>JAJKFI010000056.1:1651497-1714914 GCA_029204185.1 Lerista edwardsae
TTATTATTATTATTATTATTATTATTATTATTATTATTATTATTATTGTACTGTTTTAATTGTACTTGGGTCCCTTTGGGGCAGAGTTTGGGGCTCCCCTGCCTTGGGTCCTCTTAGTGCAGAGTTTCTCAAACTGGGGCATTGTGATGCCCCAGCCTGAGAATCCCTGTACCTGTCCCCTTAAAGAGGTGAGGAGAGATGCAGTGACATGATCCGCAGAATCATGCTGCTGCCAGGGATGAAAGGGGCTTTTTTTTCTACATACTAGTATCAACACTAGCTTCTGGGGGGTGCAGGGAGACTTGTGGAAGCCTCTGCAGGGCTCCCCAAGTCTGGGAATATCTAAAAATATCCATTGCAATCCACTTCCGGTTTTGCAAAATGGGTTGCAATTGTTGTTTTTAGATTATAAAAAGCCCCTTTCACTCCTGGCAGCAGCACAATCCTGGGGATCGTGTCACTGCATTCCCCTGTCCCCCCACAAAGACTTATATTGGTTCCCAAATTTCTGGTTTTGTATAGTCTGACAGCAGTCCTCAACCTCCCGGAGCGTTTGGGAACCCCTGCCATGGGGAAAGAAAAGCAAGGTAGAATGTGATAACTATATAAGGCCCACAAGCACAAACTGCTGGAGACTGCACACAGGTGCCACTAAACCACAAATCCCATCCAACACCAGAGCAGATAGGTTGGGATTAGGGAGAGGATTGTGGACAGTTTGATGTAGAGATAGGGTTGGGCTGGGGATGGGAGCGGGATAATTTTGGTGGCAGTCAAACATGGTGAGATCCTATCCCCCTTTCCCAGCCTAAATAGCTAAATAGCTGGGGCAGGCCCATTCAACGTCAGGCATCCTACTGGGAGGTAAGAAATACTTCATTTCCCTCTCCTGGACTGTTGTCTGTGTCCCACACCATTGTTTGCACTGGCAACAGCACTGCATTCTATGGACTGGACGGGGTTGGAGTGGGCCTTACAGAGTAATCCTATGAATATTTACTCAGAAGTAAGTTCCATTATGCCCAATGGGACTTACTCCCAGAAAAAAATACGCTTTGATTGCAGCCATAATCTGTCTCTATACTTGTTCCATATATTTAATAATAATAATAATAATAATAATAATAATAATAATAATAATAATAATAATAATAATAATAATAATACTTGGATTTATATACCGCCTTTCTTAGGTCACAAGATTTCTCTAGTGACTATAACTCAAGGCGGTTTACATGGGCAGACTTTATTCAGAAACCCGAAGGTTTTTACAATTTATACAGAAATGTTCTATCTTTCAAGAACTACACACATACAGATGGATCTTTCTGGATTTAGTCCTTCTTTCTGGCCACCCATTTGTCTTCTTGCTGGCTGATAAATGGCTTCCCTGCTTCCACCAGAGAAGCGGCTGAACTGCAGCACAACTCCCCCTCACACAAGGCAGCCGAAGCTCAGCTGTTAATCAGCCGCAATTAACGAGGTCTGCCGCTCACAGAGACTTCCGGCTGTCCCGAACTGGCGACCTTCAGATATTCAGCTCTTATCTTCAGGCAAACGGAGGCATTAACCCTCTCGACTAAATCTTCTGCTAAATTTAGAAGACCATTCCAAAATATTTTAAATCCCAGTGATTAGAATTGGACCAAATATTACTTCCATCAGTTAGCTGTCCTTCTACTCAAACTTGCATGTTCTAATTCATCAAACCACACTGATGAATTAGTACACAGTTTTTATATTAAGCCAACTCTCTTTCCCATCATTCATCACCTATTTATTTCATCTTGTATTTTTCCAGTTCTAAATACATCTAGATATTAAATTTTGATAACACTTTTCATTCATTCTCTAACAGCCCAATCCTACCCCCCTCAGGGGGTGAGAAGAATGGGCAAGGAGGGGGAGGAACAAGCAATAGTTCAGGGTGGGAAGGCAGTTCGGAGTTAGTAATAGTTAGTACAGGTCCACATAGACCCAGTGGGGCAGTAAGGGCTTTTACTTTTAAGTGGAAAAATGTTCCCTTAAAAGGAAGGCTTCACAGCTCAAAATTCCCTTGTCATATAGTGTATGCCCCATTGGTAGGGCAGAATTGGTGCTGAAGCTCATGTCTAGCCCCAGCTTCAGTCTATTGCAGGGGGCTCCAAACTACGGCCTGCAGGCCAGAGCTGGTCCCTCCCTGATCTGTCCCTGGCATGAGCAGCACTTTGCATTCTTCTGGGGACATTGTGAATGACCCCAACTACAGCTCCCAGGGGTCATCACAGCCAGCCGCTTCTGGGGTCTGCCTCGCCGGCAAGCCGTGCGCCTGGCATTCTGTGCATGGGCGGCTGACCGCGATGACCCCTGGGAGCTGTAGTTGGGGCTTGTCATGAACGAAAGGGGGGTGGTAACCTCTGACCCCCACTTGCCCACTCGGTTTGAGCTTAGTGGGAAATACCTTGGTAGGTTAAATCCGCTGCCACCAGCCCAGGTATCAGGTTACCAGAGGAGTTTCCTGGGCTAAACTCCTCTCCACTGGAATCCAGAACAAGGCAGATTGATTTATGAAAAAGATTTTATGAACAGTTTGCTAACCATAAAAGGGGTTGTAACACACGGCCTAGGAAGATACAGAACAAAAATAAGCATAAACCTGATGAGTTTATGCTCCCACTCAGCTCCTGTCCCAGCAGCAACCCCTCTGTCTCCTCACAGAGCGGCTCTCCCTGCAGCCATCTTGTAGCGAAGCCAGCAGGAAAGATAGCGAGAGACTTCCCCCAAACCCCCTATCTCCAGCTGGAGACTCACCCGATTGGCCGGCAGCCACTCCACCTCCCCCCAGCCAGGACACCTCTGACAACAACAGACCAGGCTCTTGGAAAATTAATCTATCTTTCTTCTATATCTATATCTATATAAAAGGGTGTGTGTGTGTGTGTGTGTGTCTGTGTGTGTGTGCGCGCGCGCACGCGCGCTGCATAGGCTCCGCAACACCTAGACCAATTGACACCAAACTCGGCACACATACACCTTGTGGCCTGTCGACAAACGCTGGTGTCCTGAGGCAATCTATTATGATGTCATTGCTGATGTCACTCTGATTATGACATGCAGAGTATAACCTTTCCAGCACCTGAAGTCTTTAAAGTGTTGAACAACTGATGAACAGAAGTCCTGCAGAACGGATCTGGGATGTTGGGGTCTGGGAGAGGGATGTTGGGATCTGGGTGATGCTCCCCACGCCGTTGGGAGTCCAGGTTTGGGCCCCCCTCAAAGTGGGAGGCGAGAAAGGGTGTGAAACAAAACGTCCGCCATGCCCCGCTGGAACGCCTGGAACGATTGGCTGAGCTGATTGGTAATTTGGTAATTTCGTGTGCAATAGAATCTTGGGATAAATAACTACCCGGGCAATGCCAGGTACCAAAACGCTAGTAAAACAGAAATAGGTACACGAAACATAACTGTTTCATCACAGGGCTGTACACGGCGTTCCTGGTGGGATGTTCGCGCCCCATCGATTCACGCCGGGGATGATTTTTCCTCCAGTTTGGAGACCATTGGTCTATTTTTAAAACCTTGTAGGATATGGATGTTGTTATTTTACTCTGTCTTTGCCTATAGTTTATATAGCTATTAAGATGGATGTGCACGATTGCGGACATCTGAGATCCCCCTGCCCCACCTCATGTACCCAATGCAGAGGCTTTAATTGGATTGGCTGGGTTATGAGGGAAAGTGGGCCAAGCATGTGGTACTTTCGGCAGTGTTTTCCTTGTTATTGATCGCTTTGGCAGGTATCATTCAGGTTGAGTAGGTAGGAACTTTATGTTTGTGTCCAATCTGAGGCAAGCAAGATCAGGGGTAAGCCAGGACCACTCCAATGATGCCTTCCCAGCTCTATGAGACTGGCTGCCAAATCCCCTTGATGGGATATGGTGAAGGCTGCCACAAGGCTTGGCCTGGGGTCTTCACTGTCCAGCTGAGTGGACCCTCATGTTATTATAGGCATGTTCAATCTCCAACTAAGCACAGCCTGGAGTCAGACAGTATGCCCATTAACATCAGGGAGAGGTAGGCAGCTAGCGCCAGTTCTCATGCTCAGCTCTCCACACACAATTAGTTGCAGATATTTATGTAATAAGTTAGTAAAGCTGCTGAGTTTAACGCCATCCTCTGCCTGTTGTATTCACTGGGTGTGTGTGCGTGAGTAAAAGTGAATAGAAATTGACAAGCAAATTATATACCTCTTGTTCAGTAACAATTGTTGGAATGAATGAAAGATGGGGAACTTAGCAAATTAGAGAGGCAGGGAATAAAATATATTGCATTCCAGTGCTCATAAAAATAAATAATAGCAATATGTACATATCATAGTAACGTGGGCCAGATGCACCAAATAAAACTAGATTACAGCTAGGAATTACGTCTTGATTGCAGAAGGATGTATTCCAATTACTTTATTTCATGTGCCTTGAGGATTTCAAAACTATTTCTTCCATAAGTACGTTGAGCGGGCCATGTTAGAAAAACAACCCCTTTGCAATGAATGACTAAAGGCTAAAAAGGCTCCGACTAGCTGCCAGATGCCACATCTTGTAAATGAATGGCAAAACAAATGGGAACAAATCCTTTTTCAATTATTTTTCCTTGGCTTGTTTGTATGACAGATACCATTAGCTTCACAGGAGATGTTAATACTTAAGAGATTCATTTTGGCTCGTTTTGGGCTATAAATTTCTGACTGTGGACTGAAGTACTTCTGCTACTTTGCCCCCTCCAGAGTATATTTCAGTTACAAATGAGCATTTATAAAGCTAACAGATCTGATTCCTTTAAAATAAGTATTAGACTAGAGTGAGAGCAAAGTTCCATCTCAAAAGAAACTATGTTGAGACCGTGAATGCCAGTTCATGCGGAAGAGTTTTCAGACTGGACCTTGGACTATTAATTTCTGGCAGATTCTGGAAATACATAAAGTGTTGTTACATGGTCAGTGTTTTATATTCCTTTGGACCTAGTCCTATCCCCTGCCATGGTCTAGCATGCAGCCACGCCAAGGGAGGCTGCACTGCATGCTATGGTGGAGCCAAGCAATCAGATAGCCTTCAGAAGGTAAATTTTACTGACCTCCAGCAGCCAAAAATCCCCCCCCCGCCCAGGATTGCTAACTCTTCTGCAGCCCAGGGCTGTGACTCATGGCAATACTCTCCCTGAGTGCACTGCTGCAGAAGTAAATGGCAGTGACATGATTACGTAACTGCAAATCACTTCTGAGTTGTGAGCCACTGGCAAAGGTACTTGGCTCCTAGCTGGGCCAAGTGGCTTTCTGTATTCACATGAAGAAGACCCAGCTAGGAACAGCGGCATTTTGCTTCACTCCATTCTTGGAGAGAAGTGAAAAATCCACCAGTGCTCCAAACTGGGTCAAGTGCCTTATTTGTGTTGCGAAGGTGGTGGCTTAGAGGTGGCAGTGGCAGATATGGCTTTTGGATCTTGCTTTCCCCTTCCTTCTCCCATTGAGGATCAACAAGAGCCTTCCAAAAAAAGGAGGAAGGGGGGAGGGCCATGGTAGCTGCCATCTTGGATGGACCTCACATGGCACACCACTCTGGCATGGTACCTGGGGTGGCCTGCCCCTGACAACTATGCCACTGAGTGGAAGCCACATCAGTGCCATTGCATTGCCAAGCGGAGATATAGGTAGGATTGGGCTGTTTATCTTGGCAGTGCAGAAAAAAATAGAGGCTGTTCTTAGCTGGAGGGTAGGAAGCAACAGTTGTGCAAATCTGCCTACTGTACTGTAGATATGCAAGTATAGGTTATTCTCACAACTTATAAGTAAGTCAAGGGCTGGTTTTGAGGCAAAAATCATGGAATTTTCTATGACCCTCAGATACATCAGAAGGTACAATGTAGTGGGATGGTGTCTGACTATAATTTTGTTTGATTTTACCCTTCCTTGTTTCTCCCATGCTGAGGAGGTCAGGAGCCAATCACTGCAGAGAGGGGAGAGTGAGGAAAAAGTTGCTTGTGAAGAGAGGCATAAAACATGCCCCAAATAATGCCACAAGACAGCATTGAATTGATGTGGGGGTGGGTGGGGGAAAAACATATTCATACTACAGGAAAAAAAAAAACCCACAGGTGAACCCCACCAGACTGAAGATCCAGAGATTTCTTGTCACTCTTGTTAAATGACCCTGCTACTCTTTTAAGCGTTCACCAATGGGTATATGTTGTATTATACCGCATTGGGTATGATATGCTTTTTGTGAAACTAATCCTAAGTGGAACAGAAGATAAACTACTTTGGCTCCCAACGCTTGCTGAGCAAGATTCCTCTTCTGATGACTCTACTTTATAATGCTCTCATAATCCCATAAGAGAACATTAAGTCCTTGGTGTTTCACTGTCATCTGATTTATCTATGGATTTTTTTTTTTAAAAGAAAAGAAACATTGTCACTTGCAAATACTCCATTTTATTATCTTGGAAATATTGCCAGCTTGAGACCTTTGGCTCAGTGAAAATGAGAGAGCTATCTTGAAACTGTGGTAAACATCTTTGTTGTTTCAAGAATAGATTAGTATAATTCCTTATGACAGTTTACCCAAGTCTCCATAAAACATGAACAAACTCCACCAGGGTCAGGAAATAACACTACTAATATTTATTTCCTACATAGTCTGGTTTTTACCCACTTCCGATTTAACAGCAGCTCCCATAAAGGGGCATTAAGAGAGCATGGCACTTTCATCTGCCACCTCACAACACTTACAAACAAGCATCATTAAAAAATTTTAAATAATTTTGAATATAAAAAAAATGACCAACAGCGCAATCCAGCACAAATTCCCGTGCAGTGGTGCACAGCCAATGTGCATGCTGCATGGGAATTTCAGCTGCTGGAGGTCACTTTGGGGTAAGGGGACATTTATATCCTTCCTTGACATGGGGTATACCCCAACAGCCACAATGGCATAAATCAGATTTATGAGAAGTCAATTGCTGGAGCAAGTGCATTGCCTCATGTTGGCAGTGCAGCCGGAGGGAGGATAGGATGTGACCCTGGAAGGCAGGCAGGATGTGATATGCCGCAGTGCCATTGATCCCACTCCTCCCATTGGGTGGCCCAATCTACCCATCCCCTGCCCTGTTGCTGCTCTCCCCCAACCCATTATGCACTCCCCTCAGCTAAAGTCTGAGCACAGACTTTATCATAATCAGTGCATACTGCTCCTTCTGGCGGCACACAGAGGCCAGCATGGGCCTTTGCGCCAAAGCTGGCAACTACAGTACTATTGCATTTATGGCACTTTTGTGATGGCAAGCACCACAGCATGTGCTGTACCAGTACACAGGCCAGTCAGGATTGTGTCACATTGCAAATAAATTGCAAACCGAGACAAAATGGAGAACTCAAGATGCTTGGTTTCAATAGCCATGGCTTCAAGTTGTATCATCAGCTAGTCAGGTGGCATACTGGTATCTTGTGAAAGAACAATACAAATGCCCCCTCAACTGAGACAGAAACAATGCTGATATTCCTCTCAGAATGAAAGCATCATTGTATAAGCTCAATGACACATTCAATGTGCATTATTTAGTATTTGCATTCGTCGTGTTCCTTTTGCTGAACAGCAATGCTAAGTTAATTAAAAACATTCCCCGTTGAGAAAACTTCAGTTTCATCTACAATTTCAAGCAATTAATTAACTTTTGTACGTTCTCAGGTAAGTCGTGCCTCTCACTGTGCTGATCATTTTGCAAAGATGAACAGTCTTATTGGTACTATGGGAACATGTCCCACAGGCAGGAGGGTGGGGAAAGCAGAGAGTATACCATAAAAAAGAAAAGTAAAGCAGACTTTTTTAGCATACAAGCAACATTTCCTATGGTCTTTATTGTATGACTGCAAAGCATTTTCAATCTGCTGGATCTGGGTGTTCTAAAAGCACCATCTAGGGCTTTTCCACACCCAGTGAGTAAGCACTGCTGGCAGGAAGCTGGCATCCCACAGGCACTGCAGCACTGCCTGACAACCACTGGGGGAGGGTGATGGGATGACATTCCAGAGCCAGGAAGAGTGGGGAGGCCCAGGTGCAGGGGTGGTGGAGCAGGCCTGCATTGCATCCTAACTCCCATTCCAGGCCTGAAAGCTCTACATGGGGCTCCTCAGCTCTGTGTCACCTAAAGAGTTGGTGCAGATTTAAGTAGCCTGGAGACGGGGGTAGTGATGCAGGAAGGCTGTAGTGCCAAATCCTAAACCTCATGCCCCTGATTTGGGCCCCTCCTGCACACGTGCACCTGCAAAACAGCAGGAGCAGATCTGAGCACTCCCATTGGGATGACTGGGGCTTACATGGGTGTAAGGGGAAAACCTCCCCTTAGCCTGCACTTTGCTGCTGCTGACTCCTCATATGGTATGTCGGCCTTACTTAGGATTGGGCTGCCCATGAATGACCAGGCGGCCAGAACTATTTTTTTCCCTTCTGTTCTTCTGAGTTGCAATGTGAACAAAGGGTAGGAGGAGTTTTCATTGCAGTGGCTAGTTTTATATTGAACCAAAGGTTCCCTGCAGTCATGCATGCTTGCTCGCTCACTTACTTGCTCGCTTGTGTAACAGCTGCAGGTCAGCCCAGCTTGGGTGGAAAAAAGGTCTCACTGAATAAATGATATGTCATGGCCAGGACTATTTTTCTCCTTTCCGTTCTTCTGAGTTCAGTTGTGATTTGAATGGCAGCGGGGGGGGGGGGGGTTCATCGTGGCAGCCGGTTAGGAGTTAGGAGTGAACTGCTATCAGCAGCGCATTGCTGGCCCACTGGATCATTAAAATTACATGTGAAATGACAAGTCCTGAATTGACTCGACTCAAATTTTGAGACTCATGCACAACACTGGAAGGAGGTGCAGTGAAGGCAAGTGGCCAAAAAAAGATGGGCACTCCCCACTAAGCTGCTACCTAAAGTGACTGTTTCACTTGGTCTCATGGATGTCTCATTCTCCCTGAGGCATCTGGTGGGCAGCTATGAGACACAGGAAGCTGGACTAGATAGGCTTTGGCCGGATCCAGCGGGGCTCCATAAGAAGAGCTCTCATGTGCAGGCTCTCGTGGGTTACATCATTGAGGCATCCTTCATTTTAAAAGCTTCCCTAAACATAGAAGCTTCTTACATAATGTGCTTTGTACACAGTACAGAGTAACATGAGCGAAATGGACAGGTCCTAGCCCCAAGAAACTTACAATAACCCCCAAATATGCAAATAACAGGCAGTTTTGGATATGAACTACCTTCCTCCTGATGTATTTGCCACACCACAATACCAGTACTGTTTGCATCTTCTCTTTTATTTATTGACATGCTGCCTGTTTTCCCATGTAGGACTATTTATTAATGTGCATATGAGGCAGAAAAAAGTATAGTCTGCTAGCCTACCAGAAATATAATGCCACCGAAAAGGAAAACCTCTTGTAAGGAACAGCTCTCACAGGGGTCATTAAAAGCAAAGGAGAAATTGGTTTATATTTCTTTTGGATCTATTGTGCTCTGCAAAGCTCCATTCAGAGGTTTATACTTTCTCTTGGGAGGTCATAACGTTTGCCATTAACTACATTTGTAATCTATAAAATAATCTTCAAATCAGATATATCAATCATTCCATTTGTGTCAAAACACTGTGCTTGGTGAAGATAGTTCAAATATTTGCTTTGCTTTGCTTTGCTTTGCAGAATTTTGCTCCAAGTTCTCTATATTTGCCCTTCTATGGCTAATAAAAGCCCATAGAGAAAGCCATGAGGCCACATAGAGATGTTTTTCACAACACAAAAAAAGAAGAGGAAAAAGCCAGACAAAGCATCATAAATATTATGTGTCATTATCTGGAAACCTTTCAACATAAAATAATACAGAAAAAAAAATTCTGCTTGGAAATCAGATTAGGAGGATAGCAGAATGATGATTTACAAATTCTTGAAGACTGTACTACAGTTTTGTACCTCTTAAGTGTGCAATGATTAAGAATGTTAGGCAGAGGCACATTGAAGCATGTTACATACTCTAGAATGAAGAGTCTTTTGTGTGGCATGCCACTGTTTATTAAGCATGTCATTTTCCCCCCACTTCCCTCTCAGTTTTACATTCATCCCCAAGTCAAAGCAGAATAAGGAGAAACATGGTACTTGTCAGCTTGCATTTATACCACAGTACTCTCTCTGTCCGCTCTAATGACATATTTTCTAACTGATTTTTTTACAACAATGAAACCGTATCATTGAGGAGCAACACTGAAGCCATTTTGCACCCGTCTAACTATGCTACTAGTTATAAACAGTTTGGTCACAAATTTGGTTTAGCATTAGATTGTAAGAATAGCAAAGCATGGAATGGAAGATGTTTATTCAAATCAACTAACTCGATCAATTCTTTTTTTTTCTTCTTATTAAAATGATATGGTCTTATTCAACGTAAAGCAATGAAACCTTCATAAAACAAGCTCATTTAGGACATATAGACTACTGATACTTTTTAAAAACAGTTTTTTAATGCTGAAATCTTCACTTCTGAGCTAAATTGCAGAATGCATACTAGACAAAAAAAAGTCTCAACTTCACAATCCATTCAAAGACAAAAGTGGTAAATGAAGAATATGTGTAGCCAGAGCTGGCCTTAAGCCAATGTGACCAATGTCATCACATTGGGCCCCACGCTTTGGGGGGCCCCACACTTTGGGGGCCCCCGCACCAGCGCAGCAAGCATACCACCTGCTGCTGCAGTTGGGATTTCTATGAACTGTAGGTCACTGGGGCAAGCAGAGCAGCTTTATTTTGGGCCCTCCCATCTGCCCCTGCCTCCGAACTGCCCAAAATGAGCCTCCTGGAAGCAGTTGGCAGTGACATCATGTCACCACCAACTATTTCCAAGTGCCCCACGTGGCACCACAACCACTTTTCTTGGTGAGTGGGGGGCCCTGCGGGGGAGGTAGGGGGCCCCGTGGGAATGCCCCACATTGGGCCCCGCCACTCTTGGAGCTGGCCCTTTGTGTAGCGAACATAAAACATAAGGTTGAGCTCTTATCTAAACATGATGGATGTTGCTTCAGTGACCCATACCTTTCACATTTCCTTAGATGACTGTCAAGCTCTCCTTTGAAGTTAGTCCAAAATCTGCAATTGGTAAGGAATTCAGCTACAGGTATCCCCGGCTTTTCAATGGACCATTTTTTTTAAAATTATTCACTCTTGACTGTTTCCCTCAATGCAGAAAGCACGTGTGCACATGCTTGATGTGAAAGGAAAAGCTGTTGGGTCTTTTTGAGCAGTTGCCTCTCTCAGGTTTTCACTGGCAATTTGAATTTGCAAGACTGTAGACAGGTTGGCTCTCTTAGATTCTGCATTGGCCATTAACATTTGCAAGCTAAAAAAAATGCTAGTCTATTCTGCTTCTCCACTGTTTCCGGTTTTGTCAGTGCTCTGGTTCCCAATCTGTCAAATATGTGGGGGATGCCTGTACAAATGTGAATTGCCAGTTCAAATGCTAATGGCCAATGTAAAACCTGAGAGAGACACTTGATAGTCTGTTTTAGCTTGCATATGCAAATTGCCAGTGCAGAACCTGAGAGACAGGATAAAAGAATGCAACAGCTTTTCCCTTCTGCATCCATGCATGTGCACAGGTCGAAAGAGCGGATCATTGAAAAACAGCAGGGGATACCTATACTATACTAGAATATTAACTTATATTCCATCTATTTTATAACCACCTGCTTTTGGCCTCAATTTAAACTGGCATTAGGTTTTGAAGTTCAAAACAACCCTGCCCTTGGGCCCACTTATGACTTGTCTGGCAGGCAGGAGAGACAGCCTGTTGAGTAATGGTCAGGGTCAGTTTTGGCCCTTTGAGTTGATCCTGGGGCACAGCTTAATTTCAGGCACATGCCCTACCACTCCCGTGGGGCATACGCTCATAGCTCCAGTTTACCTGAGGCCTGGGGTGGTGGGGGTATTGATGATGACACCTGTAGTGGGCAGAGACAGTTCTTTCCCCCCTACTTGATCTCCTGTGCCTCTCTCAGCACTAAGGGGACACTGCTGGACTGCGCCACAATGGCTGCTGAGAAGAAAGAAAGTAAAAGTCTCCTTCCAGTCCTTCTTCAGTGGCCAATGTGACTAGGCAAGACTGCTGTCAAAGAGCAAGCTAAGCCACTGGCCAATGTTGAGGCAGACTTCTGAGAGGATATAGTGCTCTAGCGTGCTCCTGGGTAGGCCCACCCACTGTACTTAATCTTGGTGATGATGTTGCAGTTATGGAACATTTTCTTTAGAAGGGACTGTTAGGCCCCCTCTTTGCTTGCTTTTAAGCAAGAAATCTGCAAGGTGTTGACAGCCCATTCCCAGAAACATGGGGGAGTGGGGAAGACGGAACAGCCTCTGTTACATCCTGCAGGCTGGCTAGACAGCATTTTTCACTTTCCTACTCTGCTGCTCACAGGGTTCCAATGAGCCTATTCAGATCCAAACCAACTATTTTGCCAATGTAAATCTAGCAGATCCAAGGGAGCCTGTTGGGTCAAGGCTGGGTACCAAGGAACTCACAGATGTGCTGCTGCCCCCAGCCTGCCCTGTGCCAATCCCCTCCCTGATCCTCCTCCAAACCACCCGCTCTGCCAACCTACCGCTGCAGGGCTGGTTTTGTGGCCTGCCGCTGCTGGGACTGGGCTTCTCAGCCCCTGCACCCTTCACAGTGAGCCACCTGTATGCTAGTGGTTCCCAGACCACTCACCTCCACTACTACTCCTTCTCCGTCTACTCTCTGGCTTGGAAAAAGAAGAGAAGGGCAATGAGGAAGAGGAAAATTATATATTTTCTAATGCTTACCACATTTCCTCCAAGGACCTCAAGTACATAGTTCCTTCCTTTGTCCACACAACAGCCCTAGGTGAGGCTGAGAGGGAGTAGCCCAAGGTCACACCACAAGATCCATGCCCAAGTGGGGATTTGAACCTGGATCTTCCACATCTAAGTCAACTTCCAAAACACAGCAGGCTTCAAACTGAAGACTTCTGTGCAACAACCCTACCCTACCCTGTCCTGAGCAAAGCATATTATTCTGCTGTTCTGTTGCTGCAGCCTTTGCCCAATCTGGGTGTAGAGACACCCTGGCAGTTAAGTCTATGGCACAATGTCCCAGGAGGCTTTGCACCAGGATGTCACCATAGACTTGACAGCCCAGAGTGCACGTATGCCCAGATCGAGTGAAGCTTGGAGGAAAAATAGCTGGAGAAGCCCTGGAAGCCCATTCTTGAAGCCCCGGACTTACAAAAATGGCTGACTCAGATCAGCGCCGCGAACGACGAGGATTGCCACTGGAGGGGCTCTCTCGCTCACACGGTGCGCGTGTAAAAGTTAATTTCAACCTCTTTAAGCATGCCTGCGTGTTCTGCATACGGGTGTGCGAATCGCTGAACGAAAAATGGGATTTAATTTCCGCTGAAAGATTCATGTATTCACATTACATCGGTTCAATAAAACGACCGGTAATATTTTCAAAATTCTGAACATTAACAGACATTTTTTTAATGGGGCGTGGCCGTTTTATTTCTGCTTGTGTAGATTTCAAAAAATAAGTCTGTCAAAACAGTGCAATCTGAGTTAAAATAGACAGCATTTCGTCCGGTGTGTTCAGTAATATAATTCTGCGGAATTAAACTTTGGAATTGCATATTAACTCATAATTAGGTTACCAATGGTGTTTCTCCACGATCACACGTTGTTATTTTGGTAAGTTTTTACTTCAGGAGTAAACGATTAAGTCCTAAACATCATGCGAAAACCCACTGGAAATGCTTGGAATGAGCAATGTTTTGTACATACAAACATGGCCGCTAAGCCCGCCCTCGGCTTCAATTCGTTCCCATACATTCTAAAGGGAGGGCCACCCGTTGGAGTGAAGACTGCAGCGATGGAGCAGTAGAATGGTACACATTGCTCACGAGGGGAGAGATTTGGGCAAATGCTGGATCTGGCCTTTGGGCCAGGGTTTGGTGATCCTTGCACTACAACTTCCTGGCTCTCTTCCTGGAAATGTAGACAGGAAGAGAATGCTGAACTAGATAATTGTAGAATGGATGAAGCAGAGGATGTCTCATCATCGGATGGGGGCAGTATTTGGCATGCCGCCTGAGGTGTCAGGAATTCTTGGATCATCCCTGTTTCTCCATCCATTCAAGCATACAGACAGACACACACACCCCTTTTAGACAGAAAAGCTGAATGTCAGGGAGAAGAATTCTAGCCTAGCTTTCCTTCCTGAACATGCTTTCTCTGCATGAAGATGTTTTGTTTTTTATGGAGGAAAATGCATCAGTGATACCTTAAAATGGAAACAGGAATGTTTGTAGCCATCTCAAAGTTTCAAGGCTGCCTTGCCCACTCAGCTTCTCAAGCTATCTTATGCACTAGTGATATTTAACAAGCTCTGTGGAAAGGAATAAAGAGAATAATAGAGCAGCAGCCAGAGATGGCAGTGGTGTCATTCTGTCATGGGATCCTGGTGGTATAAATCATTAGCACTTTGTTTTGCAAGGTTGCTTATTTGTTTGTTACTTTATAATATCTGGATTTTTAAAATCCACATCTAAAATTCAAAAAGCAAGACAAACACACAAAAATAGAAACTTTGGGATGCTCTGATCCTAACCTACCTGACTTCTCGCTTTCAAGTTTCTGAGACAGAACCAGCATTGTCTTGTTTGTTTTTCACTATTCTTAAACCATTTTTTGCACAGCTGGAAGGAAGGCATATAATTTGCATAGAATGAGATGAGTACAGAGCCACTTTTGAGGCAGTCATTTGTAAACAAACCCCCCACGCAGCTGTGATTAAGTGGACTAAAGACATACATAAAGTACACATAGGAAAAAGATACATAGAAATACCTGGTCAGCAACTCATTTTTTTTTCCTGGCGTGCCGTTTTGAGAAGTGAGTGTAGTGAACCAGCCAGGGGTAAAATCCAAGGATAACCAGGTTGAATATTGGCCACACCCATTCAATGGCCCATAGGTCAAGCTGATCTCTGACCCCCAAGTACAATTGGCAATGGTGGTACTCAATGTGCTACATATAATTGTAAGTTTTGATTCTGAATACATATTAGATGGATGTAGTAGAGTAAGGTCTCAATCCTAAGCCCTCCAGCATGGGTGGTATGAATGTACCACCTGTGCTGGTGCCATTTGGCTACTTCTGTGCCCAAGGTGGCCAGGCAGCTCTGGATTGGGCTGTAAGCCTGTGTGTATGGATCAAATAGCATGGCTAAGCAATTCTGACAATCTGAGGTTCTCCAGCTACAAACCAGATTGAGGCCTGGAGTGCTGCTTTCAGGAAAGACCTAAACATCAATGGGCAATGAACATCCAGTATTGCATCATCTCGAGCCATAAACATCCTGATGGTATAAACCAGGGTGGCCAAACTTGCTTAACAAAAGAGTGGCATACGATAAACTTCAGATGTTTGAAAGCCACAAGAGAGACGTTTGAGAGCCACAGTATTTAAGATGCATTTAAATTCTTAAATATATTCACTTACCATAAACATTATTTTAATCTATACAGATTAAATCTGTACCATCAGTGGTATTGAGGTGGTGTCTGGTGGTAAGCGTGGGGGCCCAGACCGTCTCTGCCTGTCAGTGAGACCAGCAAGGCAATGCAACAAGCAGTGCTACAAGACTCATCACAATGGGCAGCGCTGTGGTCTATTGTGTCAGCATTTCTCAACCAGTGGTATTTGTATGGGACTCCAGACCTCTGCTGCCTGGCAGTGAGGCCAACAATGCGCACTCGAAAAAGCCCTCCTGACCACCCTGACTAATGTTTGTTTTGTTGCATCTGGCCTCCTGATCAGGCCAGGTGGTATTTCCAATAGATGCATCATGTGACATGGGATTGGGGGGACACTGAGAAATAGGGGGGACACAAGAACTAGGTTCTTGGAGTAACACTGAAACAGAGGCACAATTTGACATGGAAATGCATTGAAATGTGAGCAAGGTTACATCAGAGATCAAGGTCAAAATGGATCTCGTCATTTTATTATGGTATTACGTTTATTATCTGGCCAATGCAGATAATTAGGTTTAATTAGGTTTGACACCCCTGCATTCATTACAGCATACAGCAGTCTTCCCTGAGGTATGGTACACTTATTTTCTGAACTCAAGTCTGAGGTACCCTTCAGTCTTACACCTTATTTTTGTCCCTTTTATCTTCTGAAGTGAACTTTAAGTCCATGAAACCATGAAAGCATATACAGGTGTCCTCCCTTATCTGGGGGGGGGGAGTGCATTCCTGCTATTACTGCAGATACCTGAAACAGCAGATAGATGCAAACTCTACTCAGATTGCCTCTCTTTGTTAGCAAACACTTTGCAAAAGGAAGCATTTTCTTTCTTTTGCTTTGGAAAAGGAAGTAGACAATGCCTAGACTCATGGCTGATAGAGGAGGTGACAGTGAGAACACTAAGAGGTAGTGGACACAGAGGAATCAGACAGACAGAATGCTAGACTCCCTGTTAGGGTTCTCACAGTTGCCTCCTTTAGTGTTCTTCTAGTAGCCAAAAGTCCAGGTTCTTTCTGTCCATTTCCTTTTCAAAAGTGTTCCAAAGTTAAAGGAAGAAAATGCTTCTTTTTGCAAAGCATTTGCAAATGAAGAGAGGTGAGTCATGAGTGTGATGAGGGAATCCACAGATAAGTGAAACCATGGCTATGGGACAGCGATGGAATCCGCAAATTGAGAAGGGGAACACTGGGCAGGGCTTAGGCGGCACTTACACATGATTGGCAGCCCATCCGCAGCGTTCCGCAGCTGCCCTGGCCTTGGGGGGGGCTCCTGCTCGCTGTGGAGGACGGGTGGGGGGTGCGCTGGGTGCCTAGGCGAGCGGCGGTGGGGCGCGCCAACCGGGGGCAGCCTCCCCGAGGCCAGGGCAGCCGCGGAACGCTGCAGACAGGCAGCCAATCACGTGGAAGTCCTGTGTTCGTCCCGCCCAGCGTTCCCCTTCTCAATTTACGGATCCCATTGCTGCTATGGGACTATAGTTCAAGTGGTCATCTAGGCAGAGACACAATCCATCTGAACACCCCTCCTGCTGGTTTGTCTTCAACTGTTGGATTTCTCTTTAAGCATTACAATTTGATCCTTAAAGGAACAGAAGGATTAGGCATTCTACCACCCTCGAGGTATGGTACTATGATGCAGTTTCACCCACTGAAGAGCAGGGACACCCAACAAATGTCTGAGAAACTTCTAAAGTTACCTCTGCATACATACACACTGTGATCCTCACCTCCACAAGGTATGTCTGCACAGGAGACCACTTGGAGGACTATAGTTAGGTAAGTAATCTGTCCTCTGTCCAGATCCATTCATTTTATAGTTAATAAACTCACCATAATTCCCTAAGCCTAAAAACCTTATGGAGGCTAGCTTTTTCCATCTGACCAAATTTCCCATTGATCCATCAAAATTAAAATCTCTCAGATATAATCTCCTTCTAAAGGGGGAAATAGCTTGGCTTAAAAGCTTCTGATCTTTCTTTCTCACACCTGAACAGGCCTATAGTTAGAACATGTTGTCCTCAGAACAAACCTTTCAAAACAGTATGTCAGAGCTTTTCATGGCAGATAATGCAATACTGCTAGTCCCGACAGCACTTGCATGGCCCCCCTCTGCAAAACTGGGCAGAGGTGGGAGAATGCATGCATGCAGCTGATTGGCTGCACATTTGATGGGGGGGGGCAGCTGTGTGTCTGGCCTCCTGTGAGCAACCAACTTCAGTCTGTGCCAATCATGCAAGCCGAGAGAACACAGAGTGGACCTGTCACCATTTTGCTGTGCTCTTAACTCCAGCCATAGGATCAAAGGCCTGCCTGTCAGCTTTCTGGCTGGCCTGTTTAAATAGAGCCTCACCATGTGGGATCAAACAGCCTTTCTCTGATCAGGGTTTGCTGGGGATTCCTGCTTTGTTGCTTTTGTTTGTTTTAAAAGGCAAGGGAGGACTCTCCCTCATGTTGTGGTGGGCTTGTGCTGGGTGGGGGCAAACAGAGAGTTTCTGGGGCCACAGTTTCCACTACCTTTAGGGCAGCCAGTCTAGGCAGGAGCCATTTTGTGAGGCATCCTTTGCCTTTGGATCAGCTTCATTTCTGCCTTCTGGTCTGCCTTGCCGGCTGTGGCTTGTTGGGGCTGATTCTTAAAGGGCCAGCTCCCTTTGGCAGTTGGTTCCCTTATAGGGTTACAGCAGTCTTGTACTTTGTGTAGACCTATGGCTAGAACCTTTAAGGTCATTTCAAGGGGCAGTGTTATGTAGTTAAGAAGATAGCGATGAGTTAAACCTCAGCTGGAGGGGTGGAGCCAATCACCCCTCCAATCAGCAGACGGATGCTAGATGAATCCTGAAGTTAGTTAGGCCTGTTGCCAGTGTTTAGTCAGTGTTTCAGTGTTTCTTATCTGTTGCTGTTCAATAAAATGCTTGACTGCACCTGCCTTGTCTGAGCTGAATCTGCAAGGAACCCAGTATTTAACACTGTCGATGTGGTTGGGATAGACTTGCCCGGTGTCCCGAATTATAAGGGACATCCCTTATTTGAGATGTAAAAATTGTGTCCCGTATCAATGTTAAAAAAGGCAAAGGTAAAGGTTTCCCCATGACGGAATGGTCTAGTTGTGACCGACTGTAGGGGGCGGTGTTCATCTCCGTTTCAAAGCCTGTAGAGCCGGCGTTTGTCCGAGGACAAGCTTCTGTGGTCATGTGGCCAGCATGACTATACGCCAAGGCGCACGGAACACCGTTACCTTCCCACTGAAGTGGTCCCTATTTATCTACTTGCATTTTTATGTGCTTTTGAACTGCCAGGTTGGCAGGAGCTGGGACAAGCGACGGGAGCTCACTCCATCGCGCAGCCTTGAACTCCCAACCTTCCGGTCAGAAAGCCCAGCAGCAGCGGTTTAACCCGCTGCACCACCACGTCCCTATCAATGTTAAACGGGATGTTAAAAATCTTATTTTCAAATTCTGCTGCTGCCGCCTCTCCACGGCTGGGCTGGACAAGGATTGGGTGGCAGCCAGCAGGTGTTCTCTTCCAAGCTGAGCCTTCCACCCCCTCCTTGTCCTTCTTACTTCTCCATTGGCTCCTGCAGTGCAAGGTCCCGCCCCCGCCCCAGTCTCTCATTCTCATTAGCAGGCAGCTGGCAGCTGCACTTCAGCCAAAAGAGGCAGGGAGAGCTTGGACGTGCAGGCGCAGTAAGGTGCCCGCTTGTAGCCAGTTTGTGCAGCCTTGTGGTGGGCTTTAACAGAGTGCGCACATCTCTGGCTGGTCCCGGCTGCAGCTGCATCGAGAGCCTCCATGGCCTGAGGTGAGCACTGGAATGCCGGAGAGAGAAGCACTTCTGGAGGGGGCTGCTGCGGCGGAGAGCTTTTCTTAAAGGCGCTGCAAGCCGGCTCTTTCCCTTTCCCTGTTCTGCAATATCCTTTTGAGTTCTGCCTTCTCCCTTGCTAGCTTGGTCTCCTGCCTCCTCTCCCAGAGTTGGAAAGCTGCCCCCCCCACGTTCCAGTCATTGTCTCAATTGTGATCTTTGCTTTCTCTGTTCTCCCTCTGAACATATATCATAGATATGATATCATATGATATCTCCTTCATATCATAGAGGATATGATTTTGTATCTAGTGCTGTAAAAAGGAGCAGAAGCTCACTCACTCACAGAGAGAGAAAGAGAGAGTGAGAGAGAGAGAGAGAGAGAGAGGTGCAAAAATGAGAGGATCCATAAATGAAAAGCTAGGAATTTGTGAATTTCTGAGCTTGTGCCTTAGAGCACAATCCTAGGCATGTCTACTCAGAAGTAAGTCCCATTGTATCTAATGGGGCTTACTCCCAGGTAAGTATGTATAGGATTGCAGCCTCAATGCTGCCCAAGACAGAGGAGCCAAGAATAGTGGGGCAGCCTCCAAAATGACAGTGCTCCATTTCTAAAGCATGTGTGTTTTATTAAAAAGCCAAAAACCTCCACTCTCAGTGCAGTCAGCAGTTCTGGGTATGTTATTTGTGTTATCACTCAGTTCTAGTGGCTGAGCCCTGAAAAAGAGGGAATTGTTCCAACAGTTTTGCATGAGCAGAACACTTTTCATCTTGTGAGAGAATTGCTTATTTGCGTGTTTTTTAGCTGAAATAGTTCTGTGGCATTTGTGAATACTGTTTCTACCTGTTGACATTTAATAGTTGGCTTTTATCAGTTGTTTTCCAGCTACAGTAATTAATAACTGCATAATTTTTATATCATTTCTGGCAACCATTGAGCGGTTTGATAGAAAGCAGGATTTCAATACTATGTGTCCCTTATTGCCATTTTGAAAACCTGGCAAGTCTAGGTAAGGTTGGGATATCCTCAGCAAGCCTGACTTTTAGCAAGCAGTATGCCACAGGGAATTGCCATCCAGTCAAAGGTATAAGGACAGGCTTTTCTCCTAGTTCACAGGCCTCATTTAAGCCCCAGGCCTAGTTCACAGGCCAATTCTAACTAGGCCTAACTCACAGGCCCAATGCTATTCTCTAGACCTCATCCACAGGCCCAACCCATTCTAACCTACAACAATGGCCACCCAGGGTCACACTGAAGAATTCAACCCAGCATCCCTGGAGTTGTGGGACATGTATGCAGAATGCCTCAAATTTTTCCTGGAGGCCAACAAAATTACTCATGCAGCCCTGAAGTGGGCCACCCTGTTCAACGTTTGTGGCTCTGCCAGCTTCGAAATTGCACAAAATCTTGGAGCGCCAGCGGAATTAAGGGCCACTGAATTTAAAGATATCATGGCCCTCTTACAGAGACATTTTTCGCTTCAACCATCCCGATTGCATGCCGCCACACCTTCTACAAACGCGACCAGGAGGCTGGTGAGACTGTGTCCGCCTATGTTGCTACACTCCACCATCTTGCACGGAGGTGTGAATTCCGTTAAGTGGAAGAAATACTTCTGGACCAGTTCCTCTGCGGCCTCCGCAACGAGCTGACACAAAGGAAACTCTTCGCTAAGGAAGAGCTAACCTTCCAAGCGGCAGTCACGGAGGCACTGGCCTATGAGAAAGCTGAGGGTGCAGCCAGGGAGGTTCGTGCCTCCAGCAGCCCAGGAACAATTCAGAAGCCTGAAGCTGTGCACTGCGTGGATGCTGCCTCTGAGCAGTCTGGAGAAGAAGTACTGAGGATCCAGTGTAATGCAACGACACGTCACCACAGCCAGGATCTCCAGCAGTCAGATCCAGGGCTTAGCAAACTTCCAACGTGCCCAACCAAGGCCCCTGCGCAAGTTGCAGAGAATTACATGAATGAACGACCTATCAGTTCCGTGAAGCGACTTGCAGATCGTGCAGAAAGAGAGGCCATATTGCCCGTGTTTGCCGCAGCAAGGGGTCCAGAGATGCTGCTAGGGAACCTACGCACCATCATGGAAAGTTTCCTCAAGGGTCTGTCCACCAGGATCAGCTAGACACTACGTCTGTTACCATCATCTGTTTGCAGGCACAGGAAAAGATACACGTGACCATGGGGATTCAAGGGTCTCCCTGCACCATGGAGGTTGATTCCGGGTCAGCGTTTTCATTTATCCGTGTGGAAATTTTCGAGTGCCTCTGTCCCATGAACCCCCCTTGTCTGAAACAGATTGAATTATTGATTTCAGACTTCCAGGGCAACCGTGTCCCCATCCTGGGAGTGGGCAAATTTAGGGTCCGCTACAAAGACTTTGACGGCTTACTGGACCTGGTTGTGGCTGATGGCCGCAGCACCAGCCTTCGCGGCTTTGCTTGGTTTGATCCGTTGGGCATTCAGGTGACTGGGGTTCAAAGTATGAGCCAGCTGGACTATGATGCAATCTGCCAAAAGTTTACCCCGGTATTTGATGGAACCCTTGGCTGTTACACAGGCCCCCCAGTCTCTCTGCACCTCAACCCATCCATTGAACCCATCAGAATGATGACGAGTCCGCTTTGCACTGAAACCCAGGATCGATGAAGAACTGGATCGTCTTGTGGGCCAGGGGATCTTGGAGCCAACGCCACATGCACATTGGGAGACTCCAATCGTCACTCCCCTCAAGCTGAATGGAGATGTGCGGATCTGCATGGACTACAATCAACAAGGCCCTCCAGCAGCAAGCATACATGGTTCCTGTCATCAACCATCTTCTTGTATCCCTTGCAGGCTCAAAGGTTTTTAGCACATTTGACTTGGCCTAGGCTTATCAACAGCTGCTGGTTGACAATGAGACAGCCGAAGCATAGACAATCGTTACCCACTGGGGCACTTTCCGAGTGAAGTGCCTCCAGTTTGGGGTTAGTGTTGTGCCCAGAATTTTTCAGGGCCTCATGGACACTCTCCTTAAGGGGATTCCAGGAGTTATCCTCTTCTTTGATGATCTGTTGAATGCAGGGACATCCGATACCTAATTTGCCAGTTGCCTCCGTGAGGTCCTTCGTCGGTTGCAAGACGCCGGCTTGCGGGTGAAATGAGAAAAGTATGTACTGGGCATACCCAAGGTTGAGTTCTTGGGGTATCTAATTGATGTGGACGGCGTAGACCTCCCTCTGGAAAAGGTTCAGGCCATCGTGAACACTCCACCTCCAACTTCCAAGCAAGAACTACAGGCGTTTTGGGGACTTTTGAACTTTTATCATTCATTCCTGCCACATAAGGAAGCATTAGCGAAGCCGCTTCACCGCCTCCTGGACAAGAAGGCTCATTGGGTTTGGGTCCACCAACAGGACACTGTCTTCCAAGAGGTAAAAAAAGTTACTTACCTCCAATTCCATGCTAGCCCATTTTGTGAGTCACTCCTGGTTGTCCTGGCCTGTGATGCTTCTCCATACGGCATCAGAGTCGTCCTCAGCCATGTGCTCCAAGATGACAGAAAGGTGCCTGTGGCCTTCTATTCACACATCTTGTCATCTGCAGAGCGAAATTATGCTCAGATTGACAAAGAGGCCTTAGCAATCGTGGCAGGCATAAAAAAATTCCATGATTATCTGTATGATCATCAGTTCTCCATTGCAACAGACCACAAGCACCTGCTGGGCCTCTTCGCCCCGGATAGGCAGATGCCACAGATCCTATCTCCTTGAATACTGCATTGGTCCATATTTCTGGCGGCATACCAATACCCTCTGCAGTGTAGGCCGGGCAAAGCAATGGGCCATGCCGATGCCCTCAGTCGTCTTCTGCTGCCTGCCTGCGAACCAGACCCTGCCCCTGCACACAGCACTAGAGTCGCTTCCAGAGCCATCACTCCATGCTTTGGATGTTGCTTCACACTCTACCATGTTGCCGTTGAACCAAAGTGCAGCCATCTTAAGTCTTTTGCTTAGTCACTTGTCTAAAGCTGCTAAAGTATGTAAAGTATGTAACTTTTTCTGTCTTTGCTCTCATTGTTCACTCATTTGCCCCCGCCTGTAACCTTCTCTATGCTAGCCCTCACAATAGATAGGGAACTGGTTCAAGCCAGCACAGCCTCCTTCCTTATCAAAATGGTCACAGCATATTCTCAAGGCCCAATTAAAACAGAGCTTCTCATGTCCCAGCCCCTGTGTAGTAATTTTCCACCAAGCAGCAGCTGGGGGGGGGGGGTGAGAAGGATATAAAAATGATTTAGAATTGTATGTCTTTGCCTTTTTCTCTGCCTGCCGAGTGGGGCAGGGAGATTGGTCCGCCTGCGCAGGTGTAATAAAAATGATCCTCATACTTTTTCATTTGGTTGTTTGCCTTTTTAAATGCTCTCCCCACGATAGAAACCATTTTAAGCCAATTCTCGGCAACACCAAGCACCATATCCTTTCCCATGTTTTGAACTGAGTGTGGAGGGGGTGGCCTACTGGCTGTCTGGACGATGAGTTTAGGGCATACGGGCAGTGATGTCATGCAGGGGGTACGCGAGGGTACGCGAGTACCGGTTCCTAGGATTACGGCTGCCCCCACCCATTTGCCTGCCCACTCGTCGACTCCACCCCCTGCAACATTTGAATTTCCTGCATGTTTGAGTTGCCTGAATGTTCTCAGAGCCAGGCAGGCAGGCAGCAAGCAGAGCCTTTCCTTGCCACTGAAAAATGAGCTGCTCTGGGGTTTTGGAACTGTTGGGTCACTTTAACATGATGCCAGGCCTCCTTAACATGTTCTGGGGGTGCTGTGGAATACTGTTGCAACTGTTGGGTCAGTTTAAAATTGTCTGAGGCCTCAAAAACGGATTTTTTCATGTCACTTCCTGCCACGACATCACTTCCGGCTTATGACGTCACTTCTGGTGGGCGGGTCCCAACACGTGCCAATCAAAAGTGAGTACCTGTTCTTATATCGTTTAGATGACACCACTGCATACGGGTCACGACAGCAGGTACTGTCGGCCCATAAGGGTTGCCTCCTCTGGGGTAGTCGGGTGGTAATTCCCACAAGGCTTAGACATCAGGTGTCAGAGGCCCTACACGAGACCCACCCAGGCATAGTGTGCATGAAGGCTTTGGCCAGAAGCTATGTCTGGTGACCGGAAATCAATGAGGCCATTGAGGAATGGATCAACAGATGTCAAACTTGCCAGGAGTTGTGGCCTGAAGCACCGGTGCAACAGTGGGAATCCACCCACACCCCATGGTCCTGGCTACAAATAGACCTTGCAGGACAAGTGTGGTAGATTCATATACCAAGTGACTGGAAGTGGTACATGTCACAGCAATGACGTCCCGGGCTGTGGTGAGGGCCCTCTGAAAGATGTTCTCCACTCATGGGCTTCCAGACACAATAGTTTTGGACAATAAAACCCAGTTCACATCTGCAGAGTTCAAGGACTTTATAGGTGGGAACCTGATTTGCCATGTAGCATCGGCCCCTTTCCATCCGGCCACTAACAGACAGGCAGAATGCATTGTGAGGACGACCAAAGAAGCCTTCACCTGCCTTATTTAGGGGGACTGGGATCAGTGGCTGGCAGCATTCCTTCTGGGCCAGCGAATTACCCCTTGTACCGCCATGGGCCAGAGTCCAGCAGAGCTACTGATGGGGTGATATTTGACATCTGGACCTCGGACAGGCCACCGACCTCCAAAGTGTGAGAGGCCATTCGGGGGTTCAGTCCTGATGACACCGTGTTAGTGAGAAACTATGCTGGAGACCATGCATGGATTCCAGATATGGTGGTTAGAGTGACTGGTCTGGTGTCCTACAAGGTTGCCCTCTCAGATGGCAGGATTGTCCGCAGGCACATGGAACAAGTGCGCCATCGAGTGGCTGAGAAAGTCCCCGTAAGGCAGTTCTTGGACCCCAGTGTCCAGCAGCTGGCCTCAACCAGAAGAAGCGGCTGCTCCTGACCCAGCACATCATGATCCAGAGCCCTTTCCGGACGTCCAGAGGCCACCTGAAGCCAGCACAGTTGGTGGGAGTCCCTCTGCTGGGGAGGTGCCAACCTCAGAGCAATCAAGGGAGCTGGAGCTCCTGGTGCCGGTGCCTCATTGTTCCACACGGAGCGGACCAGGCCTCGCTACTTTGAGGACTACATCCCTTGACCATCCTTTGTACTTGGGGGGGAGGGGTGTTATGTAGGCAGGAAGATAGCAAGGGTTAAACCTCAGCTAGAGGGCTGGAAGGGTGGAACTAATCACCCCTCCAATCAGCAGACGGATGCTAAATGAATCCGGCAGTTAGTTAGGCCTGTTGCCTGTGTTCAGTCAGTGTTTCTTATCTGTTGCCCTTCAATAAAATGCTTAACTGCACCTGCCTTGTCTGAGCTGAATTTGCAGGGAACCCAGTATTTTACAGGCAGCAGATTGCAATTGGAGGCTGCTCTTAAGGCATCTTTTTAAGGGCCAGTGCCTGTGGTTTTTATAGAGCCAGTTACTATTTCACAGCTTTAGCTGAGATAATAAAGAGATATACAGGTATGTAGATTTAAAAACAGAACAAAAAACATAAATAAAATTAAATAAAGGGGTGAATAAATAAAAGAAAGAAGGCAAGTAAATAGTGTAGAGCCCTTAGGTATCCCCAGCCAAACCTGTTTCCCCCTCCTCATCTTCTGCTGAGGATGAGGCTGATGAGAGGAGCATGCTTCCTTGCCTTGAGACCTTATTTATCAGATGGAGTCTCGTGTTAGTTTTTGAATTTTACAGGCTGCTCAAACCTCTGCAGCTTAACGGTGGTTGAGCGCACACACACACACACACACACACACACACACACACACACACAGAGAGAGAGAGAGAGAGAGAGAGAGAGAGAGAGAGAGAGAGAGAGACCAAGGGGGGGGGGGCACAGACCCATAATTAGAGAATTGCAGACATAAATTATATATAATTACTTGCTTATATTGGGGGATTTTAATAATTTTCATAGTCTTTAGATTTATACAGGGATATATATATATTTGTGTTTTCTGCCCTGGTATATAATAAAAGCATAGTATTTATGAGTCTCCTTTTTGGATGGGATGGTATATATAAGTGTAAACGTGGTGTGTTTGGCCAGACGGAACTTATGCTTGTTTTGGCACCTAGATTTGCATCCCCCTGTTACCACCAGTGTGTTTTTTAATGCCTTGCTATATGTGGGGCCAGCTAACTCGGCTGGTGTGAGGGCATTTTGGAAGGAGGGAGGGCAGGCAGGCGGGTGGTTCTGGGCAGGGGGTGGGCGGGCTGGTAGGTGTGCCGGCCTGGAGAGGGAGATGGGGGTGGGTTGCGGCTGATGGGCTGCATCTAAGCCTCCGTCCCCAGGCTGTGCAGCCCTGATTGGGGCCATGCGGCCTCCTCGGCTCTGTGCCTGCTATTTGCTAAATAGAAAATTCTGGGAATCATAGCACAGATTCTGGGAATCATATGGGGAGATTGGAGTCTCCCCTGGTGCAGGGTGCGAACATGCCCTTGCCCCAGGGAGGCTCCCCAGTGCATTTAAGATGTGCTGGATATGGTGCAGGCCCACAGGCTTCACCATTCCAGCACAGTTTAGGATTGCACTCTGAATCACTTCAAGCTCTAGTCTGAGGCCGGAGTCTTCCCATGACTTGTTCCAGAGTTGCCTGTGGTGAGTCCATACCAATGCCATTTCTGACTTGTAGCCATTTGCTTATGTCATTCACGCCCACAGTTGTTTCCCTCATAAATAAAATTGATTAATGGTTCCTTACAAAATGCCTTCGTTGCTTGCAAATGTATGCAAATCCACAATTAAATATGAGCCAATATTTGTCAAATCAACCAGACATTGTATCTATTTAAAGCAATGACAGTACCATGATTTAATCATGAATAATTAATGATTCACAAACCCCATTAATACACAAGACAAGCTGTTTGCGTGGGTAACCTTAAAATAGTAATTTTTAATGTTATGGGCACAACCTTATGCAACTTCTTCACAACAATTGTACAGTTATTTCTGTTGTACTCGCTTAGTATTTTTATGGCCTGCTTCATGTGGTCCGAAGTGTGTCCACATAATGGGTTCCTGAGGTGAGGGCAGGACATCATGTGGAACCTTTAAAAAGTCACATGGGCTCCCACCAATCACATTGATGTCAGCATGGGCAAATGAGGCTAAGGCCACTGAAGGCAAAGGAGGAAGAAAATGGAGCCAAGTTCAACACACTCCAATGATGTCACAATGCGTGTCGAAACTGGGAAGTGTTTTTGAATAGACAAAACGCAACAGAAAACAAGTATATTGCTTTAGTTCTGCCTTAGTTAGAAGCTATTTTGGATAAGTTTTAAGAGCAATTTCTTCCCTGGATGAATATTTCACATGCACTAACTCTGACCCCTCTTCTTTAGGAATGTTCCCTTATCAAGAGGCCGATCCATCTGATCCCCAAGTTGAAGCCCCTGAAAGCCTATTTACTTCCTTTAAAAATACAGTTGTAAATAGTTTTTGAGACATGCTATTCAATTGTTGTTCCCCTATAGCGGTGTTGTCTCCCCCCGGGGGGGGGCGATGTCCCCCTGGGAAGCAGGGGGCTGTGGTGTGGTGTGGGGCTGACGCAGCTCCCCTCGACGCGAAAGGAATCTCTCGACACCGGCTCTCTGTTTACTTAGGCAGTTTAATCGTGTCAAGGTTTTGGCATTTATGAGGCCCTGTTCTCCTCACAGGGCTAAAGAGGCTTACAGCGAGGTCCGATGAGGGTGAACCGTTCCTGCCTTCCCTCCAGAGCTCACTCCACTTGCTGCTCCAGCATCTGGTTGTCTGGTAGGGACGGGCCTGCCTGCCACTGGTCCCTGGGTCAGAGAGGGGTGCGGGCCTTCCCTGACAACCCCTGTCCTATGCCAGGCAGGACCCTTGCTTTCCCAGTCTTGCCTCTGGCTCACTGCCGATGAAAGCCCCCCGGGGACTTCTTGTGCCCTGGTCCAGTATGGGCTGGGTAGCCCATCAAGGTAAGGAGGTTGCGATCCTCCCTGCATGTCCTTCTCCCCAGCCAGCCAGCCAGCCAGCCAGAGACTGCCTCCCTGTGGCAAGCTGGGCCTCCTTTTAAGGCCCAGGCTCCTCCTCCTGGCTCCGCCCCTTCTTTCCAGAGGCCTCCCGGGACTCCCTTCGAGGTTTCCCCTTGCACTAATGTAGGGCCTGGGGCTGGCTCCACCTACCCTGTCTGCCAGAGGCCAGGATAGGCCCTGCTTCTCCCTCGATCTGAGGTTCTCCGGCCCTCTGAGCCTGGCGGGGTCCTGTCGCCTCGCCCCCTCCCGGGATAAGAGCGTCCCCCAGGGTTACCCCAGGCAAGCGCCCCTCAGCTGCCGCCCTCCTGGTCCTGTCTGGAGTGACACACACGCCCCACCAAGAGTGGGGCCACGACATCGTCTGGCGATGGGGTTGACGTTTCCTGCCGGGAGAGAAAATCAGCGTTAGTATCCACCCGTCCCTTGCGGTACTAGATGGTGAAGGCGAAGGGCTGTAGAGCCATGTACCACCGTGTCAGTCTGGGGTTTGAGTCCTTCATCCACTGCAACCACGTCAGCGGGGCATGGTCAGTCACCAGGAGAAATGGGGTCCCCAATAGATAATATTTGAGGGTCTGCAGGGCCCACTTAATGGCCAGGACTTCTCTTTCTATGACCGAATAGGCCCATTCAGCCTTATTCAGCTTCCTGCTGGAGGTACAGGATGGCATGTTAGTCAGAGCCCTCTCCTTGGGCCAATACTGCACCTAAGCCCACCCCAGAAGCATCTGTCTGCACTATGAAAGGCTTGTCGAAGTTGGGGGCCCGCAGCACTGGCTCTCCGCACAGGGCAGCCTTAATGCTCTGGAAGGCCTGCTCACAGGCTGGAGTCCATTCAATATCTTGATTCTTCCTCCCCCAGGTTAAATCAGTCAATGGGGCTGCCAAGGTGGCATAATGTGGAATAAATGTTTGATAGCATCCTGAGTCCAAGGAATTTTTATACTTCCTTCTTAGTCCTTGGTCGGGGCTGCCCTTGCAGGACTCTCCCTTTGTTGGCCACGGGCCGTACTGTGCCCCTCCCCACTATGTGCCCCAGGTACTGTGTTTGGGCCAGCCCCAGGGTGCGCTTAGCAGGGTTAGCGGTGAGGCTGGCTTGACGTAAGGTGGTCAACACAGCCTCTAGGTCCTGCAAGTGTTGCTCCCAGGAGGGGCTATAAATGATGACATCATCAATGTAGGCTGCTGTGTGGTCCTGATGATTCATAAAGACCCTGTCCATGAGGCGCTGAAATGTTGCCACAGCCCCATGGAGCCTGAAGGGCATCCGCGTGAACTGGAAGAGGCCCTGGAGGGTGGCAAAGGCCATCTTCTCCCGGGAGGCCTGCGCAAGGGGGATCTGCCAGTAGCCCTTGGTTAGATCTAGCTTAGAGAGGTATCTGGCTCTCCCTAACCTCTCCCTGTTGTCTGGGACCACTGGCATGGGGTAAGCATCAAACCTAGACACTTCATTCACTTTTCTAAAATCAATACACACTCGAGCCATCCGGTTTCGGTACCATCACCGAGTGGCTGCACCAGGGGCTCTGTGAGGCTTCTATGACCCCAGGTGTAGCATGGTCTCTATCTCCTCCTGCAGGATTTGTTCCAGCTGATGGGGTCGTCTCCTCATGGGGAGGTGCACCACCCGCCCAACTTCCGTCTCTATGTGATGCATGGCTAGGTGAGTACACCCCGGGAGGGTGGAGAATACATCGCAAAAGGCCCATTCGAGGGTTCTTACCTCATCTATTTGGCTGTCCGTGAGGGTGTCACCTAGGGTCACGGGGTGTGAAGGCCCGGCTTCAGCCCCCGAAGGCCCGAGATCCTCCTCAGTCTCCTTGGCCACCAGGCACTCCTGTGCCCACCAGGCCTTTAATACATTTACGTGATATATTTGCATCTCTGGGTGGTGGTCAGGCCTCCGGATCTCATAATCCACTGGCCCGGTCTGCCTCACCACCCGATAGGGGCCATGCCAGCGGGCCAATAACTTGTTATCGGAGGTGGGGAGCAGGAGCAAGACTTGGTCCCCAGGCTGGAATGCTCATGGCTGTACCCTTTGGTCACAGCAAGCCTTCTGGGCTATTTGTGCCTCATGCAGGCATAGCTGGGCCCAGTCTGCCATATGGGCCAGGCGTTCGCGTAAATCTATAATGTATTGTACGTTGGACTGTGGTTGTCCTTGCGGACGTACCCTGTCCTCCCGCAGGGTGCCTAGAGGCCCCTTCAGGGATTGCCCGAACACAAGCTCAAATGGGGCGAACCCAGTTGAGGCCTAAGGTATCTCCCGGATGGCAAATAACAAGGTGTCCAGCAGCCGGGCCCACTGTCCCGGATGTTCCTGCATGAAGCGTCTCAACATCATCTTTAACGTCTGATTGAATCTTTCCACCAGATGGTACACCGACGTTCGCAGTGGGCGGATGCCCAACAGCGCCCAGACATCCCGCATGACCTGGCTCAAGAAATTTGTCCCCTGGTCCATGATTACTTCACTGGGGAACCTGGCCCTAGAGAATATCCTCAGTAACTCCCAGGCTAGGGCCTTAGTCCCTGTCTTCCTCAGGGGCACCGCTTCAGGGTAACGGGTGGCATAATCTACCATTACCAGGATGTGAGTGTATCCCCCTACGGCTGGGGGCAGAGGGCCTATGACGCCAATCCCTACTCACTCAAATGGGGTACGGATGATGGACAAGGGAACCAGCTCTCCCCTGGGGGTGCCTCGGGGTTGGGTGATCTGGCACTCGGGGCATGTGTCACAGTAGCGCTGGGTCTGCTCTTGTACCCCCAGCCAGTAAAACAGCTGTACCAGGAGGTGTAGTGTTTTAGGCAGCCAAATGGCCGGCTGTAGGCACGCTGTGCGCCAACTGCAGCACTAGTGGCCACAAGGGTTGGGGCACTACTAATTCGTCCACCTCGGTTCCTGTTCGTGGGTCCATACCTATCCAATATAGGACCGCTTCTTTCAGGCGGAATCACAATTCCCCCCTCCGGGACCCTTTGGGGCTGCCTGCTCGAGGGCCTGCCCGCAAGGTGGGGTCTTCCCTCTGCTGTGTGTGGATATTGTCAGGTGCCAGAGCCAACTGCCCTTTGGGCCCAATTCCGTCCTCCCCCTCTGGTCCGGGTACCTCTCCAACTGCCCCATCCTGTGCTTCAGCCTGAGCTATCAGCTGTGATAAATGGGGCCAATCTCACTCTATAATCGTGCCGTATTGCATATAGGGGGCGCCCTCTACCTGTAGGATCTGGCAGTCGTCGTTCCCGATCTCTATTTTGGCCCACCTCAAGTAGTATGGCCGCACATCCCCATGGATGCACCTGATCAGCAGGGTGGCATTTAGGAGGGCGCCCCAGGATGTTTGACAAGAGTACGGGAGCAGCTCGAGTCCAGCATAGCCGTCACAAGTGACAAGTGGACAACAGGATCAACAGATAACAGTGGAGAAACTAGGTTGCGCGTGTTTCATTGGAGAAATTGAATTTTCTTCTCTACCTTCCATCCCTTTTATATACACTTATCTCTCCATCTATTGCTGTCCTGTGTTTCCTTGTCTGTCTTTTAATACAGGAAACAGATTTCTTCACTTGATAAATGAGTGCTGCCGAAACTCATATACTTTGATACCTGAACACCCTTTGCTGAAATAGTGAAAACTGCCTCTTCTTAACAGGTGTACATTTAACTCAAATGAAAGGAGAAATACCAACAGTAAATTTGTGGAACGCTAAGATGTAGTATCCACACAGTGGTTTTGTTTGCTTGTAGATAACTTGAACAGTTATGAATTGACTAAGCAGATGCCTACATAATGATTGAACATTTGAAATCTGCAATGTTTCCATGCTAGCAATTGTGAGCTTGAGATCTTCAAAGATGTAAATAGGTGAGAGGCCAGGGAATTGCTGTTGTGGCCCTGACATCACAATGGACCTGATCTCTGCTTACTACTTTTCTCTGGTCCATGGGTAAGAGTCCACTTTATTTATTTACTAGCTTTTATGTACCCGGCTTCGCCCGGGTGTTTATATGTGCCATCCCCGACCCCCAGCTACTCACCAGGCATACAGATGGCCCATTTATATGTCCCATCCCTGCCCCCCCTCACATGTGTGCCCAGGTGTTTATATGTCCCATCCCTGACCCCACCCCCACTCACATGTGTGCCCGGGTGTTGATATGTCCCATCCCTGACCCCACCCCCACTCTCATGTGTCCCTGGGTGTTGATATGTCCCATCCTTGACCCCACCCCCACTCACATGTGTGCCCGGGTGTTGATATGTCCCATCCCTGCTGCTGTACTGTTTCTGTTGCTGTAGGTGTAGTAGCCCTCTGTTTCATATCCTGTAGTTGTTTGTGACACTGCTGTACTGTTTGTGTTGCTCTAGATATAGCAGCTCTGTCTCTCTTATCGTGGAGTCTTTTGTCACGCTGCTGTACTGTTTCTGTTGCTCTAGATGTAGCAGCTCTGTGACGTAGCGTTGCAAGTTGTTGTTGTTTTTTCCTCAGGTGTTTCCTGTGTACACTGTTGTTTCATCTTTGTAGCCTTTGGTTGCACCTGCCCAATTGCCTTACGTTACACAGTGAAAGTAAACTTTCAGAGAGAGCAACAGCCACAGCACCTTGTGCCAACTGTCCACTGCCAAGCAGGGACCGCCCACATGTCCACAGAACACATTGTATCGGTTTGCCTGCTTGAAACCTGTTTGCTGTTGTTTGTCTTCAACTGTCAAGAGTTCAGTTGCTGCCTGAAGATTCCGCATGTCATTTGCATTTCATCATGACATCACCAGAGCCTCGGAATGTTCGGTTCAGCCCATAGCCGTCCACAGAGAACCACAAATTCGCTTTTACCCGCACCCGTGGGGGCGCGATCCGTTCCAAAACCACGCAGTGCTGGTTTCGGGGGGCCAAGGCACCCGCGTGCTGAGTTTGGCGCGAATCTGTCCAGGCGTTGCGGAGCCTATGTGGAACAAACATACACACACACACACACACACACACACACATACATACATACATACGCTCTTCTTTATATATATAGATTTATTTATTTATTTATTTATTTATTTATTATTATTATTATTATTATTATTATTATTATTATTATACAGATATGGGTATGGGTGAAAAAAAAAGACCATGGAAAGGGGGCTACATAGGTTCACACAAGAGGTAACCCACTTTAAGCCAATTGGACCAATTGCTCTGAATTGGGCTCCAAGCTAAGAGGGACCTGTGCTATGGTGATCTAGTCTTGTCAAATACAACATACTGCACAACAATACATTGCAATAGACATTTTAAAAAAATTTATAAACAAAAAATAAAATCAATATTTTATTACATAAGTACATTTAACAAATCATTCCACGGTCACTAAAACATATACTTTGATGCCTGAACACCCTTTGCTGAAATAGTGATTAAAAATAGTTTTGTAACTATGTACTTTTCAAAGGTAATCTACACATTTTGCTGGCTTTCTTGTAGGCATACAGGTATGCAATTTCATATTCAAATGTATTTGGATCCATTTGGTTCAATCTGCACTTTTAAGCACACATTTGCTTGCTTTCCATTCTACCATAGAGGTACAAAGTCTATTATTATTATTATTATTATTATTATTATTATTATTATTATTTATTGAATTTATACCCCGCCTATTGCCCGAGGCACTCAAGGCGGCATTTACAACAATAAAAAAATATAAAAACAACATTAAAAACAATTTAAACAATATTAAAATACAATAAAACAAAAAATTAAACAACAAAGTTTAAAACAAGCCATGTGGATCATAAAATTTAAAAGTATAACCAGCCAGCCAACCAGCCAACCTGTCAACAGTTAAAAAGCTTTTTGAAATAAAAAGGTCTTCAGCCCCCGCCGAAAAGTTAACAAAGAGGGGGCTGTTCTCAATTCGAAGGGGAGGGTATTCCAAAGTTGGGGGGCCACCACCGAAAAGGCCCTCTTCCTGGCCGCCACCCCTCTCACTTCTCCTGGTGGCGGCACAGTCAAAAGGCCCCCCCCCAGATGATCTAAGAGTACGGGTAGGATTATATGGAAGGAGGCGGTCCCTCAAATACCCCGGACCCGAGCCGTAAAGGGCTTTAAAAGTCAAAACTAGCACCTTGAATTGGGCCCGGAACAGAACCGGCAGCCAGTGTAGCCGCCGGAGCAACGGCTCGACAGAGTCAAACCGACGTGCCCCAGCAACCACCCGAGCCGCCGTGTTCTGTACTAGTTGTAATTTCCGGACCGTCTTCAAAGGCAGCCCCACGTAGAGCGCATTGCAATAATCTAATCTAGATGTCACTAGGGCATGGGTTACTGTGGCCAGGTCCGCACAGCTCAGGTACGGCTGCAGCTGGCGAATCAGCCGAAGCTGAGCAAAGGCTCCCCTGGCCACCGCCGCCACCTGGGACTCCAGGTGTAGCTGTGGATCCAGGAGAACCCCCAAGCTGCGAACCTGCTCCTTCAGAGGAAGTGCAACCCCATTCAGAGCAGGACGATAGTCCAATACCCGAGCTGTGGATTTCCGAACCAAAAGCACCTCTGTCTTATCTGGATTTAATTTCAGCTTGTTCGCCCACATCCAGCCCCCAACTGCCTCCAGACAGCGATCCAGAACCTCAACCGCCTCCTCAGAATCAGGGGGAAAAGAGAGATAAAGTTGGGTGTCATCAGCATATTGATGGCACCCCACTCCAAAACCCCGGATGACCTCTCCCAGCGGTTTCATGTAGATGTTAAACAGCATGGGGGATAAGATGGAACCTTGCGGCACCCCAAACCTAAGAGGTCGGGGTGCCGAACAAGCATCCCCCAGCACCACCTTCTGGGATCTGTCAGCCAGGAAGGAGCGGAACCACTTCAAAACAGTGCCCCCAAGCCCCAACCCGGCCAGCCGACCCAGAAGGACACCATGGTCGATGGTGTCGAAAGCTGCCGAGAGGTCCAGCAGGACTAACAGGGTCGCACTTCCCCTGTCCATCCCCCGGCGAAGGTCATCCACCAAGGCGACCAAGGCAGTCTCCGTCCCGAACCCCGGCCTGAAGCCAGATTGGAATGGGTCCAGATAATCCGTTTCCTCCAGTACCCTCTGAAGCTGGGACGCCACCACCCGCTCAATCACCTTGCCCAGAAATGGGATATTTGAGACTGGCCGGAAGTTGTTTAAATTTGTGGGATCCAGGGAGGGCTTCTTCAGAAGGGGGCGAACCATCGCCTGCTTCAAAGCAGGCGGGAGCACCCCCTCCCTCAGAGATGAATTCACCACCCTCCCCGTCCACTCGGCCAGCCCTCCCCGGGCAGCTCTAATTAGCCATGCCGGGCAAGGGTCGAGCGGGCAAGCAGCAGGTCTCATACTCCAGAGAATCCTGTCCACATCCTCAGGCTCTACAAGCTGAAAAGAATCCCAAATGGTAGGATAGACAGGTTCCCCAGGGACATCACTAGATATGCCCACAGCAGCGTCCAAGTCATGCCGAATCTGATCGACCTTGTCTGCAAAATGTTTTGCGAACTCGTCACAGCGAGCCTCCGTGTGCTCCTCCCCACCAGTAGGGGGGGCGAGATGTAAAAGACTACGGACCACACGGAAGAGCTCAGCCGGACGGTTCTCTGCAGATGCAATGGTGGCAGAGAAGTGTGCCCTCTTGGCCGCCACCACTGCCCTAGAGTAAGCTTTTAACTGGGCCCTAGCCCGTGTCCGGTCAGATTCGGCACGAGTCTTTCGCCACCGACGCTCTAGTCGTCTGCCCTGCCGCTTCATCATTCACAGCTCCTCAGAGAACCAAGGAGCCGCTCTGATTCTGCGACTGGACAGGAGACGCTCAGGAGCGATCTCATCCAGGGCCCTGGACATCTCCGTATTGCAGAGGTTGACCAGGGCACCAGGTGAATCTCCAACTCTGGCAACAGGAAAATCCCCCAGAGCCCTCAGGAATCAATTTGGATACATCAGCCTCCGAGGGCGGATCATAAAGTGCGATCCCCCGCCATTGCAGAGGTGAGAAGTTGCAACGAGCCTAAATCCCACCAGACAGTGATCTGTCCATGACAAAGGAGTGATCTTAATCTCCTCCACATCCAGATCACCATCAACCTGCCCCGCAGTAAACACCAGGTCCAGCGTGTGTCCCGCATCATGCGTCGGGGCAGATATTCTTTGAGACAGACCCATGGTTGCCATGGAGGCCATGAAATCCTGAGCCGCAGGTGTTCCCGGGGCCTCGGCATGGACATTAAAGTCCCCCAACACCAATAGGCGGGGGGACTCCAACACCACGCTCGAGACCAACTCCGTCAGCTCAGGCAGGGAAACTGCTGGGCAGCAAGGTGGGCGGTACACCAACAGAATCCCTGTTCTGTCTCGCCCCTCCAACACAACGCGAAGGCACTCAAACCCAGTGGATTGCTGAACAGGGTATCTGGTGAGACGGATGGAATCCCGATAGACCATTGCAACCCCGCCTCCCCGCCCCTGTAGTCGTGGCTGCTGAAGTACCCGGAAACCTGGCGGACAAATCTGGGAAAGATTAACCCCTCCCAGCTCATCCAGCCAGGTCTCTGTGATACATACCAGGTCGGCTTTCTCCTCCAAGATTAAATCGTGGATTAGAGAGATCTTATTATTCACCGACCTGGCATTCAGAAGCAGCAGCTTCAGAATCAGGGGACTGTTGCCAGGATTTCCAAGGGTCAGAGGGATGAGGGGAGGGCCAGAAAGAGGGACAGTCTGTCTATGACTGACCCTCCTTCTCCTGTAATGTCCGGCCCAACCCCCACTGCCATACCTTCCGTAACCCGTAACTCTGCTGATGGTGGTCCCCCTCCCCTCCCCTGAGCCCCCTCGAGGCGTCAAGCACATAATTCCGGCGGGAGCGACCTGCAAGCCAACCACCACAGCACAAATACAAAAACTAAAACACAGACACACACACACACACGCTCCCCACCAACAACCCGCGCAGCAGCCCTCACACTGAGGCTTGGGCTGCTGCAGGCCTCTGCCTCTCTCCCACCAAGGCAAAGGCCTCACTCCGTCCCTCCCTGCCCCCCTCTCACAGAGGCAGGGATACCGTTCACTCTCCTGGCCGGACTCTCACTCCAGCCAGGAAGTCACAATCACACTATCACTCACTCAGTTAAAAGGCTGGTGTTGGCTATTAAAAATATTTATAACTCTAAAATTCTATAGACCTGGGCTGTGAACCTGGGGCTCCACAAAAAAAGTTTCTTAAAAAAGGGGGGGCATTTTGGATGCTCTCTCCCAGGTGCCCTAAACATAGCTGACAGTTTTCCCCAAAAGTAGCGAACACAAAACACTGTTTGATGCACACTTTATGGGTCTGTCGCAATTTAAAAAAAAATAGCAGCCATTTACAGCACTTCTTGCATGGTTTTGTTAGTTTAATTGCTGAACGCCCCAGTGGCCTTGGGTTAGTCCCTGGTGTGGCAATAATAAAATATGCAACAGGTTTGAAGTTTGGAATGCTTTCAAAACTTTATCCTGCAGAAGAGAGACAAGACAAGTGCACAAAGGAAAATCAAGTCTCTGCCCCTAAGAGGCAGGGCCATTAACATTAATACAGAGTCATACAAGCAAGTCTGTGCCTCCTTGAGGGATGACTTACATATTGTGGTCAGTTACATTCCCACCCATCTTGATATCCTTCCCCTTTTGGCTGGGTTTTAGGCCTTCTATCTCTCTGGTCATAGACAGGCTTTCTTGGCCTATTGCTGGTGTGGGAACGCTGAATTTTATCAACCTGTGTTTGCTACATGCTGCTTGCATGTTTGTAGTAACTACACAAGGAGTACAGTAAGGAGGTAGATGATACACTTTTTTCTCTCTTTTAGAGAATGGGAAGTAGAACAGTGTGGATTGCATCTGTGGGGGGATTCAGCGAGACAGTGGCAGCCCTCTCACCCTCCTGCCATTGGCCACTGATGCAATCTGCGTCACTTCAGCTAATGGATGTTGAGGTGCCTTCTAATCCTTTCTCATGGTATTTTTCATGCCAGTGAAGCAGTTGAAGGAGATGAGCCGACTTGATTATTCAAGCTTGTCTTCATACATACAGTCCAAACTATACTCTGGGGCTGCCACAAGGAGCAGGGGTGCTGAAATGGCCACCACCGCATCCTGTGGGGCAGCCGCCATAGTCTCCTCAGGGTAAGGGAACAAATGTTCCCTTATGCCATGTCAAGCCCTGCGGCAGCCAATGAACCTCCTTGGATCTGCATCCACTATTTAGTGGACCCATAACTATGGAGGCCCATGTCAAGCTGCCAGACTCAGGAGGGGACGTAGGATTTGGCAGCACAGTCCACCCCCCAGGTCCAGTCCTCTCTGCCCTCACCCTTCCCAATTACACTCTCCCCCCACTTTCTCCCTCCCTCACCCACCCTGAAAAGCTGCTCTACCAGCCGCAGTGAAACTTACCACCAACTGCTCCACACCGTCATCTTCCCGATGCTGAGGCCCACTGCCAGGGCCGGAGTGCCTTACAGCACTTTTGCTATGCTGGTTGCTGGGGCAGCAGAGCAGCCACTAGCACTGCCCCAGTTTAGAAGTAGGCCTGTAGTAGCTCTATGAGAACTCTGTCATAGTAACATTATAGTAATATTGGAATAGAAGATACAGATACTTCCTCCATATTTATTCACCTGCTTGTACAAGGAGGAATGAAGGGTCAATACGCAGTTCACTACAGTTCAGTTTGCATTCTCTTTTCTTAAGGATTGCAGCTAGCACTAAGATTACCCACACACCTCCCAAATAAGCATGCTGACACAAGGCTGGAGTTATAATGGGCCACTCTATTAAATACAAACATATTAAACTTGCAGTGGGTACCTAACAAACTCCCCAAGTGTGCTGGATCTATGGGGGAAACAGCCCTAGCCATCTGCTTTGCCCAAGCGATCAGGATGACCGTACTCCTGACTCCAGAATCAAACCGGGCGAAACCCGGCTGAGTTCATCTTCGCCAACCCAGAAGGCTCAAGGCAGCATGAGTGCTCCAGCATCACCAAAGGGCAGCCTTTGCAACCTCCATCCAGGGTAAGCCGGCCATCTCACCACGGTCAGCAATGTATGATCTGAACCAGCTATATCCCCAAACGTGCTACCTTAGGATGTACACCAAACACATCCCTTCCAACCCCCAGCACACTACCTGCCACACGGGAGGCCAGCCTAGTACTTGGCCCCCTCTGCCCCACAAGGAACAACAGCATTCCTAATACCCCGCTGCAAGTCACCCAAGAAAATGTCCGCACCTGCTGGAGACAGGTGCACACCATCACTATGAAACAGAGTGGGCTGGTCAAAGCTAATCTTGGGATGCCTAATGACCATCCCACCCAGCTTACATATCACCATCCCCAGGTACTGGTTAACTTTCCTCCTAGCCTTGTCAATCTTGCTGGGGCTTCATGCCCCTCTCCATACTTGGCGAGGGATTAGGTCAGACCAAAGAATGACCAGCCCCGGGGCTGAACTTCTAATACGTCACAAATCCTTTTTGGCCTGGACCCTCAAGGATACTGAGCTCCTCTGGGTCAGGTCATTACTACCTAAGTGCACAACTAATACCTGGGGGGTGGATGGGTGGACAAGAACTCTAGCCATAGCAGTGACAGCTGGCTCCATAACATGGCAGCCCAGTCGAGAGTTGCAATGCCCCCCGGCCCAAGTTGGGTGCCCATGCTGCTGGCAACTGCCCTCTTCTTTGCCCAGAAAATGAAGGAGTGTCCACATACTAGCACGCTGACGAGCCACGGCCATGCAGGAACTACCAGCAGCAAAAAGACAATAATAACAAATGCAATCAGCAACATGCAACAGTAACAAGCTCTAAGGAGCTAATAGGACACTTCCATTAGCCTGTTTCCAGATGTAAGCCTTATAGGCTTTTGACCACCACCTACCAGTTCTCTGAATCACCTCAGGGGGCAAACCTATCCTGTGGTTTGCTGTGGTGGCTGCCCCGATCCTGAGGGGATGAAGCTCAAAATCCTCCTTGGAAAGGCCCAAAGCCTCCAGTGGCCTGTGAAAAACCATCCGGAATTGAAAAAGGGTCAATGGGGACAAATGAAAGTGAATAAATAGGTATCTCCCAGAAGGGGGCTTCATGTCAAGGTAGCGGTCCAAAGCCTCCTTGGGGCAAATGGATAAGTCAGGCGCACAACCAAGCCTGACCCTACTACCTCTGGGCAACTGATCGGTCTTAGAACAACGCAAGTGAAGGAAGATACATTCACTGTGGGTGCTAATATCCCCTATCCTAATGGCTCTGAAACTATGATCCCTGGTAGAAGCAGCCAGAGTTTTGCCTGGGCGAAAGGCCCCAAAGAACATAACCATGCAGGTGGCTCTAAACAAAACAGCCTCATAGGCCAAATTGCAGACAGTCAAAGAGAAAGGACAGTCCTTTCAAGATGCCAGGTGTAACTGGCTTATGCCTGTCAGGCACAGGAGGGCAAACCAGTGATGTCATGCAGGGGGTATGCGGGGGTACAGGAGTACCGGTTTCTAGGATTACAGCTGGCCCCGCCAATTCGCCCGCCCACTCGTCGACTCCGCCCTCTGCAACATTTGAATTTCCTGCATGTTTGAGTTGCCTGCATGTTCTCAGAGCCAGGCAGGCAGGCAGGCAGCGAGCAGAGCCTTTCCTTTCCTTGCCACTGAAAAATGAGTTGCTCTGGGGTTTTAACATGATGCCAGGCCTCCTTAACATGTTCTGGGGGTGCTGTGGAATACTGTTGCAACTGTTGGGTCAGTTTAAAATCATCTGAGGCCTCAAAAAGGGCTTTTTTCATGTCACTTCCTGCCACGACATCACTTCTGGCTTATGACGTCACTTCTGGTGGGCGGGTCCCAACAAGTGCCAATCAAAAGTGAGTACCTGTTCTTAAATCATTTAGATGACACCACTGGGGCAAGCCCTCCGCAAGCCCTCTAACATCTTCCTTACTCTAAAATCAGCTGTTGGGTCGGGCCAACCCAAGGCCCGAGACCAAAAAGCAATTGCTGCTGCATAGACAGAAAGAGAACCAGCGGAGGGGGGGGCAAACCTTTATCCTGCAGATGGCATAAAAACTGCAGGAAGTGTTCTGTAGACCTGGGCTGTTGCTGCTAAAGAAAATTTAGAAACTCCCTAACCTTTCCCTGATAGCTGTTCCTGGTGGCCAGGCTAGGGCAGACCAAATTGCCCTTTGCACCCAATGGAACCAATGTTCCATAACTCCTGGGGCATAGGGTTGGGGTCCTTCAGGGCCACATGTGCCAGCATCTGAAAACACTCCTGAAAACAAGAGAGAGCATCGGCTATGCCATTCTGCAGACCCGGAATATGCTGAGCAATAAACAAAGTGTTAATTCTCAAACACTGCAGCATAAAAACCCAGACAAAGGACATTACCCTAGGCGACCTGGAGGTCTGCCTATTAATGACGCTGACCACCGCCTGGATGTCGCACCAAAAGTGCACCGAGGAGTCAGCAAACTCTTTAGCCCAAATGTGGACAGTGACAACTACTGTATAGGAAATAGTTCTAAGAAAGTCACGTACACCATGACGCCGGCTTCAATCCACATGTTAGGCCAGTGGGCTGCACACCATCAGCCCCGAAAGTAAATGCCAGAGCTGCATCAGAGTGGACCTGAAGATCAGCCTCCAATAGGCATATTTCCTGCCACAAAGAGACACCATTAAAACCTTCCAAGAACTCAAGCCACATGCAGAAATCAGCACACATTACAGCTGAGACCCATACATAGTGATGTGGCTTCTTTAAGCCTGCAGTAGCGTCACAGAGCATGCGGAGGAAGGCTCACCCAGGTGCCACCACCCTGCAGCAGAAATTCAAATGACCCAAAATTACTTGCAATTCGCTAAGTGAAAGCCGAGAGGCAACAATGCCCCCATGTAGCAATTTGCTGAGTTTCAGTAGCTTGGACTCCAGCAGGCGGCTACAAGCCGCCACAGAATCCAGCTCAATACCCAGAAATGTCAGCTTAGTTGTGGGTCCCTTGGTTTTTGTGTGTGCCAGTGGCACACCCAATTCTTGGCAAAGGTCCTCAAAAACCTTAAGCAGATAGGCACACTGTGTACTGCCTGCCCGGCCCACAAGTAAAAAATCATCAAGATAGTGCATGGTGCTGGACAAACCAGCCCGCCACCGTGTGGCCTATTCGAGCATTGAACTAAAACTCTCAAATGCCGAACAGGAAACCGAAAAGCCATGGGTAAAGCCCGGTCAATATAAAAACCGCCCTCAAACTCAAAACCTAACAAGCAAAATCATCAGGGTGAACAGGTAAAAGGTGGAAAGTGGACTCAACGTCCATCTTTGCCATTAAAGCCCCTGGGCCACACCCCTGGAGGATGCAAATAGCATCATCCAGAGAGGCATATCTAACTGAACATAAATGATGGGAGATCAAGTCTTTAACTGACTATGCTTTGGGTAGGAGTGGTAGTGAATGAGCCTAATCGGGGCCTTCATGGATACTACCCCCAGCGGTGATGCTTGAAGATAAGGAAGTAGCAGAACGGAAAATGGACCAAGCACCCAACCAGCACTCGCCTCTTTGGCAATTTTTAAACAAACCACCTCCTCCTGACAAACAAACTACCTACTACTGACTTCAGGTTGTGAGAACAGGTGGGAACTGAAGGAGGTGGCATGGGAATCCTGAAATCATATGTAAAACCTAACTCCAAAAAAACGTGCTGCATCAAGGTCAGGATAAAATTTTAACAGCGCACGCAAGGGCCCCAACTTAATTGGCGTTGGCCCCCTTTGGTGCACCACCTGACTGACTTCTGCCCCCTTTCCTATTTCCAAACCTTTGACACTTCCAGTACCTTCGGTCGTACTGGGAGCCCCGGAGAGCGAGCAAGAGAGCACCTGAAAAAGTGGCACCATGCGGCAATCGTCCGGCTCCCTGCAGCGAGTCTGCCCAGATGCCCACAGGCCCATGAAGAGCGCACGTGGCCTGCCACCAAAGAACGGAGCACATGGAGCTAGCTCTGTTCAGATCGCCGGCAAAGCCCAAACTGAGGGGGATGGGCAACGCGAGCCCGCACAAGTGCGCTGGCTAGTCCCACCCCACCCCACCCCACCCTGCTGGCGATCCCATGAGAGGTCCATCACCAGCCCTGTCCCAGCCTGCAGGGAGGGCAGGGTAAGGTTCCCAACGCACAAGGCACATTAGGGCAATTATATAAGGGTCTGTGAGTCTATAAGCAGATAAAGTCAGACAAGAAGCAGTATGTTTTTATAGACAAGATGTAGTTTCTACATTTTGAAAATGTGGGATATTTGAAATGGCCTCCTAGCTTAATAGTATATACATTTCAAGATGGTTTCTTCTTTTTTATACATCTAGCCAAGGCTAGAAACTGATAGTGTTTCATTTGTAATGAAAGATTTATAGTTATGGAAATTAACTTGACTATATCAAGATGTTTGAAGAGATTGGATTTCTCTTTTTATAACAAGATTAATAAAATAAGAAATTAAATTAGTCATGATGTGCTGCTTTTGAATGTCTGCCGTAAGATTCAAATGTAAAAAGTAAATGTTTTATAATGGAGTATTAATAGTTCCTTCATTAAACGTAGAAACAACAGCTGGGTGCCACTTGGATCTGGTGTTTGGAATGGGAAATAAGTGCTTAGCCTCTCACAGAACAATGTGAGGAAGAAAGTTGAATGTAATCAGTTAAATATAAGGCCTTTCCTTCTTTCAAACAGAGGTATCCAGAAGCCTATTTTCCCCTATAGGCTACATGATTTTTGCCCTGCTTTTGTTTTGACTAGGGGAATAACCAACAATATGAGCCCCCACTTGAGGGTCACAGTAAGGTCTTCAACCAGATAATGTATGTGAAGCATTCTGAACATTTGTAAATTTAAGCATCCCTTCATATCCATGGGGAATAGATTCCTGCTGCTACTGCAGATACCAGCAAACCCTGCTCAAATTCTCCCATGACTGAGGGCACAATCCAAGGCCTGACTTTGAGCTGACACTAGTGGCTGAGTTTGACTTGTGCAGGGGTGTTTCTGGGTGGGGGGTGGGCATGCTGGCCCAGGGAGGGGGGTGGAGCTGGGATGCAGCCAAGCTCCTGTTTCCAAGCCACATGGCCCCAATTTGAGCTGTGCAGCATCCTTCGCTCTTTGCCTGCTAAATAGCAGGCGCACATCCAAGAAGCCCATTGGGGCAGTTAGCGAACGTGCCCTTGCCTCGTGGAGGCTCCAGCCTGCTCCCAAGTTGCTGGATATAGCACAGGCCCACAGCTTAGGAATGCGCCCTGAGAGGTAGTGACTGGCCCAAGATCACCCAGGAAAATTCATGGGTGAGCAGGGATTTGAACTTGGATCTTCCAGGTCTGAGCCCAACTCCCAAACCATCATCCTGGCTCTCAGTTTGGTAGCCAGTCTTGCATTTAATAGAAAATGTTCCTTTATTTATTTATTTTTCACACATCTATCCTTCCTCCAAGCAGGGGCGTTTCTAGGGTGTGGCATGGGGTGGCACGAGCCATGGGTGCCAACTTGCAGGGGGCGCCATTTGCATGGTGCCCGCCCCCCCAAAATGGCGCCCACGGCCCGCCCGCTCCCGCCCAGGCCCTGCGCAGCATTCTCCTCGCTCCGGCTGGCCTTAAAGAGCCAGCCAGAGCAAGGAGAATGCACTGCCACCCAGCGCCCCCTCTCGTGCCGGCTCTTGCCTTAAAGAGCCGGCACGAGCGAACAGAACGCGGCCGGGGCACGTGTTCTGTTCGCTCCGCAGCCATGGGCGCCACGGGCGCGTTCGCTGAGGAGCGAACAGAACGCGGCCCCCCAGCCGCGTTCTGTTTGCTGCCACTGGCCCTTTAAGGCCAACGGCAGTGAACAGAACATGGCGCCCCGGCCGCGTTCTGTTCGCTGCCGCTGGCCTTAAAGGGCCCGCAGCAGCGAACAGAATGCGCCTCTTAGAAGGGGCGGGGCGCTATGTCATGACGTCACGATGTGACGTCATGTCGTTGCGTGCCCCTAGGGGCGCATTTTCATTGGGCGCCGTGGGCGCCCTTTCAAACAGATTCGCCCCTGCCTCCAAGGAGTTCAGGGCTGTAAACCTTTCGTCTTCACAATGACCCTGTGAGGTGGGTCACTTATAGCAAAATTAAAACACACACACAGCTTTCCACCTCAAGTTATTTGCAACAATGAAAATGTTCGTGGAAGAATAGAATTATTATCCTCTGTTCTAATGTCTTCTACTGGAAATATTGATTTCAAATTACTAGGAGCCAGAATTATGGAGCCGGCTCCACTGCCCAGCATGTTGCCCCAGATTGAGTTCAGCCTCACAGTAGTAAAAGATGCGATTCCATTTGAGTTCTTATTACCTTGAAGCTAAACTGTGGTTTGATGTTTCCTGGTCAACTCATGTACTGGGGTTTGTTAATTAAAAAAAGTTGCCCTACTCTATTAAGGCTCCCCGTAGACTAATTATTAAAGTGCCGTGGACCATCACAAACCTACAGCATTTGAAAATCACAAAAGGACTTGCTTAGATTATGAGCCGTCAGCACCCAGAAGATTTTTCTTCCGCACTAAAGAACACACGCAATGGGAAGTCAATTGCCTTCTCAACTGCTATTATGCCGCTGAAGGAAAGAGAGGGAGAATGGGGAATTGCATGAAATAACATACATATTCATTAATGTTTTTAACATTATTCTTGCCAGTCAAACTCCCTTCAGGTACAAAAAGTCATCTTGTTAAGTTGCTTTGGTGGGTGGGATGTCTCCCCTCCCTCAGCTTTTATTTATCCAGGCTGTTTCTACACTGCAGAGATATACCACTCATTAAGCAGAATTGTTTGGGGAACATTTGGAGGGAAAAAAATCCTTAGGAATGATTGTAATTGCAGAAAAATGGCTTCTTTACCCCATGATCTGAACCCAAACCCAATCCTAGCAGCGGCAGTACGAGTGTAACATTAGCATCGGCTGTTGCAAAAATCCATAAGACACTTTTCTGTCGGCAGTAGCAGCGTACTGCTGGCGCCGTGCCTCAGTGCTGGGGGGGGGGATGACCAGACAGTGCTGATGCAAAACTGGATGGTGATAAGCTAATTTGGGGTGGGGGAGGCAGGAAGGGACAAACCAGGTCGGAGGGAAGACAGACTGCAGGGTGGACCAGGTGAGGAGGAGGGTGGAGACGGCGGCAGAGTCGACCAACGTATCCTATTCTCTTTCCTGAGCCGGGGAGTCCTGACGTGGGAGTCCTCAGTTCTGCAGGATCCAAGCAGACCCATTGGGGCCACCGTAGGGCAACACAGGATAAGGGAATGTTTGTTCCCTTACCCCAAGAAGAACTGTAGCTGCTTTTCTGGCCCCCGAGGTTACATTGGTAGCCATTTCAGGGCTGCTATAGCCCTGGATGCTAGGGAAGCTTAGGATTGGGCTACCCATTCCTAAGGCCAAGGGGGAATGGATTTCAAGAGGAGGCTTACAAGATCTGCCAGGAGCAGCTGTGCTGAATTACACCAGCTGCTACACAAAAATGGCTGTGACTGCAATCCTATCCACATTTGTGTGGTCAGTGTGCAGCCCCAGATAAAGGATCAAACAATGAAATTTCTGTGGAAAAGCTGCTTTGGAGCATGTTACATAAGAATAAAAAACAAGCTCACCCTAAACACCCAAAATGGTCTGAAGAACTTCAAGAATGTTCAATTTGAGAGAAGCCAATCTATCCTACCATTCTAGAGACTTCAGTCGTGATGTTCTGCCAAGTCAATTCATTTCAGGGGATCCAAAAAAATAATCACATACTGATCTATTGTCATAAAGATGTCAAATAAATTGTACTTTGCTTGCGGAGGATTATTTAGCAGGAAATTAGATTCCTATAGCTTGTCCTCGTCAGTTCTGCAGTTGACAGCCTTCTTCCAGATTACAATGCTAGTAATTTCCATAAAAGCCTTCTATTATCAGCAGAGCATCATCCTTATAAGTGAAGAAAAGAAGGTTGTTAAATCATTATATTTTGTTCTGTGTATTTTAGGTCATCATCATCTACAGTAAGCTCAATCCACCGAGCTGCAGTAAAGAGTGGCAATGGATGGAGAAAAGCATGTGTGAGAGCGATAAATATGTATCATTTGAACTGGCAGAGGCTGCAGGAAGGGACAATATCAGCAATAGCTGCAACCCCAATATAGGGGGGTGGGCATGCTTTGAGAGAAAGCATTTTCACTCTCCATCCCCTTCTCCATCCACTCTCCACTCAACCTTCCTCCTTTGGGGCAATGGTTTGCACACGTTCTGATAGGTTGTGAAGCTGTTTGTGAAGTACAGGGTGAGTCATAATGGTATCTGGGATTTTGGCAAGCCATTACATCATGGAAAAACAGTGCATGGTGATAAAAGAGGAAGCCTCCACATTGGGGACTTGGCATATCCCTCGCTAGTAGGGGGACTTCCTATCAGTCAGGATGGCGTCAGGCACAGAGAAGGCTTGATGCGTTTTGGAGTACACAAAAACCAAGTCCATTATCATGGTTCAATGGCACTTTTCTTCTACCAGCTATGTTAAGGTCAATGTGTTTGTGCTGCCCCTGCCCGAGGATTTAATGGAATCAAAAGAGCACATTACCACAGCTATCACTCTGGTGGACAAAGCAATGCTGATGCGAGTATGGGCTGAATTGGATTACAAGACAGATGTTTGCTGTGTCATGAAAGGCAGACACAACCAACATTGTATGGTCTGTGAAGAACTTCAAACAGTTCTCTTGCCATTACCATTAACTATACCCTATCCCTTTCCATTACAATGCAGTAGTACACTAAAATCCTGGAAACCATTATGACTCACCCTGTATTGTTGCAATGTCCAAAGTGCACCACAATCAGGCAAAGCCTCCTTTCCATTGGGGTACACACTCAAATGTGTTATAGCCCAATCCTGAGCTGTCTGGTTCCAGTAGGGGCAGCAGTGCTGAAATGACTACCACTGCTTCCCATTGCAGCCATGGCAGCCACTGGGGTCTCCTTGAGTAAAGCCCCAACCCCTGTGATGGGGCTGCCCCACTCTCTGCTAGCTATTTTGCTAGTGGAGACTGGAGCAGTCCCATGTCAGGCTGCCCAGCCCAATGTGGGGGATAAGATCCGGCGGTGGAATCTGGTCCCACCCAATGTGGGCCTGCTCTTCCCCTCCTCCATCCAGTTCCACCCTTCTCCCTGTCTTCCTCCATCCCAAAAGGGCTTACCAGTAGCAGGAGCTGCTGGAGTGCTGGCTGTTAGTACCACCCGAGTTGAAGCTGGGTGCTGACTAATGGTAGCCCAGCTCAAGCAGTGCTTGCTCACCTGGTGTCACAAACGTGCACAGGGCATAGGATCAGGCCATTAGTCACTTAAAGTAATGTCGTGGGAAGAAATGACATCCGCATTTGGATGTATAATTTGAAGTGCATCCTGATGCAAAGGAGCACTTGTTACTTTTCAAAGTTATCCTAAGCCATCCAGCAACAGCAACAGATGTACTTTTTGGAAGGCACCAAAAAACAATGCAAAAGAGTAAAAGTTTGGGAGATTCTGTTCTTCAAGAAATGGTACTGTTTGCACTGCAAACTAAACCTCGCAAAAAATTGGCAGAATGCTAATTCTGCCCACATTCCACAGACTAAAAGAACTATTGTTGTTCTCCCCAGTTTCCCAGTCAGCAAATAGAAGTTTGTGTGTTTACTTGTATGTTTGTTTAAAAGATTTGTATCCTGCCTTTCCTTTCCTGGAACAAATGCTCAAGGCGGCTCACAAAGTAGAATTAAAAATATACAATAAACAATTAAAAACACTTTAAAAAAGGGGGGGCAATAACAACTTGGAGGAGGGCAACTACTTAGGCCAAAGCACTGCTATAGAGACATCGGGGACAGACAACTTGGAGTAAGTGCCCCTGAACCCAATGTGACACATGCTGAAAAGGCATGCCCAGGTGTGTGCTGCAAGACGTACTGCAGGCCCTTTAATTCCTGCTAGCAAGTGGTTAAAACTTAGAAGTCCAGTTTAATTGCTGGGCAGCCCGATCTTAGTTTCTGTAAAGCAGCTGTAGAATACACTCCATTAGTGTGGACTGCCAGAGCCCCAATAGGAAGGACACAGTGGAGCACCGGCCTCCCTCTAGAACAGGTAAGCCTGCCCTGGAGGCAGGGGTGGCTGAAGTTGGAATGGGGTGGAGACGAAACTGGGCAGGGAAGGTTGGTTGTGAGAGGGGGTGGATACGGCAGTGATGGCGCATGCTGGATCCTACTTCCTGCGGCAGGAGCTTCTCCACCCCTTTTCCTCAGATTTACACTGGTGAAATCACTGGCCCAAGTCCAGGGAGACCCATTGCAGGGCAGGAGGCTTACAGAGGGGAAAGGGGATTAAAATGTAAAGTCTCCTATTCTGCCTCCTCTGGATATTGTGCACATTTTTTCGGTGCAGCTGCACCAACGAAGGGAGGGAAAGGATAAGATCAGGCCATGAATCTCTGTGACCGCTATCACCAGGCACTGATCATTTAGAGTCATATGTGTTTCTTCCAACTGAGGAAATTGTGCAGGAATATTCAGTCACAGTAAGGTCTCTATGAGAGACCTTCCAAGGTCCCAACCAACCTCAGAGCATTGAGATGAAATTCTCCCTTGAAGCTATTACTGTTGGGAAGGAGGCACCAGCGAAAGTTTTGCTTCTGAACAAAACAGGAGGCATTTTCATCTGAATGTGGTGGGAGGAGAAAGGGTTATATGCAGTGATGGGATCAGCTAACGACTCGGGGGAACGCTGGGCGGGCAGCAGGAAGGCTGGGCAGGACTTCCAGGTGATTGACATCCCATTTGTCTGGGTCCGCCACCTGCCCACCCGCCGCACAGGCTGCCCTGGCCTTGGAGGGGGCGCCTGCTCGCCGGGGGGACGGGGGGGCCCAGGTACCAGGGCACGCAGTGGCGGGGCGCACCACCTGGGGGCAGCCTATGCGGCGGGCGGGCGGGTGGCGGACCCGGACGGATGGGCTGTCAATCACCCGGAAGTCCCGCCCAGCCTTCCTGCTGCCCACCCAGCGTTCCCCCGAGTTGTTAGCTGATCCCATCACTAGTTACATGCCCCTCTCCGCATACCATGTCATGACTTTCAAAGGATCTATTTATTCAAGAACTGCTTATTTGAATGATTCATTGTTAAGCACTTAGAGTCTCTATGGAGACAAAGGCCCCAAACAAAAGGCCCGGATGGCTCAGGGCCCCAAGCTCAGGTACAGAACATACTTAGAAGGCATACTGTAAGTGCTCAGGTGTTTCTTGGGAAAGGCTCTCAGGGTGTAGGACTGAGACTGGAGGAGCTGCCAGGAGAGCTGAAGCCAGTCTATGGCATTCCAGGATGAACCAATAATCTGATTCAGTGTGAGGAGACTTCCTATGTTTAGAAAGATAGGTAGGTAGTAGATTAATAGCCTAGCTGGTTGGGAAAGCTATGCAACTGCCTTTGAAGACACCCGGCCTAACAATCAGATAAAAGAGTGATTCTCAACTGGGAAAGGTGAGCCATAAAAGATCTGCAGGTGTGCCGTGGGTGTTGAAAAAGCCTTCCGGGTTCTTCAGCTCTATTTCTAGGGCAACTGCCTATTGGACCAAACTGTCTGCCCCTCTACCTGACTCTGTCCCAGTTCTGCGGGACAGATAAAACAACAACAGACTGTGTGTGTGTGAGGCGGGGAAGGTTAAACACAGGGCCGGCTTTAAGCCAATGTGACCCATGTCATTACATCGGGCCCCGTGCTTCAGGGGCCCCGCACTAGCAGGGTAAGCATATTGCCTGTGGCTGCAGCTAGGATCTCTATGGGCTGTAAGTCAGTGGGCAGCTTTACCTTGGTCTCTCCCACCTGCCTCTGCCTCTGAACAGCCCAAAATGGGCCACCTGGAAGCAGTTGGTGGTGAGGTTATGATATCACCACCAACTACTTCCACATGCCATGCTTTGCTCGTGGTACAAACCGTGCTCTTCTTGGTAAGTGGGGGCCCCGCAGGGAAGGTTGGGGGCCCCACAGGAATGCCCCACATTGGGCCCCGCTGCTGCTAGAGCCGGCCCTGGTTAAACATAAAGCTCAAGCTAGTGTGAATTAAAGCACCTCAGTTTTTATGTGACAAACTACATAAGTTGAGGAGAAATGTATATAAGTTTTTCTTAAAAAAACAATCTGATCTGATTAGTTTGCATGCAAGTTTCAAGTGTAAGAACTGCTTGTCCCCAAACACAGAAAATGCTATACCAAGATCATCACACTGAGGGGGATGATTCAGTGACCATTTACTGCAGTATAGTTCCAATGAAGCAGCAGGGAAGGGGGAGGGGGTCACTAAATAACTCTATTAATTTTTGTTCTTCAAACAATATGGGAGAAATATAAAGAGTTTACTTATATCTCTATCTCTCTCTAGACAGACAGATAGACAGACAGACAGATAGATAGATAGAATTTTTATCCCATGCTTCAGTATTGCTATTCCCAGAGCAGCTAACCACTATAGCAAAACTCTAATAAAGTAATAAATCAAGCACTAAAATCATCTGGAAAATAAAAACAGCAAGGCAATAAAAAACTAGAGCAGGAGGATAATATATTTGAAAAAGTAGACTGCAGTTTTTAAAAATCCTAGGAAAAATAAGAGCTGATACCAAAAGAGATCACAGTGGGTCCTAAGTAGGCTACCTTGACTTGAGAAAAATACATTTTAATTTGCCTGTCTAATTAAAAAAAAAACACCGCAAAACGTATTAAGAGTTCAGGTTTGTTTACAATATCTTACAACTAGGGGTATTTGAAAATGGTGGGTGTTTTTTTCAGATTTTGCAAGTTGAAAGGGAGAAATTGGTATTTTGTGTTTTTATTCTCATTCCAAATGTTTTAAATTTGTACTAGGTAGGTGAAATAGTTTCAGCAGATGCAGCCAAAGTATTATTTCTAACTGTAAAAGTAATCTATTTTAATTTCTGGCAAATATCTTAAACAGCAAAAATGTAGTGTTTTGCATTTTTGCATTATTAACCAAAAAATACAATGAATAACCCTGTAGCCCAATCCTATCTTTTGGTTCTGTCACTGGAGCCACACGTAACTGGGTGCTTCCAGCCTGTCACCACAGACACTGAGAAGCGCTCTGTGTGAGGCGACAGTAGTAGCCTGGGTGGTCAGAATGGAGAGGGGGTGGACAGATCAGGGTGGCTTGGGGGAGGCATGGGGCATGTCGGAGGCAGGAGGGGGTATTCCCAGCACAAGCAATTTCCACCAGATGCTATCTTCTCCAGAGCCTCCCAACATATCCCTTTTCAGGTGTGCACTAGCTATACAGCTGGTAAAGGGTGGCAATCGGGCATATGGAGGAGTAAGGGAAAATATTTCCCGATCTCTCCCTCCATCATCACTACAGTGTAGCCCTCTTTTGGCATAAGGTAAAGGTTTCCCCACGACTGAATGGTCTAGTCGTGACCGACTGTAGGGGGGCGGTGCTCATCTCCGTTTCAAAGCCTGTAGAGCCGGCGTTTTGTCCGAGGACAAGCTTCCGTGGTCATGTGGCCATTACCTTCCCACCAAAGTGGTCCCTATATCTACTTGCATTTAGGTACTTTCGAATTGCTAGGTTGGCAGAAGCTGGGACAAGCCACGGGAGCTCACTCAGTCTTGAACTCCCAACCTTCCGGTCGGAAAGCCCAACAGCAACGGTTTAACCCGCTGCGCCACCACGTCCCCTACATAGGGGAACATACATTTTGGCATAGCTGCATGCTACTGTGGTGGGGGTAAAGATATGATTGGGCTGTTAGTCTTTCTCAGGGCAATCCTAACCAACTTGGGAAAGGGCAATGCAGCTTTGAGGGAACAAACATTCCCTTACCTTGAGGAGGCCTCCATGACAACTACTCCACTGCAGAATGCAGCACATACCCCATCGGCACAGCTTTGTCAGCTTTTATTTTCATTCTTTTCAATGCAGCCCCCATAACCTATTTGCTTCAGGAAATATGCCAGGAACGGATCACTCCATTTCAGTTATTAAAGTTTGCAAGTACTACCACCTGGGAATCAGTCTTTGCCTTGTGGTTAAATGCAGCATCCTCCTATTTGTGGCCAATTTCATCTTTTTATTAGGCCCCTTAAGAGAATCGGAAAAGTTATAAATATATTTCTAATTAATCTTTTGGAACTCATGGGCACTAAAAATTCTTTCTGAAGTAAGATAGATCAGGCTATAAGTTTCTAATGGTAACATCAGAGCTAATGTTTAGATCCTAAACAAGCTGTCTCATTTCAATGTACCTCATTCATAATTGGCAGAGTAAATTCTGAAGCCACAGTTGAGAATCCACTGAGGACCTCCCAATACAGCCAGAACTCCCGCAGTTGGGCCTGTAAATTCGTATTCCATCCTCCTCCTAAAGAACACAGGGAACACAGGGAAGAATGTAATCCTGAAGGTATGGAGGACAGCCCATTCAAATTCATGAAAGCTGGGTCAGTGGCTATTAACTATCACAACTAAAAGGAACATTCATGTTCAGTAGCAATATATATTTCTAAAATTTCTGGAGTCAAACATAGTCAAACACTGTTGGCCGTTACTTTCACACCTTGCTACTGAACCCTGCTCAGTCATCAGGCTGGCTGCTCTTGAAAACATAATGAACAAGATTAACTTTTGCTGGATCCAACAAAAGTAGTTCTTCTGTCATAGTTCAGTGTGCGCACTGTTGGCCAGTGCACTCAGAATACGGAACACAGACTGGAGCCACAATGTTCCTTGGGGGACCGTGGAATGAACCTATTTCACATAATCATTTTGAGGATAACACACAAGAGATCATGATCATGAATACAAGACATCATGAATATTTGTTCCTTAAAGGAAGGGAGGAGGAAGATGTATTTTTAAAGTAAAAGATACCATTGAGTGTAATGTAAACACTACTGCTCCATTGAGTGTAATGTAAACACTACTATAAGGCTTCTCTGGACGCCTCACTTGGGGTTTACAATTATAATGTGACACATATTTGTGTGTCATGAGGATTCTCTTTCTTTGCTTCTCTCATCTCCAACTGCCATTATAAGTTAATGTCAATTGAAAAAGCAACAGTGGAGGGCAGTTTTATTTTCAGAGTTACCATAAACCACCATCTGGTGCTTTGCATTTACTACATGGTAAATCATGGCAAGTCTACCGTGTCACTTCACAATAACCCAGTAAATAACCAGTATCATTGTCATAAATCAGACTCTTTCCTGTGGTAGGGATGTCAGTAATAATCTCAGAGATGGGGAGGGGAAGCGCTTCTCCGGGTTTCAATTGTGAAAACATGGTTGAGTAGTCAAGTGTGACCACCTAATGACAACATTTCCAGATGCTCATTGAAAATGAGTGAGGAGAAGACTGGCAGACAAATCACTTAATTATCTGATAGTAATTTGAATCCATGAATACCTTGGTTTGTCTGATTTGGAAACAAATATGTGGATGGAGCGCATCGTTTAAACAGGATGGTCACTTCTGCACAGGGCACATTGGATTTCAGCAAGGTGGCTGATGAACAAAGAGAAGAAGCACACAGGAAGGGGGGATAGAAGAAGGTAAGGGAGGGTGGATATACAGCCAAGAAGCAAAAGGGAAGGATGGGAAGGAAGAACGAGCAAGAGGGAGGCATGGAAAGGAACGGAAGAGGCAACTATAATCTGGAGCAGAAGGAGCTTAGTCTGTGCCTGGAACGTGGCCTGTGCACTTCATACGTATCATCTTGGTTTAAGACCAACAAGCACCTGTAAGGTAAGTATTATTACCCCCTTTTTGCAGTTGAGAGGCTGAGGCTCAGAGGGAGGGAGTGGTTCACCCAAGGCAAGCTAATGAGTTCATAATAGAGAAGAGATTTAAACTAGAGAAGCCCTGATTCAGGTCAGCCTCTTAGCTACTGCATCAGCTCCAACTGCTGAAAAATACTAGGGCATTGGCACCCTGGACAATTGTCAAATGCGTCCCGGTCATTGGTGTCCTTGGATATTTATGACAGGGGTGTGTGTGTTTGTGTGTGCATGTGTGTGTGCACGTGCGCGTGCCCTGGTCTTTTGCATCCCACTATATCTGGGCAATAAACCTTATGTTATATATCTCGTCTCTTATCCCAATCCTAACCCTATCTTTGTGTTTTAAAAATAAAAAGTAACTCTACTATAAATGTCTGAGATGCTCAAAGAAGGGATGCAAATGTTTGATACCAGGGCCCGTTACACAGGGACACAGTTGTTCAGGACACCGTGGTCCTATCACTCTTCTGAACACCAGGAAGAGAGAAAATGAAGAGGAGAGGGAATAAACTTGCCCAACCTCCCTCCAACTTGCCCTGCGCTTCTGTCCTAGTTCATCAATAGTCCTTCACTTGCCACCTTCTCTTTTTCTGCACATTGAACACCAAATATTGATTGACTGATTGAAGTAGTGGGGGGGAGTCGGAGTGTGACCATATAATGTTTTCATGTTTTCCCAGTATGAGAAACCAGCAGCACAGATGGCTTTTGGAGATAAACTTCAACTAGTCCTTTGTTTTACATCTCATGTTCCCTTATGGCAATAACCTTCGTATAAAGGTAACGGTTTCCCCACAGCCAAGTGGTCTAGTCATGACCAACTGTAGAGGGCGGTGCTGTTGCTAAGCCTGTAGAGCCAGTGTTTGTCCGATGACAAGCTTCCAGGGTCATGTGGCCAGCATGACTATACGCCGTAGCACACGGAACGGCGTTACCTTCCCTCTGAAGTGGTACCTATTTATCAACTTGCATTTTTACGTGCTTTCGAACTGTTAGGTTGGCAGGAGCTGGGACAAGCGATGGGAGCTCACTCCGTCACGTGGTCTCAAACTTCCAACCTTCTGGTCAGAAAGCTCAGCAGCAGCAGTTTAACCCACCACATCCCTTAATGTTTTTTTTTTAAACCATTTTATAAAGGTTCATATTCACATCTTAATCAATAGAAAGCCAGGAAAGTACTCTTGGCAGAGAAGCATTGCCAATCTTAGCTCCCTAAAAAATTTATGTGCATAATATGTGTTCTTGCACACACATTTTTGTCCTCACTTTTGGTTCACACTTCTATATTTTCAAGTGTATAGTTGAAACAATTAAGTTGTAATTTATTTATTTTTAAAGTCACAATGACATAGTTAATTGTGGAGCTGTTAAATGAGATAAGAACTAAGATTTGCAAAGTAAAATAAGGCAAATAGAGAGCAAGTCGAAGATAGAAATTAACAGTGCAATCCTGTAAAGGACATAGCGCTGACGCAATATCGCTGCGTCATCGCTGCGTCATTAGCACTGATGTGGGGGCACCAAGCAACACCCCTGCATCGGCATTAACTCTCTGAAGCCGATGCTACGTATTTGCGGGATTGGTGGGGGGAGGGAGGTTGGGGGCAGGACATGGGCGGGCTTGGGAGGTGGTCATACGGCCACAACCTAAGCTTGCTCAGGAGGCCGCGCAGCCCTGATTTGGGCCGCACAGTCTCCTCGGATCTGTGCCCGCAGATCCGAGTAGCATATAGGGGAGGCTGGAGCCTCCCCTACAGTAAGGGAGCAAATGCTCCCTTGCCACGGGGAAGCTCTAGCCTCTCCTATACTGCACTGGATATAGTGTTGGCCTGCCGGCCTTGCCATTCCAGCGCAATATAGGATTGCGCCCTCAGATACAAATTCCTCTTATACTCATTTTTTTTTCCACTGAATATAACTAGGAAGCAAAGTTAATCCATGTCATTGTATATTTCATAAAATCGTAAGACCTTTGAAAAATGTTGCATTCCGAGATATGCTATCTTTCCATAGGCACAGTGGATGTGACTTCTGCTTCTACCAAAGAGAAAGAATTTGCTTTGTCCCTTGCCCCCACTTTCAGATTTTGCAAACCTCCACCAAATTATTTCTTATGGTCTCATCAATACCGGCTTGATTGGCCAGAGATGATGCAGCCAAGATAAAACCGTGTCGTGCTGAGTAGTTTTTGGAAGCTTTGAAAACACAATGGCTGCAGTAAGCAAAAAACAGAAAAAATGCATTGATTGCAAAGCCCCGAGATCCAAGTTTGTGAATAATGCAGAAGTTTTGGGTGTTGCTGTTTTGATGGTAAGCCAAACTGTAAAAGCCAGCTAGAGGAGTGTATTCAAGGCTGTGTTCTGGGGAACTTGGGTTTCTCAGAATAGTATCAAGAGCTTGAAATGGGAGGAAATCAAGCCAAGGGGGCAATTTCTCTAAGCTCCTGTCTCTTTAAGCAGTGAGACCGGGGTCCCAAAGACTGAGATGTTCATTTTTCCCGGAGTGCATTCCCTGTTCCTGCTGAGGTCCGAAAAACCTCTAAGCCCACCGATCCCCCACAGGACCCCTGCTATAGCTTACCAAGTTTAACGTTGACGACAAGAATGCCAGCTGGACTTTGAAGTTGCAGTAAGAGAAATACATTTTACTCATGTGTAGGACATCAGTAAAATGGACACAAATGCAATATGCCTCCAAGGAGACCAAAGAACTTGTGCAATTTGTACATTTTGACTTGATCAGTTATACAATTGAACATGCAAATGTGGAATTGACAATAACAAATAAAAACATAATAAAATAAAAATAAAATAAAAACAAAACAAATAACAACACTTGCTATTGGCAATTTTGGTGATGTGGAACATCTGATTGGTGGTCCTTCTTTGCTGCTGCTCCCCCTCCCCTCCAGTGTGACCCCAACCAAGTGTCAGGGAAGGGGAAGGAGAAGTGATTACAAAGGGTGGTCAAATCCATTTAGCAGCAACAATGGCACCACCATTAGGACAAGATTACAATAGGGTTGGCACATTTAAACAGGAAGGAGGCATTCACACAAAAGCAGAAAGGAGACATTTAAATCAGACAAATTTAGCCACAAGTGCTTGACACATTTGATTGCTTGATACAACAGTTATCAATGTGCTAAGTACTTACACAGGAAGATGCAAACCTTAAGAGTTAGAATCTTCCCCTCCCCACCTTGACCCAATCATCTTGATAAAAGGCCACTCTGGAGTGGCCGGAAGGGAGTCTGCATTTGAATAGTACAGTAGTAGTGATAAGATTGACAATGGATACAGAGGACAAAGGCAGGTATAGTCTTTAAATCTTCTCTGCAATATTTCAACACCCCCCTTTTCTTCTTCTGCTGGGAAAGCACTATTTCTTTCTATCCAGCCAAAACCTTGTTCCCTTTAAAACTGCTTCATGTTCCTAAACACAACATTTTGTTTCTTTTACAAAATCACTCTAACGCTCCAGCCTTTTCTGTTGCTGCTTTAAACTTTGGTGGGGAAACCTTTTGGCTAAGTCCAAAAAAGACTTTCCAGGTTAGTTTAGCTCCTGGGTAGATAAAGATTAGAATCTTAAATTGAGAGATTTAGGCAGAAGTTGTCCTCACCAAGTTTTTTTTGTCAGATATCCAGATTTGCATTACCAGACCCTGAGGGAAGGGAGACATTCGAATGTCCTTTGGCACCCATTCTTAATGGTCTGCGTTGTCTGCATTATCTTGTGCTATCTCCCGAGGATCACCTCTCTGACCTCCTCTTTGCAGGATAGCAGCTCAGAACTCCCAGGATGAAATCCAAAATGGAGTTAGACCTGTACACTTTTAAGGGAAGGAGAGGGTGTCCTCAGCACTGCCCTTCCCTCGATGGGGTCCATACCTGTTCCCATCACATCCTGGTCTTACCCCCTTCCCAAGTCCTGCATTAGGTGTATCTGGTTACACCTCCATCTGACCATCATGAGCATAGCAATCACAAGTATTACCTATAGTCCAAAATAACCACAATGGGATACAGAGCCACGTTAAGGAGACTCTCAACAGTTGGACTTTAGCCAAGAAGTGTTTTCTCACCAAGAGTTGCTGCTGGCTGCTTTTACTGTTGCCAGAACCTCTACTGTTTGCTGGTTACTGTGCTACCCTACAAGGGAGGTGTTCTTGCTTAAAGCTTTCAGCTTCAGGAGCTCATACAGTCCATTAAATCCAAAAATAGACATTTGACTTGTCCCACAACAAGCTCATTAGGGACAAGCTGCATGTAGTGCCCAAAGGTAATATTTGTGTGTGATATTGGTGTGCACCAGCATTGGTGTATGTGGCATTGGTGTGCACTATCCCCATTTCCTCTCCTCATCCTTTACTCCATAAGAACATAAGAAGAGCCTTGCTGGATCAGGCCAAAGGCCCATCTAGTCCTGCTTCCTGTATCTCACAGTGGCCCACCAGGTGCCTCAGGGAGCATGAAAAAACAAGATTCTTGAATCCTGTTGCCACTCCCTTGCAGCTGGTATTCTGAAGTAGCCTACTACAAATATAAGAAGGTTGCACAATCCATCAGCCCACAACCCTATAGCCCACAACGAACTTTTCCTCCAGAAATCTGTCCAATCCCCTTTTAAGGGCACCTAGGCCAGATGCCATCACCACCTCCTGTAGCAAGGAGTTCCTCCTGTAGCAAGGAGTTAATTAACCCTTCCCCCTTATGATGCAGTGTGCATTCCACTAGGATGGCTGCACTGACAAGGGAACTTTTAGTTAGGATTGGTTTGTAACCCTTCCAAAAGACTGCAGCAATTCACTATGCAGTGTTCCATTAGCAACATTCAATTTTTGCTAAAATTAACTATGACAGGGAAAGCAGTGGAATATTTAGTTATGACTTACATTCCATGGATTTCAATGGGACTTACAGTGCAATCCTATACATATTTAGTTTAAAGCCATCTTCAGTAGAGTATGGCCCTTAATAAATGTGCTTAGGTTTCCAGTCTTAGTTGTGACTAACTTTCTCTGGATCAGAACCATAGTCCACAATACAGATATGCTTAAAAATCCTCTGATTTCCATGGGTTTGTGTACTGACTGACTGATTGATTGAGATACTGGGTCCCCCAATGTGGAAACAGCCAAACACATTCCTTCCTATGGCAGCAATTGCTGGGTGGGAGGGACATATCCAGTAGTGTCAGTCTACCGGTACGCTGGGCGTGTCTTCCGGCTGAGCGGCAGCGCGATCGCTGCGTTCTGTTGCGTAACGGCGAAAGCCCGTTAAAGCTCGCTCTCTCTCTCTCTCTCTCTCTCTCTCTCTGTGTGTGTGTGTGTGTGTGTGTGTGTGTGTGTGCGTGTTTGTGCGTGTTTGTGTGTGCGTATGCATGTTACTACTTGGAAGGATTCCCCACCTTGCTACCTTGCTCAGGTAATTTTTTTTCTACAGTTAAATATGGGGGGGGGTGTCACAGTAGCTCTTTGGAAGTTAGTCATTGTCTGTTTAGTAGCTCATGTATATCTGATGGCTGCCTACCCTTGATCTAAATCATTTCAAAATCTACTCTAACGTTGCATTAGAGTTTGGCAGCAGAATTAACTTACCAATAATTAATTACCAGATGTAATTAACTTACCAATAGTGTAGGTAAGCATGGGTGTGTGTACACACACACACACAAATATGTACACACACACACACACACACACACACAAGTATGTATATAGAAAGACTACATAGAAATGTATAGACTATATAACTATATTTATTACCATCTGTTGTTCAGTCGCTAAGTCGTGTCCGACTCTTCGCGACCCCATGGACCACAGCACGCCAGGCCTCCCTGTCCTCCACCAGCTTCCGGAGTTCGCCCAATTTCATGCTCATTGCTTCGGTGACACTATCTAACCATCTCATCCTCTGCCGCCCCCTTCTCCTTTTGCCTTCAATCTTTCCCAGCATGAGGGTCTTTTCTAAAGAGTCCTCTCTTCTCATGAGGTGGCCAAAGTACTTGAGCTTCAGCTTCAGGATTTGTCCTTCCAGGGAGCAATCAGGCTTGACTTCCTGGAGGATTGACCGATTGGTTCTCCTTGCAGTCCAGGGGACTCTCAAGAGTCTTCTCCAACACCATAACTCAAAAGCATCTATTCTTCGGCGCTCTGCCTTTCTTATGGTCCAGCTCTCACAGCCATACATTGCTACTGGGAAAACCATAGCTTTGACTATGCGAACCTTTGTTGGCAGGGTGATGTCTCGGCTTTTGATTAAGTTGTCTAGGTTCGCCATAGCTTTTCTCCCAAGAAGTAAACGTCTTTTAATTTCATGGCTGCAGTCACCATCTGCAGTGATCTTAGAGCCCAGGAAAATAAAGTCTGTCACTGCTTCCATTTCTTCCCCTTCTATTTGCCAGGAAGTGATGGGAGTGGTTGCCATGATCTTTGTTTTTTTAATGTTGAGCTTCAAGCCAATTTTGGCACTCTCCTCTTTCACCCTCATCAGGAGGATCTTTAGGTCTTCCTCACTTTCTGCCATTAGGGTGGTGTCGTCTGCATATCTGAGGTTGTTGATATTTCTCCCAGCAATCTTGATTCCAGCTTGTGAATCATCCAGCCCCACCTTCCTCATGATGTACTCTGCATATAAGTTAAATAAGCAGGGTGACAGTATACAGCCTTGTCGTACTCCTTTTCCAATTTGAAACCAATCGGTTGTTCCATGTCCAGTTCTAACTGTTGCTTCCTGACCCGCATACAGGTTTCTCAGAAGGCAGATCAGGTGGTCTGGTACTCCCATCTCTTCAAGAACTTGCCACAGTTTGTTGTGATCCACACAATCAAAGGCTTTAGCATAGTCAATGAAGCAAAGGTAGATGTTTTTCTGGAACTCTCTGGCTTTCTCCATGATCCAGCGAATGTTGGCAATTTGGTCTCTAGTTCCTCTGCCTCTTTGGAAACCAGCTTGTACATCTGGTAGTTCTCGATTCACATACTGCTGAAGCCTAGCTTGTAGGATTTTGAGCATGACCTTGCTAGCATGTGAAATGAGTGCAATGGTGCGGTAGTTCGAGCAATCTTTGGCATTGCCCTTCTTTGGGATTGGAATGTAAACTGATCTTTTCAAGTCTTGTGGCCACTGTTGGGTTTTCCAAATTTGCTGGCATATGGAGTGCAGACTTTGACAGCATCATCATTTAAGATTTTCAGTAATTCCACTGGAATGCCGTCAGCTCCACTAGCTTTGTTGTTAGTGATGCTTTCTAAAGCCCACTTGACTTCACACTCCAGGATGTCAGGTTCGAGCTCAGTGACAGCACCACTATGGTTATCAGGAACATTGAGATCAGCCTTATAGAGTTCCTCTGTGTATTCTTGCCACCTCTTCTTAATCTCATCTGCTTCTGTTAGGTCCTTGCCGTTCTTGTCCTTTATTGTGCCTACCTTTGCACGGAATTGTCCTTTGACATCTCCAATTTTCTTGAAAAGATCTCTAGTCTTTCCCATTCTATTGTTTTCCTCTATTTCTTTGCATTGCTCATTGAGGAAAGCCTTCCTATCTCTCCTTGCTGTTCTCTGGAAATCTGCATTCAGTTGGGTATATCTTTCCCTTTCTCCCTTGCTTTTGGCTTCCCTTCTTTCCTCAGCTATTTGTAAAGCCTCGTCAGACAGCCACTTTGCCTTCTTGCATTTCTTTCTCTTTGGGATAGTTTTAGTTGCTGCCTCCTGTACAATGTTACAGACCTCCGTCCAAAGTTCTTCAGGCACTCTGTCTACCAAATCTAAGCCCCTAAATCTATTTGTCGCCTCCACTGTATATTCGTATGGGATCTGATTTAGGTCATACGTGGAGGGCCTAGCGGTTTTCCCTACTTTTTTCAGTTTAAGCCTGAATTTTGCAATAAGAAGCTCATGATCTGAGCCACAGTCAGCTCCAGGTCTTGTTTTGACTGCCTGTATAGCGCTTCTCCATCTTTGGCTGCAAAGAATGTAATCAATCTGATTTCAATATAGACCATCTGGTGAAGTCCATGTGTACAGTCGCCGTTTGTGTT
>JAJKFI010000056.1:1715314-1731598 GCA_029204185.1 Lerista edwardsae
GTCCATCTTGGGTAACCCTACATGGCATAGCTCACAGCTTCATTGAGATACTCAAGCCCCTTCGCCACGACAAGGCAGTGATCCATGAAAGGGTATTACCATCTACCCATCAAGTAATTTCCTAAAACTATAATTTCTGCTTTATTAATCACCCTGAACACACAAAGAGTCAACTGGCGTAAATCAGCGTAACTCAATTACTTCTCTGTCAATTTCTGCTCATCAACTGAGAATTTAGACTTCCATGTTTATGGTCTCGAAGGAAATAAATGTAACTTTATTTAAATGAAGAGATGCTATAAACTACATTAAAACAGTGCAAGTTTCCACATCAGTCTCCTAATGCTGTATTTTTAGATGCAAGCCCAATGAGATAATGGTCGTGGCTTCTCCCCCCCTCCCCCGTGCCTGCAGTTGTCTATCATCACTCTCAATGACACTACACACTTTAGACAAGCTGCACGCTGTTAACAATGTTGCAAGTGGAAATCTTCCTGAGCCTGAAATAGATCTGCACTTGTAGGCCTCTTTGGTAATGACTAGAGACTTAATTAAAATTAATTAAAATTAAAATTGATTAGTTAATTGAATTAATGTTTAAATAGGAGCTCTTACAGCATTTAGGGAAGACAGCCGCAATATAATCTCCCCATTGTATTCGCCTTGCCTGGGAGTTCTCCCATTTCTCATTGGCGCGTCTTTGTCTCGCGCATAGATTAATGAGGTGACATTTCCTATTCTGTTTTATTTTAAGCTAGCATGAGACAGCGGGATTTAACACCTAATATATTCTGATGGCTCCCTGTGCTGTTTTGATAACGTTTTGTATTCTTCATCAACTACCCATTTGTCTTTATTTGCTCTGCGCTTCCAGAAACTTTCAAGAGGGCAGAACAAATGCAATGTTCCAATGTCATTTCACAACCCATAAAAAAGAAGACAAAATTCCCCAGACATCCACAACTTTAACCAAGGTGTACTAGATTTTCAAATTGCTAATACGTAACATCAGCAATTCCATACAGAACATCTTTCTGATTTCCCTATCTTCCCTATCATTGCAGTTCCTTATTAAAATCAACAGGATGATTCCTTGATGCGCTGCCAATTCTCTATTTCTGCCATTCTCATAGATCATCCTCCAATGATTGAGTACCATCAAGTAATTGGTTTTCTACAAAAGATTTCTAAGAACAGACTCTTCATGACCAATAGTAATGAACATACAGGGAACAGCAGCACGGTAAATACTACAGGCTCAGCAATGCACTGTATAAGCAGCCCCTCCCATTCGCCATTGGAACCATTCTGGGTGGTGACTGCAACCAAGTGGATCTCACCCCTCTTGTGGCAACCCTGCTGGGGGCAGAGAAGTGTGCCATGGCAAATGCCAACCCTGCAATCTCAGCTTTCTTCTCGAAGGGTGCAACAACCTCTAGTCTATTAGACCAGGGGTCGCCAAACTCCAACCTGAAGGCCTTATCTGGCATCCACCTGATCCTTCCTCAGCATGGACGGCTGTTATCATTCCACCAGGGACGCTTCCAAAGATCCCGACTGTAGCGTCCAGGGGTCCTCGCCGACATCTGCTTCTGTGTGGAACTCCACATGCCTTGCAGCAAACCATGGATGTGGCTACCCGCAAAGACCCCTGTGGGCTGTTGTCAGGGTCATCAGTAGTGATCCTGGCAGAACAGAAAGGACTGTTCATGCTGGAGATGCTGTTCTCCCCTATAGCAGTGTCCAGTTTGGAGACCGCTGTATTAGACTATCACTCAATCAATCAACAGTATTTATATATCGTTTTTCAAAAGTTCACAAAGCGGTTCACGGGCAAATGATAAATAGACAAGGCCTTTAAGAGAATACAAGTTCTATTTCTAATCAACAGGGTAGCAGAACTTAGGTCCAATCCTATTCAACTGTCCAGCACTGATGGAGTCATGCCAAAGGGACATGTGCTGTGTCCTATGGTGAGTAGACAGTCACGGAGGCTTCCTCAAGGTAAGGGGATGTTTGCTCCCTTATCTTGGGGCTGCATTGTGGCTGCATTGGAGCTGGAAAGTTGTATAGGATTGGGCCCTTTAAATTGGCTAAGCAGAAAAACAGTTGACTCAAGCTTGAGTTGATTCATTTAAGGGGAGCAATTGTATTCAGCAAGGGCAAATTTTAAGAAGTAAGGTTGAACATGAAGGTTGTTCATCTAAGAGGGCAATTTTCACAATGGAGAGAGGTGAAAAGCGGAGTGCCCCAGGGATCTGTCTTGGGGCCCGTGCTTTTCAACTTATTCATAAATGACCTGGAGACAGGGATAAGCAGTGAGGTGGCCAAGTTTGCAGATGACACAAAACTTTTCCGGGTGGTGAAAACCAGAAAGGATTGTGAAGAGCTCCAGAAGGATCTCTCCAAGTTGGGGGAATGGGCAGCCAAATGGCAGATGCGTTTCAACATAGACAAATGTAAAGTGATGCACATTGGGGCAAAAACCCAAAACTTCACCTATAGGCTAATGGGTTCTGAGCTGTCTGTGACAGCTCAGGAGAGAGATCTTGGGGTGCTGGTGGACAATTCAATGAAGGTGTCGACCCAGTGTGCGGCAGCAATTAAGAAGGCCAATTCCATGCTTGGGGTAATTAAAAAAGGGGTAGAGAATAAAACAGCCAATATTATCATGCCATTGTACAAATCGATGGTAAGGCCGCACCTGGAATATTGTGTCCAGTTCTGGTCGCCGCATCTCAAAAAGGACATAGTGGAGCTGGAAAAGGTGCAGAAGAGAGCAACAAAAATGATTACGGGGCTGGGGCACCTCCCTTATGATGAAAGACTGCAGCGTTTGGGCTCTTCAGCCTAGAAAAAAGGCGCCTGAGGGGGGACATGATTGAGACATACAAAATTATGCATGGAAGGGATAAAGTTGATAGAGGGATGTTCTTTTCCCTCTCTCAAAACACCAGAACCAGGGGGCATCCATTAAAACTGAGGATTGGGAGAGTTAAAACAGATAAAAAGAAGTCCTTTTTTACCCAGCGGGTAGTTAATCTGTGGAACTCTTTGCCACAGGAGGTGGTGATGGCATCTGGTCTTGATGCCTTTAAGAGGGGATTGGACGGATTTCTGGAGGAAAGGTCCATCGTGGGCTATAGGCAATGATGGATTGTGCAACCTCCTTACAAAGGTGTTGGGCTACTGGTACCAGGTACAAGGGAGTGGCAACAGGATGCAAGCATCTTGTTGTCTCATGCCTCCCTGGGGCACCTGGTGGGCCGCTGTGAGATACAGGAAGATAGACTAGATGGGCCTTTGGCCTGATCCAGCAGGGCTCTTCTTATGTTCTTATGTTCTTATGAGGTTATATTGTTGCTGGAGGGTTGGTATATTAGGGATGAAAAAGAATCTACTACAGATTACTTACCCTTTCATAAATGCCTGATAGTGTTAATAAACAGTGTTGAAAAAAGACTTTGTGAATCATGACTTTAACTTGAGTTTTGATGTTTTGGCTTGACTCTCGTCTGCATCAAGTCGCGCGTGTCATTAACTCTCATTCTGACTCGCTAATTTGGCCACTGACACTCAATGAGTCAGCAATTCCAGCAACTCAAATCTGTGTACAGTACATGCTTCATTACTTTGTTGCAGCTTCTGTGTCAGAAAGAACTCTTTCAGAGATCTGGGAGGCGCCACAAATTTGCCATGACTAACAGTCGTTTTGTTCCTTCCAGTCAGCAGAACAGGCGCCGGGGTTGGAGGGGAGCTGGAAAGCTAAGATGTTTGAAAATGTACTGTTTTGGATAGCTGCCTGCTGTGAGCATGAGGTGTGGGGAGGAGGAAGGAACACAAGACCTGGGTGGAGGAAGGCACGGCCATTCAGCTGAAAGGGGAGGGAGGCAGGAGCGAAGTTGTCTTGTCTGAAGGTTCAAAGCCTCAATTGGATGAAAGAGCAGTCTGAGTTCTGGCTCTGGGCAAGAGAGGGGAGAGAGGGAGGCCATAGAAGAACATTGCTTAGCCACGGAGCGGGGGAGGAGTTTTCATTGTGGCTGCCGGTTTTGCATGGAGCCAAGGATTCCCTGCAGCTGTGTGTACTCACTCACTCACTTGCTCATGTAACAGCCGCAGATCAACCCAGCTTTGGTGGAAAACAGGTCTCACTGAATGAATGATGTGCCACAGCCAGGACTATTTTTCTCCCTTCCGTTCTTCTGATTCAGTAGTGATGTGAATGACAAGGGCGGGGAAGGTTTTTGTCATGGTGGCCAATTAGGAGTGAAGTACTCTCAGCAGCACATCACTGGCCCACCAGCACATTAACTATAAGTGTGAAATGACAACTATAACGACAACACCCCCTGCACCTCCCATTTCAACTGTTTGTAGTCACTTGTGCACGCCTGACCCCCCCCCCCCCCACAGCTTGCTACAAAAAGACTCATGAGTCGTGAAAATGACTTGTGAAATTCCAGGGTGGTGTCACCACGGGTGCGCATAGGACTCGTGCACGAGTCAATTCACAAAGGGGAGGAGACTCCTGAATTGACTTGGCTCAAATTTCAAGACCCATGCACAACACAGTTAATAAAGTATCAGCCCGATCCAAACTAAATCCTCTTCCAGCAGAATGCATGTTCAGCTGGCAGAGCCAGCAGCATTCGGTAGAAGTGCCCAGATTCTGCAGGAAGTCATGTGCTTTGGTGCCACTGATCAGCACAGTATGGCCACCAGGGGAATAGCCAGGTGGGTGGGACAATGCAGTGGCGTTTCTACAGGGATGGCAAAGCTCTAAGTTTTGCAAGAAGCCTTACCTTACAGTGGAAATCACTCCTCTCCTTTTAGCCAATCTTGGTGTTGCTTACTGGCTACAGCAGCAAGGGAGAGGAGGGATTTACATGACAGGGTAAGGCTTCTTGCAAAACTTAGAGCTTTGCCATCCCTGTAGAAACGCCTCTGGGACAATGTCCAGGCTACCTTCTGCCAATGTGAGGTAAGGTGGTGTGAATGGCTGGGGGGAGCAGGGTGGAAACGGGGAGGAATGAGGGAGCTCTGTGCAGGAAGGGAAGTGGAATGAAGGAGTAGAAACAAAAGTTCTATCCAACCTACCCACCACCACCACCAGAGGTTGCAGTGTGTGCCTCCTTAGCACAGCTGCATCAGCAGAGAGGACTTAGCTAGGATTGGGCTGTATGAGTCATTGTATACATACAACAGTTGCCTATATTGACAAATGACTGGATTTAAATGTCAATCAAAGCAAGTCAATCCAACTAAACTTTCATTAACCAGTGAATCGGAGAGAAGGAATGGATTTCAGAGTTGAAATTACAAATATCTTTAAATTCACACTTCGTAATGTATTGTGTGTAACTAAAGGGTCAGTGTGCATGTGTGTGTGTGTGTGTGTGTGTGTGTGTGTGTGTGTGTGTGTGTGTTTGCAAGGGAAAGTTTATTTCAGGACATTTAACATGGAGAATATATCTGCAGCTGCCAACCATCATTTAGACAGCATATTTAAGAGGCTCCTTGCAGAGACTTATTAACTTGCAATGCATTTATATATTTCACCTGCATTCCGGTTCAATAAGCAATCAATACTCTTGGTTAAGTAATTGGCTCAAAGCGACAAATGTAATGGCTACTATTACCAAGTTACCAAGTAACCGAAGGCCTCTTCCCAGACAATAAATGTGAAAGCCTAGCGGGTCTCCCAAAATTGCAACACCCACTTGTTTTCAGAGTCTTCATGAAACTTTATGTATCGCCAACAACCATACTGTGACAGCTTCTTTTTTTTAATTCCAAAAAAGAAAGTTATTAATATTTATGTACTTTCATTATTGCTGAAAAGCATACATCTTCTCAGTGGTCAGAAAAGGTTGTTTGCAAACTCCAGGAGCTGCAACTTGGACTCATTCATTATTAATCCAACTCATAAATTCTTATCCCATCCAAAATAGCCTTAAACAATATCTGCTTAAGCAGATTCTGAATCCTGGTCCCTGCTGCTAAGAGAGTTCTGGAAGACACATAGGTGTCATCAATTTTGATGGAAAGATGCATTTCTGCCTCCTCCCTCACTTCTCTCAGTAAATGATAGAGATTTATAGCCTTAAGCTACCTGGATATTTTATTATGCAACCTTATAAAAAAGACAGTGAATGAATTGGAAACTAATAGGCATTTTTTTTCTTTTAAAAAAAGATTTTTTTAATGATAAGCTCATCATTCAAATTTAAACAATAAAAGTCCTGAAACTGAGTACTGCTCATCAATGTTTATGCTGCCGCAAATCATTTCTAAATTATGGGTTGAGCCAGAAAAATGGGGTCATGGAAGCTGCATTGATGGTGAAGAAGGGAGCTGCTGGCAGACAAATTGATTCTTGCCAAATATGACCTATTTGACAGTCACAGGTTACTCCATTCTTCCTTCAGCAGTGTGCAGGGAGTGATCCCAGGTCATCCTCTGAGAATTCTGCAAGGTAGACAAGCCCAAGAGATCAACCCGGGAGCTTCATGGCCAAATGTGGATGTGCACCTGGGTCTATTGGGATCAAGTCCAACATGTAAGCCACAATCTTTTAAAAAGTGTGATTGTGAATTATTATTAATACTATCACTAGAGGTGTTCTTAAATGCTTTTATTTCTTGCAGATTCCATTTTTTTCCCAAGGAGGGAAAGTACAGAAAGCAGTGATATGTATGTTTTATTCCAAGGGTGCATTTGTATAAATTATTAATTTATACAATAAATAAATAAATAAATAAATAAATAAATATTTATTTATTTATTTATTTATTTATTTATTTATTTATAGGTATGGGGAATGGAGGGGATAGTACGTAGGAAGGGAATACAAAAGTTCATCAAAAGGTCCACAGTGATTACAGCTTAGTTATCTTACCTACATTAATCTTTCTATACAATCTATATCACAATTTTAACATTGCTTAATTGTCCTGTATACAAACCTTACTATCTCTTATTTTGCATTTATAATTATCTGATTAATTCTAAACAACATTTCTATATCGAAATACGTTAATGTATATTTATTCTACTATCCCCCCATAAATTTACCACAACGTAATCCCAATAAGTAAAACACATTAAGAACAGTATTTAAAAGCATTAAACATTTAACATGAACATTGTTCAATCATCTTCTTAAGTATCTCTGAAACATGCATACAATTACTACTTTCAACTTCCCTAATTATTACATAAAGATAGCAAAAATAAACATAAATTCTTTTGAATTGTTTTTAGTTTTGAGGGGAAGATCACGTTTAATAAAAGTATCTTAATTCATAATTTCATCATAGTCTTCTATGATTTTATAATAGTCTCATAATTTCATCATAATTATTTAAGTATTATCTTTTTTCTCATTAGCTATATCTTCCCTAATTCAGTCATCAAATTCTGAGTATCTTTCAGTCAGAGATTCTTCTCCTTCTTCTTCCAATTTCTCCTATTTGCATCCTTTACATTATTACTGTATGTCTTCCTCCTTGAATATTCCTGAAAAAGATTCTGCATCTCAAACATTAATAGACCCAGTTGTTGTTTCCTGGCATTTATCTCCAACTCTCTGTAAAATTCTTCAATAATCTCTGGTTTTATTCCCAAGAAGCCCTGCATTCTATTCATAAACCCTGACTGGTCCAAGTTTATCTTCAGGGCTCTATATGTCTCACATGTAATTTTTATTTGTTCCTCCATTAAGACTACTTCTCTTCCTGGAGCTAGCCAGCCTGCAGTTTGCCTATGAGTAGACTCTATCCTTATCTCTAAGGGGCTCTGTATTCTGGTCACAGAGCCTGGCTGATCCAGCTTCAAAGAATTTATCCCTATTTGGTCCATTGTCTTGTCTGTCTTTCCAGTTCCATTCATAGATTTATCAAGATAGCTAACTTCTTCTGATAGACTCTCCAGGTCCTGCAAGGCCTTCTCTCCGATATTCTTAATAATTACCACTTCCTGCCGCACCTGCTGGACTTCTGAAAGTAATTTAATTAATAAAATCTGTACAGACTGGCTGGTATTATCCTGTCTTAAAAGTTCCCACATTCCCTCTTGTCTCTCTTGTCTTGACATCTTTTGGCCTCAAGGTGTAGGAAGCTACACAAAGATATGTCTATGAATAAAAATATTTTTCTTTGCTTCTCTATCCAGCAAATGCATACCCAACAGGAGAATTATACAATGACCATCAATAATTATAGACAACAATCACTTCAGCCAAACATCTGTGCTTATATATTCTCACAGACATATATCTCTTTAAATGTATAGACACAACACGGCTTTTTATCTATAACCAGTACAGTCTGCAAAAGTGAAAGTAATTCAGTCTTTGTTCTTCTGTCCACCCAGCTCTTTAATGCCCCATGTTCTCCTTCAAACGTCCCAGTTATAATTCAATCACGTTTATAAATTCAGTCAATTTTACTTAATTACAATTTAAATATAACTACCAAATTAGAGTCTCATTGTAAATTCAATTCCTGCCAGCAATCTCTCCCTCTCACATTCCTCTGTTGAAGCAGGGCATTTCTCAAACCGGCTCAGCTATAAATCTACCACAGCTGTCTTCCGTCCCCGTCATAATCCATGAATCCAAGCAGGCAAACAGACCAACCCAATACGTCCAAAATAGTTGTAAAAAGGGGGGGGGAATCGGCTGTGTTCACTCCCAATTTGTCTTTTATTTCTCCATCACGGCTCCAGTCTTAAATCTTTGTTCTTTGTTTTTTAATCTTCAACTATTTCAAATAATATAGTCCTGGAATGTTTTGCAGAGAGTTAATTAATGTTAAAATATAGTCCCAAGTGTGTTTTCAAATCCTTCGAAAGTCTCTGTTGTTGCTCTGAGCGTAGAGGGAGGGATCCTCCTCTCTTCTCCCTCTCGTCTCGTCACTTTCAAACTGGACAGTCTGAAATAATAATAATAATAATAATAATAATAATAATATTTATTTATATACCGCCTTTCTTAAGATCACTAGATTTCTCTAATGATTGAACTCAAGGCGGTTTACATAGGCAGACTTTCTCACAAACCCGAAGGTTTTTACAATTTACAGAATGTTCTATCTTCCAAGAACCACACTCATACAGATCTCTTTTTCTGGATTTAGCCTTCTTTCTTTAGCCACCCATCTGTCGTCTGCTGGCTGATGAGGCTTCCCTGCTGCCACCAGAGATGCAGCTGATTTCAGCACACTCCTCCTCCCACGAGGCAGCTGAAACTCAGCTTGTAATCAGCCGCAGTTTCCAAGGTCTGCTGCTCGCAGAGACTTCCGGCAGTCCCGAGCTCACGACCTTGAGATCTTCAGCTGTTATCTTCGGGCAAACAGAGGCATTAACCCTCTCGGCTAAATCTTTATTCTTCTTCGGTTTCGGATAGTAGAATCACATACATCTTACCTCAGTTTAGTTTTGTTGTTCTTAGGTTGTAGTTCTTGAATTTAAGTTGCAATTTCTTTCCAAAATTTCTGTAGCTGCTCTCGTGTGGGGAAGCAGGAGAAAAGACCTGTTTCGGAGATCGCCTAATGGCATCTGAAGAAAGCACTCCTTCTCAAAACAGCAGCCTTGAGCCTTCCAAAACAGCAGTTTATGCTGCTTTTCAGGTTCAAGGGGCACTTAAGCTCTAGACCTACTCCTAGGTTCTAGAGTGGGGTACTACTCAAGAGTAGATCCCCAAAAAAAGAAGGCTTTGTGTCAGAGCTCTCTGGCAAGAGAGAGAATCGTAGCACCCCGTTCCAAACTTGGCCCCGCCTCCCTAAATTATTAATTCTTATCACTTTAAAAGTGTACTAGGTAGGTGATATAGGTGGTAAAGTGCCAACAGATAAAGCACAGTCATTTATCCGTGGCAGTAGCATAGCTACAGGGGGGACGTAGGAGTAAATATCACACATGCTGCGATGTGCTGTGTAAGCGACCCCTCTCACTCGCCATCCGAGCCATTCTGGGCAGCAATGACAATGCCCAGAGGGTCACCTGTGCATTGCTATTGCTATCTAGAATGGCTCTGAGTGGGAGGGCTCATTTACATAGCATGTTGCAGCGCCTGCACTACTTACTGCGACTGCCCTCTTTGGCTGTGCCACTGACCCATGCCCTCCTACTGCAGCTGAACTAGCATAACTAGGTGACTAATATATGGTGGTGCTTTATTTTTTGGCAGATTTCAGTTTTTTTTATTGTACAAAAATTAGAAGTGCAGAAAGCGGCATTATGAGTTTTGTTTCATCAACACTGAAAAATCACACCTCTAACTATGACTAAAATACATTTAGTGTACATACCAATTTCCAGCAAAGAAGTTCTCAAAATGCAAACATATAGCAAATGAATAAGATGTTTTCCTGACTCAAAGGGACTCACAATGTTTTAAAGACACAAGGGGGTGGACACCACCAACAGCCACAAGGGAAGAACTACGCTGGTGAATAGAAACAGTTGTTCTCCCTATTGTTAAATATAAGAGAGTCATGATTGTAAAAGGAGCTTCCTTGTGCTATTTGATTGAGTATACATTACTGAGCTGTCATCATATCCCTAAGGTTATTTAGGAGCCATCCATGATGAAATAAATACTTACAGCCAGTGATAATGCAATGACACCAATATGTACCTGTGGACGAGGAAGGGAAACTGCAGTGGTAATTTGGAACCAAGCAGATGACTTAATAGCAGAAGGGACATAATGCTGGTAGCATTTCATATGGGTGCTATTTCATTTATGATGCTCTTCTATTACCATCAGAGGAGAAACAGTCGCACTTGTTTCACGAGAGATATAGCTTTGCCATTTTATCATCGGATATCACCACAAATGGAGTTCTGCATCACCCATGTCATCATTATTAAAGCACCTGAAGCCTTTCCAATTTTCTTTTTTGTAATGCCCTTTCAAAAGACACGATCCAGGGTAGAAGTCTGGCACTCTTGCAAACCTCATGCCTTCAGTGTTGTGAGATGAAAACCTGACAGTCTTGTGCAGAAGGTCTTCACAAATGCTGGGGGAAACTTTGATCACAGGAAGGTCATGTTTCAATCTGAGCAATTCCAGTGAAAAGATCTCAGGCAATACAGCCTCTGCCTTAGACCATGAAAAATCCTCAGAGTAGGCTGGACCATAAACTAGACGGAGCAATGCGCTGACAATAGAAAGCAGCCTCATCTGCTCCACTATTAGGACACATGAAAGCAATTGACACTCTTGACCCAAAGGCAAAAAGATGGATCAAACAAGGCTTATAGCAATGTGCTTTCACATTTAGCACTTATGTAGCACATCACACTGTGCTACATAAGTGAAACCCTTCACATGTATGGTCTGTATAACACATTCCTCAGTAACCATGTCAAGTAATATTATATTGCAGATGGAAGTGCAAAAGGTGAGAACATACTGGTTTGCCTAAGGCAGTGGTTACCAACCTCCTGTCCCTTTAACACAGGGCTGGGAACCTAGGGAGGACCCATAAGCGATGGTACCCATCACTTTTGGTTTCTCCCTGCCCCAACCATAGCTGACTCTAAGGAGGTAAGAAACCCTGTTAAAAACCCTTTATTACCTCCTGACATCATTGGCAGTGGCAAGGAGAACCCTGAAGTGATAGTTGCCTATATGTCTTCATGAGATGCCACCCGCTTAAGGGGACAGAATTTTTAAAATGCAGTACCTGGGGATTGTGAAACAGTGGTCGAAGGCCATGTAATGTAGTTAGTTCAGAACTCAGGCAAATTTTGACCTAGGGACTTCCCTGCTTACACTCTCAGCCACCAGAATTGGCCGGGGGGAGGAGTATTGAGTAGAAGGTAAACTAGAGTTTAATGGGGGAGTTATGAATGTTTTTCAGTGGGCTGACAAGTGTTTTCGGCTGCAAATTGTTCAGCAAATCCCTGTCTCTTCTCACACACACACACACACACACACACACACACACACACACACACACACTTAACGTTACTGATACAGAGAAAGGCTGGAGGAAAAATATTTTGATATTTGATATTTGAGTGGATATTTTTGTGAAAGGACTGGGAGCTCAGGTCAGCTACTGAAAACAAGCTGCTGAACTGACCATGTGCTCAGAGAGGCACCATACTCCTTAGAATATTGGAGGTGCTAGGCATGTGCCTCCCTTCCCCCCATAAGCCCCTGTTTTCCACCTGGGTCCTGTTTTGAACTTCAATGTTATAGGAGAAAAAAAACAAAGCAGCACTGGCAAGTCTAAAATGGAGCTACCTTTGAACTACACTTGTCCAAAGCATATGGCATACCTACTCGCAGTGGCGTCCTTAGAGTTGTGTCACCCAGTGCAGTAACTCAGGGTGTCACCGTGGCCCGCCCCCTGTTTCAGCCCTGGCCAAGCCCCCATGATGCTCAAGTGCCCTTTGAGGCAAGACAGGGCCATTCCTCTATGACAAGCCCTGCAGGTGTGATAAGCCTTCTGCCGGTCCACTGTTCATGGCCTTCCTGGTGCTTCTTTCATGTTCTTGGGTCAGTGACATCAAAGTGACTGAAAAACTGAACAAACATTTTATAGATACTCATTTTGATATCACCTCCTTTTGATGGTGTCACTTGGTGTGATTCGCACCTCCCTAGTGATGCTACTGCCTACTGCAACCCATTAAGCAGGGTTTGGGTTAACCCATTAACCCAAATGTGCATTGATTTGGAGTTCACATTTAACAGGGAGTTGCTGTTCATCGGCGGCTGCTGAGTTTTCAGACAGGGGAGGCAGCAGTCCTGACCTTTGCCCCAGATCTTTCGCAACTTGGCTCTGGACCTGTCTGCAAGCAGATATTTGTCATATTTCCTTATTTTCTTTTTTCTTTTTTTACACGTACATCTAAACACAACAGGTGAAGTGACTCTGCATTTTCCTCATCTGAATGACTCCACTTTCTTTGCTCTCATTCAGTCACTGTTTTTTGCACTGTAACCAGCTGACCTGCTGGTATTTAGCTGCCTTTGTAACAGCATTACAGAGGGGAAATTTGCAGAGCAAAGGTTTACCAAACATGGTGCACTTCATATTCAGGGTTTCTCAATACAGTCTGTCTCATTTGCCTTCATTCAATCTTTTCCTGCTGAATTTCCTATTTTGCTTACACGCGCTTGAGGTCAGAAGTGAAAAAATGGCAGCTATATTATTATAACCAAGCAAAGATGGATGTACTGGGCAAAGCCATGGGAGCATAAATAAATGCCAGAAAGGATTTTGTTTGGGTTTGTTTTTTTCAATAGCAGGTATGCCTAACAGAAAGCAAAGTTAGCAGCAGAGTGATCTCGGCCCTCTTCATTATTGTAATAATAATGAGAGGCTGAACTTGAAAAGCATTAGACTGCACAGTTGGCAAGTCTAAGGGAAAAAATGAAATAGCAGACTCAACCTGTATTTGGAGGCACTCACTACAGAACAAATAACCTGCTTAGGAGGTGACTTTGCCGATTCAGACAATAATGAATGCAGGACCTAGAAAGACATCTAGACAATAACAGTTATATCTTGCTCCTTTTATGGCAAGGAAATCGCAGGCTCTTCTGAAACTGCTGCTTCAATGAGTTTGAAGGCTTTATGGGATGTTGTTGACAATAAAGCATACAGGATATTGAAGGATGTTGACCCCTATGAATGAGGAAAATTAGACTAAAAGCAGCTATATCTGGGTTGAGGCTGACTTTAGAGCAGCCAGTGTTAGTGTTGAACTGTTTGAGGATATTATTATATCAAATAAGAGACTCTCTGAAGAGGAGCTCTTCCCCCCACTCACCCCCCAAACAGGGACAATACTTGGTGCCCGTCTCTAGTGAAATTTTCCCTTTTCCCTGCAGAACACTCAAGTCTTCAAGGCACTTGTGTTGAGTTGTATTTTTATTTATTTATTACAGTTATATACCGCCTTTCCCAAAGGACTCAGGGCACAATCCTGTATAGGACATAGCGCCGATGCAACATCATGGTGTCGGCACTATGTCACTAGCACAGACGTCAGTGCTAGAGCTCTCAGGCTGATGCTAGGAGTAGTGTTGGCCCAAGAGCACTGTTGGAGAGCTGCCCTTGCGCCAGCCAAACTCAGCTGGCACAAGGGCATGTCTGGGAGGAGGGAGGGCAGGCTAGAGGACAGGCCAGTGGGTGGGGGTTGGATGCGGCCATTAGGCTGCATCCAAGACTCCATTCCTGGGCCATGTGGCCCTGATTTGGGCCACGAGGTGACCTCGGAGCTGCACCTGCTATACAACAGGTGCAGATCCAAAAAAACCCATAGGAGATGCTCCAGCAGCCTCCTAACTTGCGCTGGATACAGTGCAGGCCCGTTGGCACAAGCTGTTGGCATAACCTCTTCTGGCACAAGTTAGTATTGCGTCCTCAAGGTGGTTGACATAGGTAGGCTAACCATAAGCCCCATTTATCTGTATCTTTATCTATCAATAGATAGCTTTTTCAGGTAGGGTGACAGTTCAGACCATACCTCCTGCAGAATGTTGGCACATTCTGCAAAATTTGCATACTCTGAATTTTGCAAAGTTTTTCTGACAATGTTTTCTTTGGGCAATTATAATTATCGAGCATTATTTGTCAGTGAATCAGTGTGTATAATATATGTGCCAGGCATGTCTCAGCAAGAGGTTTGAATGAAAAATCTGTCTCAAACTGTGGCTCACAACCCACTTGGTGGGTCATGACCCAATGGTCCTGGGTTGGGCCCTCCCCCACCAACCTCTGCATCCAAATTGGAGCACTCCAGATGCACTTGGAGACCACACTGGCTCTCCACAGTTCTCCAGAAGCAGTCGGAAGGTCACTTTTGGTTTACTTCCAAGTTTATGAAAGTAACTTCAGGTGGGTTGTGGCAGGGGGAAGTTTGATAAAAACTTGTCTACCTTCTACTTCATAGAAAACATGTGCATATGTGCACTTGTGCATTTGTGCAGTGGCACACACAGCCCAAGCTCTGCCCATGGTCAGGTCAATGCTCAGTGCATGCAGTGTTCATTTCCCACCCCTTTGCTGCCCACTGACATGCCCCCACCACCACTGCAGGCTCCATTTCAGAGCCATACAGGGGCAAAGGTGGGCGGATGGGCCCAACAATGCTCACCCTTTGAAGAGGTGAGCCACTTCACCGCTGCCCTCCTCCCACTCCAGAAGCATGCTGCTCAGGGCATTCCCCCCACCCGCAAAATGGTAGGACCACGACTGTGTTTGCGTGTGTGTGCGTGTGCATCTGTGTCTGTTAAAAGACATAAGCTCTTTAAGCATTCTATAGACTTATGGCCGTGTGAAGCCATTCGAACAGATGAAACTGCCTTACAAAGCCCAGCCATTCGTTTGTCTGGTCCAAGTTTGTCTAGTCTGATTCATGGCATTAGTTCAACGTCTTCAGGCAGACAATCTTTCCTAGACTTGATGACAATCTTAGACCAGATAATACAATGGCCTGACTCTGTAAGGTAACTTCATTTGTTCATGTCCATTAAAAAGAAATGCTTGAAGCACACAGCTAAAATAATGTATTGGCTACTGGAGTTGCCAACAGCTGAATCTAAAGATGGAACATTCTCTGAAAGGAACTTTTTCATTAAAATTAAGGTAGTCTGGTCAAAGTGGGCCAAAACTGTGAGTTCTTGTGATACATGCTCTGGCAAAACAGCACACAGTTTGGGATGTCTTACTGCCTGGTATCAACAGTGGACTTTCTCCGTTTCGCAGATGTTGACTCACCTGGTGACAATCAACCAAATTCCCCACCCCCACTGTGGCATTGCTAGAAGAAGGGAAAATGCTAAGTTTTGCAGGAGCCTGAGCTCCTGGGTAGAGCAGCCCCTCCCCCTTGTCTTCACAGGCATTCATGGCTCGAAGAAATGGCTTAGAGGCTTTGCTCTCCAGGCCATGAATGGCTATGAAGGTGAGGGGGAGGTGCCACTTACCAAGGAGCCATTTTGCCCCAGTCGAGGAATGCCACCTCTCCCTCCTCCCACAAGTCCCCTTAAAGTTACCGCTAACGCTGCAATCCAATCTACACTGATCTGCAAATGTCCCACTGAAACCAGTGCATAGGATTGTACTGTAAGTTGTGGTAGAAGCCCCAGTAGAATGATATTGCATCATAATGTGAAATTGCTGATCTTCAAGCAAAAATATATAACTTGTCCTATAATACAGAATGTCTCCTTGATGCCATAATCAAGCTCCATATCAGAAGATTAGATGGTGTGTGTGTGTGTGTGTGTGTGTGTGTGTGTGTGTGTGTGTGTGTGTG
>JAJKFI010000056.1:1754714-1767687 GCA_029204185.1 Lerista edwardsae
TGTGTGTGTGTGTGTGTGTGTGTGTGTGTGTGTGTGTGTGTGTGTGTGTGTGTGTGTTCCAGCATAACTCTGGAATGCCTGGAGCAATTTACACTAAACTTGGTACACGTATGACTTACAATCTGGAAAGAAATACTGTGGGGTAAGACACCCCTAGGGGTGGGAAGGGGGTGACGTAAAAATAATCAAAAATGACCGATATTAGTGTTGAATCCATAGTTTTCGGGGTCGCTGAGATGAACAGTGACACTCCCGATGCCGCTTAAGTCCATGTTCAGCCCCCATCAGCATGGGGGTGAGAAGGGGTGAAAAATAAAGTGTCCAAAATGACTGACATTAGTGTCAAGTCCATAGTATTTGGGGTTGCTAAGCTGATTGGGGAGAGTCCTGATGACATTTAAGCCCAACTTTAAACAAATAGAACTCTGTAGAACCTTCTGGAAATTTGTAGAAATCATTAGGCCCCGGTCTCGGACTCGTGATGTTTGAGACACTTCCAGCACCCACTTGAATCTTAGATGGTTGTATTTAAGGGAAGCTAACTCGGCAAGTCTTCCAGTTTATCATCGTTCAGTGAATGTGACAGTTTATGAAATCTTATTGCGTTAAGATGTAGTCTTATTGCATTATGATTTCCACGCGGGCAAAGCTGCGGGCAAACAGCTAGTTCCCTATAAAACAGGTGAGGGGAGATTCAAAGTGCAAAAGGGGATGGTGTTGGGGAAGCTGAGCTTTCCCTATCCAAAGCACTTGTTAGAACTGGCTTTCCAAAGGGGATGTGGTCACAGACCTTATCCTGAACCTGTCCTGCCTGCCTAGGATGGCCCTTTAATGAAACCATTAAACTGCTGCAGCTTCTATATCTCCTGACTTCTTCTTGGGAATTCCTTCAAATCAGAGACTCTAGGATTCTACTGTTATAGGGCAGGGATGGAGGCTACATGAGGAGCTCAATCCTCTCCCTCCCCTTTCTGCATCTTCCTCCCCACCATCACCATGACTAGTCAGGGACAGAACTAGTAATAGAGTGAGGCAGAAAACATGTGATTTTTTTTCCCCCTCTGGTGTGTTTTTTTTCTTTTTTTTTTCTAAAGCAGGTAGCGGCAAATAAAATACAGAGCACAGTTTGAAGCCGAGAACAATAACTTGAACTGTTTTCTGAGTTCATCTGTGTCTCAGCCCATTAAACGGGAAGTGTCTAAGCTGTCAACTGAGGTGTGAACGAAGATAATTATACTAATTGCACTGGCTGGGAAAACAGAGCATGGAGGGAGAGAGAGAGTGACTTGCTTATACATGGCGTGTGAGAGGCTCCGTTGTGCATCAGCTTCCCAGCTGCTGAGCTGCCTTCCTCCTAAGCACTGTGCAGGCAGAGCAATAGGAAAAAGGAGAGGAGGAGGAGAAGAAGCCTGACGCCAGGGGGCTGGAATCAAAGAGGAGCCTGCCACGTACCCAGGAGGCACCACTAGGGTTTGTGTCACCCAGTAGGAGAGCTCACTGCATTGTCTCATAGGGAGCACCTCCTGTACCGGACCATAAAGAATAAACTCTGTGCAGTGGCATCACTAGGGTTGGTGTAACCAGTAGTGTCATTCCGTAATGAAGAACCGGAACGCAGGCGGGACTTACCCCTTGATTGACAGGGAGCCCGTGACGCGTCGCCGCCTGCCGTTCCGCTGTGGGGGCTTCTTCCGGGTGGCGCGCCCCTCCGCGGCTCTCCACAGCACCCAGCGCGCCACCCAGGCAAGCGGGCACCCCCTCCGAAGCCAGGGGTGCCTGCACGGCGCTTGGAAAGGCAGCGCCGCGTCAGCAACGGGCAGCCAATCAGGCGGTAAGTCCCGCCCAGCGTTCCGTTTCTTCATTACAGAATGACACTACTGGGTGTAACCCCCATTAACTTTATTTATTTTAATATAACCGTGTTGGTCACCCAACAAAGACAAAAACTAGAGGCCATCTTGATGACACTCGGAGCCCAATCCTGAGCTCCTGGACTCCCGTGGGAGCAGTGGTGCAAAAATGGCTACTGCTGCTTCCTGTGGGAGCTGCAGCCGCCGCCGGGGTCTCCTCAGGGGAGGAGGTGTTCGTCTCCTCGCCCCAGTAAAGCTCTGGCCCCCACAAGGGGGCTACTTCACTCTTTGCTATATTTTTCTGGCAGAGACTGAACAGCCCTGTGTCGGGCATCCTTGTGCCGTGTCATGGTGGCAAGTGCTGCCGCTAGTCCTACACCCTCCTGGGGTCACTCTTCTCCTCTTCTGCCCCATTCCACCCACTCCCTGCCTCCCTCCACATCAAAGGAGCTTACCGGGGGGGGGAGAACTGCTGGTGCACTGACTAGCAAAGGCCCAGAATGCACAGTGTCACGAACATGCTTTACAGCACGTTTGCACATACTACCAGCAATGTGGGCCTTTACACAACAGAATAAGAGTTCTGGTCTTAGCTCTGATATATGAAAATGAGAGTTGACTCTTACTAACAACTTATTGGTTCCCTGCTATGTCGTAATAATAGCTCATTGGTTCTCGGAACAGTCAGTCTCATTGGTCAGTTTTAAGTTCAGAAAATCCACTTTTTGTTACATAAAGCAGTTGTGTTTTCCTTTTCTGGTTATTTGGCTATAAGGTTTGATAGAATGCAGATATTTCCATTTGGTTTGAGGGTTCCCTGAAGCTCAGGTCTTTAGGGAAAAAATTGGGAGATAAAGGTTGATGCTGGGAGATCTGGGGGGGTGAAGCCTAGTGAGAGAACAAGATGGCATCTTAATAGTAATGGGACGGAGCTTGGCTGTGCCCAGTGGATCAGGGGACAATTCTAAGCATGGAGGTGAAGCTTATAGCAAAAGCTGTTAAGACAAGTACAAAATAGACCATGCACACCCAAGGCCTGAAATGACAGCTGCTGATTGAAAAGGGGCTGTGTCTCTTATTGTATGGCAGGTGGTGCTGCTTGGATTGCAAACTGGCAGAGAATAGATAATACAGGGTAAGATGATCAGACAACACAGCTTCATACGACCACTTTGGAGTTCCAACTCTTCTTTTGGTCAATCTAGGGCCAACATGTGAAGGCTTCCTGGGAATGCGTCAGTGATGTGCATGGTGAGCCCCACCTCCTATCATGATCAATGTTTGCCTGCAGTGACATGAAGTCATGGAACATTTCCCTTTTTTTTGCTGAGGTTTTTTCCCCCTTCTAACCAACTTTAAGTGTGCAATACTAAACTGGAGTTAGGCCAGCAAAGTTAGGCCAGTACAGTTAGGCCAGCAAAGTTTGGCTGGCACACCATAATGTATGTTTGGACCACTGTTCGTGTCAGAGGGGCCAGCACACAGACTTGTGCCATCTTCCCTGACTCTGAGAGTGGTCCAAATATGCTTTACTGTATCCCTTGCACCGGCCAAACTTTGTTGGCCTAACTCCAGGTTAGGATTGCACCCTCGGTTGCATGTTGGTCTGAAGTGGTGTTACTTTAGCTTTTATATGAAGTGTTTTTACCCCTGCTAACTGGACAAGAGGCACTTTTTCCAGTGGTGTTCCTCTTATATTTAGCAGGGGGAGAGTAACTGTCCCTCTTCACCCCTGCGCAGTCTTTCTAGTGGCTGTTGCTGGCGGTCTGCCTTTTTTTAAGATTGTGAGCCCTTTTGGGGACAGGGAGCCATTTAACGTTATTATTACTATTTGCCTGTAAACCGCTTTGTGAACTTCGTGTTGAAAAGCGGTATATAAGTACCTGTTGATTGATTGATTGATTGATTTTTTAAGCACTGCTGTATCCAAAAGCAAGCATTTGATGCTGTCTGGAATTGATTCAGCTGCCAGAGGACAGTTTAATGAAGGCCATGGAGCTGTCAGTCACCAGTGTGCATCACATGTCGTGTTATTAGTTTAAATGTTTGTTCACCAGCACAGATTCCATTTTTCAGGTATTTCCACTTGGAGTAGGTAGAATCTATCAAGAACAAAAAGTACATGGACACAATGCCTGAAAGCACTGAAGGACCCATTAAGCCATAAGTGAGAATCATTCAGGGGTCTCCTAAGTAGGTAGGACAAGTAAATATACTTGAAGTATGCCAAAGATCAGGAGCTTTTAGTTCTAATTTTAAGTAGATTTTGTATACATGTTTGTATTTTAAAGTTGGCCAAAAACACTGAATGCCATATAACTTGGACTGAAGATTGGATTGTGTGTGTGTGTGTGTGGGGCATCCCTCCATATAGAGACAGATACATTCCAGGCCTCTCCACCCAAATACGGAAACCATGGATGCAAACTCTATCACAGGTTTTCCCCCCTTTCCTCTCACTTGTCTTGCCCCCCTCCTCTCTCTCTCTCTCTCTCTCTCTCTCTCTCTCTCTCTCTCTCTCTCCATCCTGTATGGACAAACATATTGGAAACCAGTGAAAGGACTGGAGTTGTAAAGATACAACAGCAAATTTCACGTTTTCATGCAGAAGTGTTCAAACAGGTGAACCCCTCTGCTTAAATTGCTAAATCCATCTTAATGGCTTGGGATGCCTTTGTCCCTTTTCCAAGGGTTGGTGGGGAACGCCAGGAGTCAGTGAGAGGTAATCTGTGGTTGAATCTGGGAGGCTAATGACCAGGGACCAAGTGACAGTTGCATCTGTCAGGGTAGGGCCTACACTAAAGGAAAGATATTTACTAGGCAGGACCCACTCTAGGATTTAGATGGCATTGGATCTGTAATAAATAAAGTGCTGCATTCCAGACCAACAAGTTGACCTTTACTTGTCGCCTGACATTTGTAGGGGGTGCCTGGGCATGTTTTTGTGTTACTAATCACAATCTACGGTATAATATCTTTTTTCTTTTCCATGGAAAGCTGGAGATCCTAAGGTGGTTTTATAATCTCAGAGATGGCACATAGATGTATAATAACAGCACCATCTGCAACTAAGATGAGGGAAAGTTACATTTCATGTGCTTACAAACACATTTGCTTATGTTGCTTCACACATTCACAAAGAGCTGTGAACAAATTTAGGAGCTGCCTTTATTGATAGATAGATAGATAGATAAACTTTATTACGGTCAAAAGACCAGCCAAAATTGATTGAAATACTTTAACTATCTACTTATTGGGGCCAACTCCTGCAATTTTTAACCTTTTTATCTCATGGTAGTCTGACAAAATGCTAAAATTTGCAAGGCATCCCATCAGGTTTTTTTTTAATTTAAACAATCGATAAGGTGCATGTAAGTTACACCCCACAACTCCCACTGGTCCTACTAATAAAAGACCCTCCTCCAAACTCCTGCAGCACACTTGCTGACCATTCGCAGCACACCAATGTGCTTTGGCATGGTGGTTTGCTAGCCTAGGTTTACAGCAAAATCCTATGAATATCTACTTGGAGGTGATCCCTGTTGAATTCAATGTGGCCAGCACCCTGGTAAGTGTGTATAGGATTGCACCCTTATTTACATAACATAAAAGTGGCCTTGAGTGCATTTTGAACCCCACTGCATGTATTAATTCAGTGGTTCTCAAACTTTTTAAAGGTTCTAGAACAATAGGCTTCTAACTCCAGCCTATGGGCCAGATCCAGGCTTCTAACTCCAGCCTATGGGCCTGCCTGCTCCTTCCTTGGCATGAACAGCATTTTCCTTTCTGCCAGGGAATCTCTGAAAGACCCTGACTACAGCCCCCAGGGTTCTTTGCAGCCAGCCACATCAGCACAGAACACTGGGTCTAAGGCATGCTGGGGTGGCAGACCCGGGAAGCTGCTGGCCACGAAGACCCTTAGGGGCTGTAGTCGGGGTCTTTTGGAGCTTCCCCAGTGGAAGAGCAAGTGCCATTTGCACTGGGAAAGCTTTCCCCTGCTGCAGCAGTCTCCAGTTTGGAGACTATTGCCCCTAGAGAATGATTTATAAATGCCAAAGGGTGTGGCTATAATGGTGATTGGATAGCAATTCTCCCCCCCCCAATAGCACCTTAGTTAACCCTTGATACACATAGCTTAATTTGCCCTGTCAGTTTAACAAACCACCAAAAATTGGGACATGACCCACTGGTGGGTCCTGGACTCACAGTTTGAAAACCACTGTATTAATTGATTAAAATGTGAAATTGTCCCGTTTAATAGACCTGTATTCCAAAGTGAATGAAGTGTTTCCTTTGGAATTATAGACTTTGTTCAGCTACTTTTTACAGGACATCCAACATTACCTCAATTGTTTGTCTGTGATTTCTGGGTTCCACTCTCAAATTTTTTCCAGATCTAACTTGAAGCAGTATTTTTGTAGTTAAACAAATGCCAGTGTGGACAGGCCAAGCACTATTATGACTTTCCAAGACTCCTGTTTATACTCCTGTTTAGGGGCCTTGTGACATAATGACAAAAAGCCTGAACTGTGACCCAGGATGTCTCCAGTTCAAATATAGTCTCTGCCAATAAGTGGTTGGGTGACCTCAGGCAAGCCACTCCCTCTCAGTCTTAGCTGCAATAATGGAATAATGCTACTCACCTTTCAGAAAGATTATAAAGGTGAACCTCAGTATACACCGATCCAGTATCTGCAGTTTCAATCAGAGCCATGCTCAGCTCTCAGTGTGCCCAGGGATGGCGCGACATCACCATGCCGCCGCCACCGCTCCTGCCCCATTCCTGTGCATCACCTAGCCACACCTCCCCGCACCCAGAATTGGATCACTTTTAGGAGCAATCAGAATGCAAGGAAGGGGGCAAAAGGCACACTTTTTTCAGTGCTGCTTTGCCCCGCTGCAGCGAGTGCCCGCCACACCCACCTGCCCCCACGGCACCCTCCCTATGGCTTGTGGATCTCAGGGATGCCTTTTACAAAGGTAGGAAAAGTGAAAAGGGTAGCAATAGTTTTTTCTTACCAATGCAGATCAAAATGTCTGCATTTTCAGGGCTGTAGGCAGCCTTCCAAACTCCCTACAGCCTCATCCTGGTAACTCTGAGGCACCTGCCTTTCCCCACTGTTGCCCCAGAATGCACTGCAACCAGGAAGAGAATGCATCACTGGTGCAGAACCGATAAGCCACTTCTCAGGCTTCCAATACATGGGATAAGTTTCAGCGGAGGCGGCCTCCAACTGTTCCATCCCTGACGTGGACCTGTCCTGAAACACCTCTTCCCCACCCTCCTGCCATGCTCCTCATGCTCCCCCACATCACTTGGTGATGCCCAATGGCTGGGGATCAATCTGCAGGCCTCTCCCCCAATCCATTTATTCACAGAGTGGCACAAACCTGCCTTATGGCACGTTTGCAACACCTACACAATGATACTGTGGTCATGGCAGTAGGGCAGCCTAGGATCGGGCTGCTCAAGTGGTTATAATTATAATGTACATTTTGAATAAAAACACCACTTTTTGCTGACTGGTTTCAAATGGGGAAAGGAGTACGACAAGGCTGTATACTGTCACCCTGCTTATTTAACTTATATGCGGAATACATCATGAGGAAGGCAGGGCTGGATGATTCACAAGCTGGAATCAAGATTGCTGGGAGAAATATCAACAGATATGGGAGAAATATCAACCTCAGATATGCAGACAACACCACTCTAATGGCAGAAAGTGAGGAAGACCTAAAGAACCTTCTGATGAGGGTGAAAGAGGAAAGTGCCAAAATTGGCTTGAAGCTCAACATTAAAAAAACTAAGATCATGGCCACCACTCCCATCACTTCCTGGCAAATAGAAGGGGAAGAAATGAAGCAGCGACAGAGTTTATTTTCTTGGGCTCCAAGATCACCGCAGATGGTGACTGCAGCCATGAAATTAAAAGACGTTTACTTCTTGGGAGAAAAGCTATGGCGAACCTAGACAACTTAATAAAAAGCCAAGACATCACCCTGCCAACAAAGGTTTGCCTAGTCAAAGCTATGGTTTTCCCAGTAGCAATGTATGGCTGTGAGAGCTGGACCATAAGAAAGGCAGAGCGCCGAAGAATAGATGCTTTTGAATTATGGTGTTGGAGAAGACTCTTGAGAGTCCCCTGGACTGCAAGGCGATCCAATCGGTCAATCCTCCAGGAAGTCAAGCCTGATTGCTCTCTGGAAGGACAAATCCTGAAGCTGAAGCTCAAGTACTTTGGCCACCTCATGAGAAGAGAGGACTCTTTAGAAAAGACCCTCATGCTGGGAAAGATTGAAGGCAAAAGGAGAAGGGGGCGGCAGAGGATGAGATAGTTAGACAGTGTCACCGAAGCAACGAACATGAAATTGGGCGAACTCCGGAAGCTAGTGGAGGACAGGGAGGCCTGGCGTGCTGTGGTCCATGGGGTCGCGAAGAGTCGGACACAACTTAGCGATTGAACAACAACAACCACTTTTTGCACTTCTAACTTTGGAAAATACCAAAATATGTGAACACTTGCAAAAACATTTCTATGGAGAAGCTGTATGCACGCATGTCTCGTAACATGCTGTTTTACTCTCAGCTGATAAAAAGAAAAACCTGGTGGTGACTTTCAGCATTTTGAGGGGGGGGGGAGCCTGCCTCACCAGATGACTCACTGTTCCATCAGACAACCTCACTAGTTATAGAGCCCCCCCCCCACACACACACACACACTAAAGGGCAGCTTCTCCTCTGCTTTAGTTTGCTTGCAAGTTAATTTTCCAGTAAAAAGAATAAGTCACACTGGTGAGAGTCTCTTACAGAAATAAGGATCATAACAAGGAGAGCTGTTGGCCACAGAGAGGAAGTTGGCAGGGCAGAGGTGTCATTTACCAATGTCAGTCTCATTTCAATAATCACTTGAACTGGCTAATTGTGTGCACACCTCTGAGCTGTACCGTGCGCAGGTTTCCTATCTGAAAGTACTTCCATCTATCACTGCCAGGAAGTTCACGCCAAACCTCTCTCGCTCCCTGGATTTGGAAGGTATCCAATCACACAGCCACACAATTTACTTGGTAATCTACCAAGGGAATATCAAGACACTGTGCATATTCAGCAAGTCATCCCATTTTCTTAGTATAGTAACATATAAAGGTTCCAACTGTGCCCTTAATTTGGGAAGGCCTCAAGCTCTCCCTCAGCTCATCAATTTTCCCTGATTGCATAGCACACAATGGATTGCAAAATCACTTGAGTGCCAACCCTGTTGAAGCTCCGCAAGGTGAAAATGATACAAGATAAAGATATTTAATCTCACCTACTAGCCAGCATTGCAAATTCTCCTGATGCCCACTGTTTCCACTGTGATTCTTTTTCTGATGTTTTCTCATGTCATGCCAGGCCACAGAAGAAAACACAGTTTTAGAACGAAAGCAAATTTTACACAAATGCTTGCGTTACAGTGACAAACTGTGCAACTTGAGCCTATCTGTGTTTAGTTGGCAGTCAATTCCACAGCATTCAATGAGACATTCTTACAGGAAAATGTGCACAGGATTACAACCTACTATAATCGGTCGGAAAAAAATGGCTAAAGACCTGCATTCAGAACAGAGTATTTTCCCAAATAAGTGTAAATAAGGAGCAATTTTCACGGATTCATTTATCAGTGCCAGTTTTCATCAACTGGATGGTGGTTAAGAGCACAGATGAAAGATCATCTAATTTTTAATTGCTTTTGATTGCTATTTTGCATTCATCATGGCTTAGGGCACAATCCAAACCAACTTTTCAGCACTGACATGCCACTGGGGCATGTGCTGCAGCCTGCAGTGGAGTTGTAGTCATGGAGGCCTCCTTAAAGATAAGGGAATGTTTGTTCCCTTACCTTGGAGCTGCATTGCCCTTAACCACCTCCCCCCCCCCCCCGGTGCAGGAAAGTTGGTTAGGATTGCACCCTGAAACATACAGTATATCCACATTTATCAGGCATATAATCCTAGCCACATTTACCGGAAAGTCCTACTGAATTCAGTGAGACTTACTTCTAAGAAGACACTCACAGGATTGTGCTGCTGAAGTCTTGCAGTCAGTTTTAATGTCCTATTCACAGGACAGTCATTCAATAGTGATAGTCATCAGATTCTTAGGCATCAAAATGTCACAAAAACTGAAAAATTGAGTTCCTTTCAAGCCAAAACATCTGAGAGTTTTCAAAGGAACCCAAATGAAGGCACAATTCTAAACTGAGTTAGGCCGGCATACGCTAAACCAGCAAAGTTTGGCCAGCACAAGGAATACCATAAAGTATGTTTGGACCACTCTTTGGCCAGCACACAGACATGCGCCATCCTCCCTGACTCCAAGAGTAGTCCAAAAACTACTGGTGCCCTTGTGCTAGCCAAACTTTGCTGGCTAAGCTTATGCCGGACTAACTCCAGTTTAGGATTGTGTTCTGAGTTTCTGTATGACACATTACAGCACAATCCTAAACCACGATTCCCTTGAGCTGGCATGAGTCATTTGTGCTGACTCCCAAGCTTCACAAACATGATATAAAGCACATTTATGGCAACTTGGGAGCAGGCTGGTCCAGCAGTGCCAGACCTGTGAGTTTGTGCCAACTTGCACAGGCTGGTATAGGGAGTGGGGGAAGGTGGAATGGAGGTGATTTGGGGCTGGGAAAAGGCAGGAAGAGAGTGTTCTGGGTGGCAGACTGGCCTCAGGAGGGGAGTGAGATTGGCCTGGGAGTGAACTATGCTAGATCCTAATCCCCATGCCTGACCCAACCAGCATTACATGGGCCACTCAGATTTGTACCTGCAAAATTGGGGGTTCAGATCCAGATAGCCCAAAAGGGCTGTCAGGTGAATTTATTTATTTATTTATTTAAGAAATTTTTACCCCGCCTTTCCTCTGCCAGGGCAGATGTCCAAGGCGGCTTACAATATTAAAAAAGATAAAAATAAAGTATAACAATTAACATTAAAAACAGTTAAAAACAGTATTAAACAATAAGCAATCAAGATTAAAAACACAAACAATTTAAAAACAATTAAAAAATAAAATAAAACACAAGCCCCGTGGATCATAATAACCAGCCAGCCAACCTGTCAACAATTAAAAGCTTTTTGGAATAAAAAGGTCTTCAGCCCCCGCCGAAATGTAAACAGAGAGGGAGCAGTTCTCAATTCGAGGGGAAGGGTGTTCCAGAGTTGGGGGGCCACCACCGAGAAGGCCCTCTTCCTGGCCGCCACTCCTCTTACTTCTCCTGGTGGCGGCACAGTCAGAAGGGCCCCCCCAGATGATCTAAGAGTACGGGTTGGATTATATAGAAGAAGGCGGTCCCTCAAATACCCCGGACCCGAGCCGTAAAGGGCTTTAAAAGTCAAAACTAGCACTTTGAATTGGGCCCGGAACAGAACCGGCAGCCAGTGTAGTCGCCGAAGCAGCGGCTCGACAGAGTCAAACCGACGTGCCCCAGCAACCACCCGAGCCGCCGCGTTCTGTACTAGTTGTAATTTCCGGACCGTCTTCAAAGGCAGCCCCACGTAGAGCGCATTGCAATAATCTAATCTTGATGTCACTAGGGCATGGGTCACTGTGGCCAGGTCCGCACAGCTCAGGTACGGCCGCAGCTGGCGGATCAGCCGAAGCTGAGCAAAGGCTCCCCTGGCCACAGCCGCCACCTGGGACTCCAGGTGTAGCTGTGAATCCAGGAGAACCCCCAAGCTGCGAACCTGCTCCTTCAGAGGAAGTGCGACCCCATTCAGAGCAGGACGATAGTCCAATACCCGAGCTGTGGATTTCCGAACCAAAAGCACCTCTGTCTTATCCGGATTTAATTTCAGCTTGTTCGCCCGCATCCAGCCCCCAACTGCCTCCAGACAGCGATCCAGAACCTCAACCGCCTCCTCAGAATCAGGGGGAAAGGAGAGATAAAGTTGGGTGTCATCAGCATATTGATGGCACCCCACTCCAAACCCCCGGATGACCTCTCCCAGCGGTTTCATGTAGATGTTAAACAGCATGGGGGATAAGATGGAACCTTGCGGCACCCCAAACCTAAGAGGTCGGGGTGCCGAACAAGAGTCCCCCAGCACCACCTTCTGGGATCTGTCAGCCAGGAAGGAGCGGAACCACTTCAAAACAGTGCCTCCAAGCCCCAACCCATCCAACCGACCCAGAAGGACACCATGGTCGATGGTGTCGAAAGCCGCCGAGAGGTCCAGCAGGACTAACAGGGTCGCACTTCCCCTGTCCATCCCCCGGCGCAGGTCATCCACCAAGGCGACCAAGGCAGTCTCCGTCCCGAACCCCGGCCTGAAGCCAGATTGGAATGGGTCCAGATAATCCGTTTCCTCCAGAACCCTCTGAAGCTGGGACGCCACCACCCGCTCAATCACCTTGCCCAGAAATGGGATATTGGAATGACATGGGGTAAGGGGAACAAAATCCCCTGACTCTGAGTTGTGCCCCAGCCAGTCGGCCTGTCTGCTCCAGTGCAGATTAGCATTGTGCCTCTAAATGTTTTAGGTGAGCTCTGCAGGTTAAACCGCTGAGCTATTGAGTTTGCTGGCCGAAAGGTTGGCAGTTTGAGACCATGTGATGGAGTGAGCTCCCATCCCAGCTTGTCACAGCTCCTGCCAACCTAGTAGTTTGAAGCACGTAAAAATGCAAATGAATAGGTACCACTTCGGTGGGAAGGTAATGCCATTCCGTGTGCCTTGGCGTATAGTCCTGCTCGCCACATGATCACAGAAACTGTCCTCGGACAAACACTGGCTCTTCGGCTTAGAAACGGAGATGAGCACCGCCCCCTAGAGTCAGTTACAACTAGACCATTCAGTCCTGGGGAAACCTTTATACATCCTTAGCTAAGTAAAGAGAAAGGGGACTGACAGTGGATGAACTCTTGCAGGATTGGAAATTGCAAGAGAAACAAGAAAGAGTATATAAGTCTTATCATTAAGCTACTTGATCAGCTTAATCAGCCTTTGCAATGAAGTGTTTTTCAACATTAGAAGGGTACAATGACACATATTTGGTGTAAAATGTTGTTGTTGTTGTTGTTGTTGTTGATGATGATGATGATGATGATGATGATGATGATGATGATGATGATGATGATGAT
>JAJKFI010000056.1:1767697-1778637 GCA_029204185.1 Lerista edwardsae
ATGATGATGATGATGATGATGATGATGATGATGATGATGATGATGATATTTATATACCACCTTTCTTGGTTATTAGATTGTTCCTTTGACTTTAATTAAATGTGGTTCACAAGGGCAGGCTTTTTCTAAACTCCACGGATTTTTACAAATAGCAAAGAGGTTCTAATTTTTCAAGAATGACTACATTCAGATGGATTTCCCCCCATCTGGTCTTCCTTGCTGGCCACACGGTTTCCTCACATGATGACTGATAAATGGCTGATAGACAGTTTTTTTGTTCTCACTGAAGGAACAGCTGCCCCAGCACAACTCCTCTCTCACAGAAAGCAGCTGAAGACAGCTCAGCTTATGTCGCATTCATGAGATCTCGCAGCTCATGGAAGCTTCTGGTGGTCTCGAAATTGCATCCTTCAGATCTTATCTTTGGGCTTAATGGCAGCTCTACCCTCTGGACCAAACCTCCTGCCCATTTATTAGAATAAATGCTTAATACAGACTAGACAATTGAATTTCAAGATTTTCAATAATACAGTTTAAATTTGAAAATATTTATGAGCATGATATCTCTTTTACTATTTTTTGTCAGAGGGGAAATGCAGCAGTAACAATTTCTCCAGTCTTCAGCACTTAGCACAATACAACCACTAAGGTTGATGCTCCCAAGCCTCAACGGATGCCTGCTTTCTATTCTATTTACAGTTCTTAATTGTTTGTACACATGCATATTATTTATAGGATGTAAATAATTCAGATGGCACAGCAAGTAAATTTCCATGTTTACTTCTAACGAGCAATTGGGTAAAAACAACAAATTACATGATCAGATAGTTTAAGAAGGAATTCCACTGAAGTACTTGATCTTGACATTTAAGCAATTGCATGTGTGATGGCAAGTTTCAGGATAGGGATAATATGCCCTGTGAGCTCAGAAGAACAAGAGGGATTTTGTATGCACTGCTGGAGCCAACATGCACTACTTGTCCCTAAAGAAAACACTTGGTGCACTATCTCTGTATGTTTCTAGCGTTCTGAGTTTATACATGTCAGAACTGGATCAAATGCTGTGACAATCTCTGGGAACTGCTGAAACCTAGTATTCTGTCCCTCTTGCACATCCTAGTGTGACCAAGGAACAGAAACAGTACCGTGTGACCTGAGCTGAGTTATACAGAAATGGAGAAGGCTTCGTCTGCTTATTGTTCTCACTGCATTCTGTGGTCAGATGGATGGGAGTGAGTGCACTGCCTCTTTAAGACACAAGTTCAAAAGGCTGCATAATGAGACTAGAACTGGGAGAGTTTTGCAGAAAGAGCCTCTGCATGTGCCTGATGTATTAGAACAGGGATGCCAAACATTAAGCCCACAGGCTGGATGTGACCCCTGGGAGCAATTTTTGGGCCCCTGTTATAATTGGGCTCTCCTAGGGTGATAACTGCTCTCTCTCTCTCTCTCTCTCTCTCTCTCTCTCTCTCTCTCTCTCTCATACACACACACACACACACACACACACACACACACACACACACACACACACACCTCTTAAAATTATGAACAAGATTTGCGCATTTTTTCTTCAGTCATTTGCAGCTAATGAATTTCTATGTGAGAATGACATGCTTATTTCTGGCCATTATCTATTTAATGATGTTACTTCTTGCTTCATGATGTCCAGCTCTCAGCGGGCACCATGAATGCTATTTGGCCCACTACATGAAACAGGTTTGATGTCCCTGGACTAGAACGTAGACGCAGATCTGCTACATATTGCAGAATGCATGAAGACAGGCCTGGACATCATCATTTGTCTTTATCTGTAAACTTGATAAGGTCCTAAGATTCTTATGATTGTTTTGCAATTACAGTGGTTACTCTCTTAAACGTCAATGCACAATTAGAAATTTCATCCAGGCTTTTCACACTTGTAGGAAAGAACTCTCCCCCCCCTCTTATTCCATTTATTCCTGTGCAAATCCCTGTGGGGAACACCAGACAATCTATCCCTATTGACATGAGAAGCTAGAAGCTTGCTCTAGGCTGCTAAACAAGGGAAGGGCAATAGAGATAAGGTGTTCATACATTTCTTTCCTTGCTCCCAGTCAAGACCTTAAAAATAAGCTGACTGAACATCAGTGAAAAGTAATAGAAAAATCTGATTAAAAGTACATACTGAGAACTATACATAAGTTTTGCTGAACAAAATAGGAGTAACAGAAATAAGATCTACGAGATCAATAATAGATCTAGATTAACTAGATCAATATAGAACCTATATAGATCAATGAGGGAATTGTGCAATAAAGTTTTCATGTAAACTATATGTCAGAACCAGCAGTAGCTGGAAGACTGTGGGAAGAATCTAGGCCACAGAAAGCCACCATGTGGTCCTCTGATTTGATGGTACAGATTTGGATGTGTAATGCTTCTCATATCCACAAGGGAGATTTGCAACAACTATAAGATGTATCTACGGGTAGGAGTGTGAAGGATTAAACTGGAAAGGGAGGGAAAGGTTAGATTAGGTTGCTGAGCACCACATAATTAGCAGGAAATGTGAGAGTTGCTTGTGTGGTCGAACATGTGAAGCTGCTTTCTTGTTGAATGAGATTGTTGGTCCATCTAGTTCGGTTTGTGTATGCTGAGAAGTAGGGGAACAGCGGGAATCATACTTTTACTGGCTATTGAAATGATTGCCCTCTCTCTAGAGAGGGAAAATAGCACCATGTACTTTGCAGGGCCTATTTATAGCAAAAGGAATGTATCTTAAGATCTGACAGTACTCCATCAGCCCTTTATACTACAAGAGGTTTTGGTTGAGCCACCCCAAAAATTGCTAAATGGGCTGTTATGCTGTTTCAAAATTAAAGTCCATCAGTTTATCTTCCAGGAGTTGGGAATTTGACTGCCAATTGCCTATTTCATTTGCTTATGACACACCAGGAGGATGAAGTAAAAGCAGCTGATGGAGAGTTATTGTTATAAGAACATAAGAAGAGCCCCACTGGATAAGGCCAAAGGCCCATCTAGTCCAGCTTCCTGTATCTCACAGCGGCCCACCAAATGCCCCAGGTAGCACACGAGACAACAAGATGCCTGCATCTTGTTGCCACTTCCCTGCATCTGGCATTCTGACATAGCCTACTTGTAAAGTATGGAGGTTACATTAACCATCACGGACTGTAGCCTGCTATGGACTTTTCCTCCAGAAATCTGTCCAGTCCCCTTTTAAAGGCACCAAGGCCATATCATTATACAGATATTTAAGGCTAATTGCAGTTTCAGAATGGGCAGCATCTGTAAGGAAAGGCAGAGTTCTGAATGAGCTAAAGGCCCACTTATTTAAATGTTGAAGACATGAAGAAGGGGCAGAAAAACCTGCAGTCCTTTCAGCACAGGACTGGAACTAACTATAGCAGATGAATGGGTTTTGAAAAATGATTGTTATCGTGTCCAATCATGTTTGCAGAAACATTTCATCTGCTTGTCCCAAGGTGGTAATCTGGGATTGAGAAGCCCAATCTTATGTGCACCACCCAGTGGTGGCACATCTCCTGCGCTGGCATTGACGGCCATAAAGCAGTTAGTGCCAGTCGCAAAAAGCCATTTGCCATGTTGCACCAGCAGGAAAGTCTGAGTCATTCCGCCAACTCCAGCGCTTCCCCTGTTGCTCACCAACAAAGGTAAGTCAGTGGAAGAGGCAGGATTGGAGGGGGCAGGGAGGGTGAAATGGGGCAGGGGCCTGCAGTCCCAGTATTTGTTTCCCTTAAGTGTTTCCATAGAGGTCCTGGTACAATGGGAGAGAACAAGAAGATGAGGATTTAGTGGAGGAAGAAAAAAATGGTCAGAGCTTGCACACAGACATCACCCACCCACATAACTTTCCCTCCTCCCCCTTGCAGCCCAACTCAAAGGAAGGAAGCTCACAAGGAGGTTCATAATGGACACAGAAGCAAGGAAAGGCTCCTGTGGCATTGCTAGGGCATCTGGTACCCCCTAATAATCCCAATACACCCCCCAGCTTTATACTTTAGAAAACCAAAAACCAGAAGTGCCTTTCTAAGGCTTCCAGGAGGACTTCTGTGACACCCCCTGAAGGCATAGTCCCCAGGGAAATGTACCCGCAGCCCCTCCTTAGCTACACCATTGCTCCTACTCCTTAGCTCCTACTCATGCCTGCTCAGAAGCAGGACATGCATACTGTCACTGACAGGAGCAGGATGTTACTGCTCTCACAACAGCAAAACCTCAGGGGGAAGCTCCTATCCCCTTTTGGCTGCTGGGATACATGCAGATACAGGAAGCCTGCTGAAATATGATTGGCAGTAGGAGAGGAAGGTGGACCTGGGTGGGCAAACCTCACATGAGTTGAAATCCATGGATGTGACTCACTAATGTGTTCTCCACAGAATTGCAACATATTTGGTCTGGACCTTCTTTGCTACTGACCAAACCAAAGGTCTTTCCCAGGCTTACCTGCGCTGCACCTGGAACCTTCCTCATGCAAACACATCAGGTGATACCATTGAACCGCAGCCTTTCCCTTCCATGGAGCCATATGATTCCTTCTGATTTCCTTTATTTCCTCCCTTGGCAGTTTAATTCTCACTAGCAAACATGCAAGAACATGTCTTGAAAGTGAAACGATTGCTGTCACATCTTAATTTAAAATGGCAGAAACCTTCCCCTCCCCACACACACACACACACACACACACACACACGTCTTCCACCCTTCTTGCCTCTCCAGAAGTCAATAAATATTCAACTTCCTGGAAAACATTCTACCTTCCAGTGATTTAAGGCACTGCCTTCTCCCTCTGACGGTATGACATATGTCAAGAGTTAATGTGAATTACAATACCCATTCACAGAACATCAAGGAGAAAGGTAGATTCCCTTTGGTACTACAAGACAGATTTGCAGGCTTTGGTAAATAAAATAAAGTTTTGAGCCCAGTTTTCAAAGGAAGCTTTCTTTCTATAAATCAGTGCACACTTTCATGGTTTACTTTGCTCCCAGATGGACAGGAAATAACAATGCAGGCAGAATTGGAAGAACCACACTTATTCAACTTAATGCCATCTTCACTTCAAAGCCAAGTGCATGCTACTTAACTGCTAAGTTTGCTTCCCACAATTTTCCACTTCCAAATACAAGCATAAATAGAATGCACACTGGGTGCAACTAACCTCTAACACAAGCTTGGAAAACATGGTTTCATTTCAGCAAAGAGGGACTTCAACATAGAAATAAAAGAAACAGAGTATATGACTTAAAGCTCAATGCTATCCCCCCCTCGCCCAGCCTTACTGGTTCAGCCAAGTTAAAGAGGGGTGTGCTGTATTTAGCAGAGAAGACAGATGAGGAGGCTTATGGGGGGAAGGGGATTCAAATCCCCTTAACCCAGTGTAAGCTTCTTGCTTCGCAATTGGTCTTCTCAGACCCGCTGTGGCTATTTTGTAAGGTAGCAAAGAAGTGGGTTGTGGGGGGGGGGCGCAGGGGGGGCCGTTGGTGCAAATGGGGAGGGAAGGGATGGGAAATGGGCTGGATCTCAGTGCCAAAGCATGTTAGACACTATCACTGATTTTTCAACCCACTCTGCCAGCCTCCTTTCCTCAGCTTTACATCAGCAAAACAGTGGCCTACAGGGAGGTATTTTTTTTAAAGTATTTATCTCACTGGCATTTTGATTGCCCCACTAACATAATATGCAGGAGGCACCCCATCACCACAGCTGTGCGACAGCAGATAGCGGGGGATAAAAAGGTAACACAGTAAATGAATACGGAGGGCGTGATGTCCATTGCAGGTGTGGCACCCACATCCACGATTGGGCTGCATGTTAGAATGAACCGCCTGGGATGTGTTAGTCAGTTGATGTGGAAGATGCTGAGTCTGCTGGGTTATCTTACAGACGCAATGGAATACGCACTGTGACGTTCATGGATCCCTGTAATGTTACACAGACCTCACATATTCTTTAGCATACGTTTATCCTGCTCTGTATCCTAGGACCTGCCCCCTTTGCAGTGTGGGCCGGGGCTTGATGGCAAGGGTCTCCCTTTGGCGACCAGATACATATCTGACTGGCTGATACATATTACCTGTCAGATACATATGCCCAGGCTTCAGGCTCCCTGGGGGAGACTGGCTCCTGCCTTGCAGCCTCATCTGTGGGGTGGGGTCAACAGAGGCTAGGATTCTATGGGGTTGCCCCATTGCTGACTATGCTGCCCAGGACCTCCCTCCCTCTGAGCAGCCCTGGTGGAGCTAAGGGACGGCCTGGTCTGGCTGCCGCATGGCTCCCAGTGCCCCTGGGTCCATGCCTGGCATTTGGGCATCTTTGGCCCCTGTTAGGGACAGGGACAGGCTAGTGAGGACAAGTGAGGCTAGTGCTCCAGCAGTCCACCGCCAGGCACAGCAGCCACCCGTGGAGGTGCAACCACTTGCCTTGGCCACCTGGCTCCATTTAAGCCTGACTGTCAGAGCAAGCAGTCCCATCCCTCACAAGACCTTGAGCGAGCCCACAATCAAGCCAGGAACCACAGTTTGTGACTGCCCAGCAAGGCCAGAGTGCCACTGGGCGATCCTGATAGCTCCGCTCTGTGGGCAGGCCTCCCATTTCGGGCCAGGGCAATGGCAGCAACATTGTGCTGGGCCACCGGTCCCAGTGACGGGTAGGATTGGGCTGCCTGTGTATTGGTAAAGTAGTTTAAGACAGTGTTATTCAAACTGTGGGTTGGGACCCACTTGGTGGGCCGTGACCTGATGTCAGGTGGGTCTCAGAAAGCTGGGAGAAAGCTTATTCTTGTTATATTCCTTTTGTGAGTGTTAACAGTTTGAATTTCCAAGCGAGGGATTTTTTAAAAATTTTGTTTTTAGTTCAGTGCTTTTATAGAACATCACTTCCAGGTTAATGACATCACTTCCCGACATGGAAGGTTCCGACACGAGTGCCATCCTAAAAAATGGGTCCCTGTCTAAAAGGTCTGAATACCACTGGTTTAAAATGACAGAGTCAATGTAAGCAGATACTCCTACAAAATAGCAGAGGTAACCATGAATGCTCAGCTGTATGTTGGACTCCTACCACAGCCATAAACACACGAACAACTGGGCCATGTTGTATGTAGACTCTGCACAGAAAATATATTCTACCTTACTACTGAAATATACCAATGAATCGGAGAGCCATTAGAAGTTTGTGGCTACCTTAGGTAAGCCAATATATTTTCCCAGTATCACAACAGATACGGTTGCTACATGCAAAAATAATTACTTTTAATCAGCCTTAATTCTTTGACCTTTCAAGTTCGTATGTCAGGTCATTTAAATTGCCTATCAACTTTGATAAAACAATCATTATTTGCTGGAAGGACCATGTTAAACTCCATTAGCAAAGTCTGTTGTAAAGATAACAAGGCGCTTGACCTTAAATACTCCTTCCCTCTGCATGGTTCAATTTGCAGCAGGCCTGCATGACAAAGCTCTAAGCCAAACACAGTCCCAAAGCCATGCGCACAATGTTTGACAAACCTCCTGCCTTTGCTGCCTTCCTTATAAACAAGACCTTGGGACTGCAAACATTGCAAGGGGGGGGGGGAGACTCTCATCTGCCACACTGCAATATATGGCTTGGGTTTGGAGACTCACAAATGGCCTCTATCCCTCTTCCCTCCCTCTTTTGTCGGTGTCATTTTCCAAAATGACCTTATTTTCCAAAATATGCACAGTCAGTCCTAATCCCACTTTGACATTCCAGAGAGGGGGAATCGGTGGCGTTTCTACAGGGATGGCAAAGCTCTAGGTTTTGCAAGAAGCCTTACCTTGCAATGGAGATTACTCCTCTCCTGCACCGTTTTAGCCAATCTTGGCGTTGCTTACTGGCTACAGCAGCAAGGGAGAGGAGGGATTTACACGACAGGGTAAGGCTTCTTGCAAAACTTAGAGCTTTGCCATCCCTGTAGAGATGCCTCTGGGGGTAATGAATGCTTGGATGAGGTGAAGCAGGACTCCTCCCTCTAATCAAGATCATTCTCAATAAGGCTGTTGACTGGAATGGATGGCAGTAGCACTGCAGGCATCTGTGTGTCACCTTCCTCTAAGGCAGAGGTCTCCAAACTTTTTGGCACGAGGGCCAGTCACGGTCCTACCATTTTGTGAGTGGGGGCAAAAGCCCCAGGCGGAGCTCTGAGGGGAGGCAGCGATGAGGCAACTTGCCTCTCAGAGATGCAAGCAGTTTTGGCTCTCTAGCCCTCCCTTGCCATTGCATGGCTCTGAAATGGAGCCTGGCATGGCATGGGGCAGAGCAGAGCGGCGCACGGGGGTGGAGAAACACTGGAGGGGCGGACCTCCTCCTCTATCCCTGAGTGGCCCATTGGCTGAGTTGGCAACTGATGAGGGCCACATTGTATGTCTGACATGGTATTGAGGGTTGGAAAATAAGCAAATAGTACATATATGGAGAACCAAGTGCTGAGAGTTTGATTGCTTACAATAAGTGGGTGAGGTGGAAGAAGGAGGGGAGCAGAGGGCCAAATTGACTTTCACAGAAAGAGGAGAGAATAGATTTTGGAAAAGCATCAAGTAACCTATGATGCAAATCCTTTTTTGTCTCAGTTTCTGCTCTGTATACATTTAACACATATATTAACTTTATATTTATATTCCAGTTCTCCCAGCATATATATATATAATTCAGCCACTAGAGGTATTGAATGTTATGCAACATAATGGAAAAAACCTAGTACACCCCCTCTTTTGAGCTGTTTTTAGATTGGAGAGACTGGAGAACCCCCACTGTCCAGATAAAATCTTCTGGAGAGGCGGACATTGGGCACAGGTTGGGATTCGGAGTTCGCTGCTCTAAGGCCGCAATTTTCAACTGATGTGCCATGTGGATTTCTGATCTGGCAGAAAGCTCAGCTTTGAGTCTTAATTTTTGCTTGCCTGAGTTTTGTGGAGGTAGACGGAGCTAGAGGCAATGATGGGCAGCAAGGAGAGTGGCATGCACAATTTGGCCTCTACTGTTTTATCCTTGCAACCACAATGTGAGGTAGGGCTAGGATGTTACTCAGAGACTGGCCTGAGGTCACCCAGTGAGCCTTAGACCTAGGCAGGGATTTGCACTTGGGACTCCCTGGTCCTATATCAACAATCTAACTTGGACTGGCAATGGCATTTCCACTCCTGATCATGCCTTCCCATGTAACATTTTGAAAAGCAAAAAAAAAAAAAAAGGTTCCCAAAACTTTCCACTGAAGAACAGTAGAAGTTTTTTCACTGGCATAGGCCTTGTGAGCTGTTCTGAGCAGCTGACCACTTTATTCGCATTGGAAAAGAAGAGGTTGGCAGCACAGACACGCACCCAGCAGCTCTCAGTGCCCACACCTAGAAGCAATTGTTACTCAGGCACTGGGGTGGGACATAACGTCAAGCATCATGGCCCTGATACTCAATGTCACTCTCCCAGAAGTGCCTGTCTGGGAGAGTGCAGTAGAAGGTACCTTGACACCCCCTCAAGCCATTGTACCCAGGCACCTGTACCCCCTCCCCGGGGCCCCTCTAGCTAGAGCACTGGCTTTTTTCTCTTTAAAATAAAATTGAAGGAACCTGACTGGGAATGGATGGTGAGGAAAGTCCTGAAGCCCCCTCCCAACCTCTCCATTATGGAGCGGTTGTGCTGCTTTTCATGTCCTAGTGACATTTTTTTAAAAGAGCAAACACATGAGCAGACTTTACCCATTTACCCTGCAACGTGCCCCTAAGACAAGTGACAATTCTCAGGGAGTTTTTTGCATACCCCAAAGCTACTGTAGAGGGACATGGTGGCGCAGCAGGTTAAACCGCTGCTGCTGGGCTTTCCGACCGGAAGGTTGGGAGTTCAAGACTGCGTGACGAGTGAGCTCCCATTGCTTGTCCCAGATCCTGCCAACCTAGCAGTTCGAAAGCACCTAAATGCAAGTAGATAAATAGGGACCACTTCGGTGGGAAGGTAACGGCATTCCGTGCACTACGGCGTAGAGTCATGCCAGCCACATGACTACCAAAGCTTGTCCTCGGACAAAACGTCAGCTCTACAGGCTTTGAAATGGAGATGAGCACCACCCCCTACAGTTGGTCATGACTAGACCATTCGGTCGTGGGGAAACCTTTACCTTTTTAAGCTACTGTACCATGCTGCTTTCCTTTTCTTTTGGTCTTATCAAAGCAGAGACAGAACATTGCTGAAGTCTCAGTCAGAAGCCACTGCATTCTTCTCACTACATAATTCTCCAAAGAGCCACCTCCTACATTCAGCAACACAAGAACCTTCCAACATCCATGGATCTTTGTCCCAATTACGTGCAAGAATGTCCATGCCTGCTGTACTGTACTCACCATTGCCTGCTGGTCGCATTTATTCTTTCAATTCATAATGGAACATTTCATTCCGTTGGTGTTTCTTTTACTCATTGAAGTGGCACAAGCCCTAACCACAGTGATTTAAAACTATTATTAGAAAGCTTAAGTTCCTAGTTAATAAAAGCTTTTATACAATGTTAATAATGGGTTTCAGACCTATAAACCCTTAAAGGGTAATATTAGAATTAGCTGGCAAGGGAAACTTAAAGTGTAAATACTGGCTGTGAATAAATGTAGTCACCATTCTATCTACAGTCATTCCCACCACTTTCTTCTCATGTCACATCAATCAGCATGATATTGGGAAACTGTCATCTACAAACAAAACTGCAGCACCATGCACAGAATGCCCATAGTATAATACATGGGTCTCCAAACTTTTTAGCTGGAGGGCTGCATCAAATATCTGGCACAGTGTTGAGGGCCAAATAAATAAACAAAATAAATAAATTTAAATATAAATTTAAATAAACACATTAGAGACAGAACTTAGATGAATGAATGAATGAATGAATGAATGAATGAATGAATGAATGAATG
>JAJKFI010000056.1:1778647-1838037 GCA_029204185.1 Lerista edwardsae
ATGAATGAATGAATGAATGAATGAATGAATGAATGAATGAATGAATGAATGGGCTGAAAGTTCCAGGATTCCTCCAAGTACCAAAACACACCACAGAAATATAGCACACACTTTAATGGATTCCCACTCCTCCACCCCACAAGCAGCCTACATAAATGTGTTGGGTAAATAGAACCAGCAAATCACAGGAAACACCCAGAGCATGTTCTGAGGGCTGGGGAGGCCTCCCTGACTCTCAGAAAGCCTTTAGAGGGCCTAAAAACGTCACTTCCAGGTCTGTGGGAAAACCAGGAAGTTACTATTTTTGGCCTTCTGAGGGCTGGGGAGGCTGTGCACGGCGTCAGACCACAAAACAGAGCACAGTTTAAGGGGTGCTCTGCCAGCAAGGTCAGGAGGGCCAGAGGCTCATAGGGAACTAGAGGCTTGCTATTGACCAGATAGAGGCTCTCCGTGGGCCACATCTGGCCCCTGAGCCAGGGTTTGGAGACCCCTGGTATAATAGAATCATAGAAACATAAGAGTTAGAAGGAGCCCACAAGGTCATCTAGTCTAACCCCAACCTGTAGTAGGAAATCCTTCTAGAGCATCTCTAGCAAGTGCCTGCCAAGCTTCTGCTTGAAGATCTCCAGTGAAGGGGTATATACCACCTCTTTCAGCAATCTGTTCCAATGCTGAACCTCCTTTACCATCAATAATTTCTTTCCATGTCCAACCTGAATCTCACGTCTTGCCGTTTGTTCTCATCTCAGTTGACGGCTGTCAGTAACGCCTGTAAAGATTCTGGAAATGAGTAGGAGAAGGGATGTGCTACAGATGTGTTGTAGAGGAGACTCAGGCGGCTTCCCCTGGCCCCATTCGATACAGCCAAGGCCATTTTGGCAGTGCTGTTCCTCCAGGTGCTGCTGGGGCTTAGGAATGGGTTGCCCATCTAGTTCTACTTCCTAGGGCACCAGAAAAATCTTTCCATATGATAGCCTTTCAGGTATTTGAAGAGCACTATCATGTCCCCCTTCAGTGAAACATACCAGGTTAAGTTCTCTTAAACTTTCCTCATAGGACTTGAAGAAGGACTTACAGACCCCTGACCATCCTTCCTGCCCTTCTCTGAACCTCCTCCAGTTTGGCTGCATCATGTGTCACACGCTTACAGTGTGACACCCAGAATTGGACCTAGTACATTTGCATTGTAGGCTCCAGCGGAGATACAGCCCAATCCGCTGTGTGTGTACTCAGAAGCAAGTCCCATTGATTTCAATGCAATCTCCCATAAGGACCCATACCTATACCGAATATAGGGCTGCAGCCTAAGAGGGAGTGCGTGTGTACTGTGTAAGGCTCATGCCCTGTGTGTAGGGGCTCTGTGTGTATGGATCTAGAGAAGGAAGGCTGTTAGCAAATAGGTGTAGAGTTTAGATAGTTAACTTGGTCTACTTATGCAAGCACTAATATTGTCCTTCATGAAGAAATTAATTTCTGTCCTTGGCACTGAGTTATTGGTCTCTTCAATTCCCAAGGAAGCAGTAGCGTAGCTGGCGCAGGGCCAGGAGGTACATTGCTCCCCCTTGCGGTGGAGTGGTGAGGGGGTGAGAGTGCTTACCATGACCACATAGCAAATGCTGCCAAGTCAGCCCTCCCGCCTGCCCTCATCTCCACAAATGTTTCATTCATGACTGAGGGTGTTATGAATGCACACCCTGAGCATTCGAAACTGACAATGTGCTGGCAGACTATTTCTCTCATTAGACTCACCTCTCTTTATTCAATATTTTAAGGCAGTTAAGTAATACTGCTCAAAATCGCTTGCATTAAAATATAGATGTTCCCTTGCTAAGTGCCCTTTTAACATCTTTAAGACTTACATAGCAGAACTTCATTTTCAATTTGATAAGTTTGTCAGCATAACTTCTGTTCCACGGTAACTGATGGAAGTCATTATGATATTATTCAGACCATGCCAAAGGAAGAAACCTTGAAAGAAAGAATGATTATAGGTTTGTTTATGTATTTGCAAGAGGGAGCCTTGACTCCCTACCTCAGCCAATGGGTCGGAACCCCAATGGTGTCACAAAGCCTCATTTTGGGGGTCATGGCAAACCTTTAAAACCCATGCAAGAGAGGATTTGGATCCAATCCAAAATGGTACTTGCCTTATCAAAACTGAGTTCCTGCTATATACCTAAAAAACTGTTTCTTGCTGTCTGGCCCTACCTCTCCTGAGGCCAGCCCTGCTCCGGCTGCTACCTCAGAGGGCTGTTGTGAAGATACAAGAGGTAGGGGGGAAAGGGGCAAGCGGGGGCAGGGGAGTGGGGGCAGATCAGGTCCAAGGAAGGAGACAGGATTTGCAGTGGCTCATTGATGGATGGATGGATGGATGGATGGATGGATGGATGGATGGATGGATAAAGGTGGTGGCATGAAAAATGTTGAAAACCACTGCCCTGACTAAAAAAAACTGAACATGGCAAGAAGCATGTAGACAGGGATAGCCTGGTGGACATAACACATCTAGATTTTTAGAAAGGTTTTTGATAAAGCCTGTCACGGACCGGACGTTGCAGTAGTGCAGAAAGAAAATTAGGAGCCAATTGCATATCACACAAAATGGGTAATGTGGTCTGATGTCATCCCTTTTGTTTAAACAATAGTATTGGGGTGGGGTCGCTGGAAATAGAATGAAAGTGCAGCAGAGGCTACACGGCTAACACTCTGCACCTGCAGCAGTTTCAATGCTGCAGCTCCTCCCTCCTTCACTGTTACTGTTTTAATTAGTACAAAGAGGTTCTGATGACTTTCAGTGAAAGTTATTTCTCAATTAAAATAGCAAGGGGGACATGATTGGTATAGTATTGCAGCTAGGGAGGAGGCAAAGTGCTAAAACGTGCACACACTTCATCTTGAGGGGCCTGTTGGATCATCATCAGTGTATCATCCAAAACTGGTCCAGAGTCTATCACAGGTCAAGGGTATAGTAGAACCCCCGTATCAGCAGATTTGGTTTCCATGGTTTCAGTTATCCACGGTTTTCCAAATATTTACATGAATAACTGAAAATATTAAATGGAAAATTATAGTTTATAAATTATAAATTATTAGTACATCTCAAATTGTGCACCATCCTGAATAACATGGCACAACCTTCTTGCCATGCCACACTCATGACTCATCTCTCCTTGTATTGTCCTTTGTATCTACGCTGGCCTGCTTTACTCGCATCCAGTTAGCCTTTAGCATTCTTGCTATCTGCAGTATTTGCTGTGTTATCACAGTGTTTTTGTGAAAATAATTATATCATAGGTATATATGTAAATTGAAAACTACATATACAGTATTTGCTACTATCCACAGTTTTGGGCATCTGCGACAGGTCTAGGAACTGTATTTCAGAAAAGTGAAACAAACAAAATTGATATGGATATTGACATATTGAGCTGTAAATGATATCTGCTTATCAAGCTTGTCAATAACATGAGCCCCCCAAGAGCCAATTTCACTGCTTTGATAAAATGGGGGGGAATCAATGCTCTCTCTCTCTCTCTCTCTCTCTCTCTCTCTCTCTCTCTGTGTGTGTGTGTGTGTGTGTGTGTGTGTGTGTGTGAGAGAGAGAGAGAGAGAGAGAGTGGTCCCTCAATGGCCTTTGCCAACCTAAGCTCTATTATTGAGCAAGTTCTCATGTGCGATGTGAAACAAAGTGTTTATCGTTACTAAATTCTGACAGAAACAATTTCTGTATTGGTAAAAAAATTACTTGCAAAGACAAATGTGCACACAAGGGACTCAAATCCAAAGTGAAGTATACGAGCAAGCATCAGTGTGTAGCTTAAGAAATATGAAATATTTCTTAATAAGAAATATGTAGTGGTGTTTGGGCACACATTTACAATTCTGTTTTCCCACCCCACCCCAAATGCTCAAACAATACACAGCATGAACAATTCCTATTTTTATTTCTCAAAAGAGAAAGGGAGTGATGTAGAACAGCCAATACAGGTAGCAGAAAGGCTAGTGTAACACATACACGATTAGCTCCTGGGTGTTTTGTTGGTTTGTTGCATGAGTTGATACTGCCATTGTTTGTGCACTGTCCTGCTTGGTTTGGCTTACTTGTTTTTGTATTGACATTTTTTTAAAAAAAAATTGATGAACACCTTGTGAATCAGTGTTGATTTCAAAGTGGAATAGAAAGATTTTACAAGAATAGACAGAAAGTAAAACAACAGATCAGTAGCTTATATTACTGAGGGCCCAATCCTATCCACCTTTCCTGCACCAATGCAGCTGTAATGCAGCCCTGAGATAAGGGAACAAATGTTCTCTTACCTTGAGGAGGCCTCCGTGACTGCACCCCCACTGCAGGATGTAGCATGTGCCCCATTGGCAAGGCTACACCCGTGCTGGAAAGTTGGATAAGATTAGGCCCTGAGTCATCATAGAGTTCAGATCACATTCCTCAGATATGGGATGAGATTAAATTATTGTTGGTTTGTTTTACAGAAATAATTTCAGCAATGTCTAAAATACATCTTACGATCAATGAGTTGTTGGAAATGCTTGGGGATCATTTATTCATTCACATTTCCTGTTTGGCCTGTACTTTTTGTGGGCTTCACATATGCACTCATGGATGTAATCATTTTAGTCAAATCTGGATGATACGCTATTAATTTAGGTCCAAATCATAACCAACTTTCCAGCACTGACATAGCTGAGCCAGTGGGGCATGTGCTGCATCCTGCAGTGGAGTAGTAGTCACGGAGGCCTCCTCAAGGTAAGGGAATGTTCCCTTATCGGAGCTGCATTGCCCTTACCCCAGTGCTGGAAAGTGGGTTAGGATTGCACCCTGAATTAGTGATTTGCAACCATTGTGCCATAGCACATTGGTGTGCTGCAACTGGTCTGCAAGTGTGCTATGGGAGTTTCAGGGAGAACAATTTATTCATAGGGCCATTGGAGGATGTGAGCCCCCACATGCAGCACAGTGTGCCCAGACAATTGCCAAAAAAAAGATGGTGTACCTTGACGATTTTAGCTCAGGGTTCAATCCAAGGAGCCCCTGGGGCCGACGCAAGCCACATGCTATATCCGCAGGGCCAATGCTGGTGGCAAGAACTGGCGCCACGCTGCTCCTGCACTAGCCGAGTCCGGGTGGCACGAGAGAGGGCGGGAGGGTGTTTCTGGACTGGGGGAGGGCAGGCTGGGAGCCTTGCTGGCCCGGGGAGGGGAGCTGGGATGCAGCTTAATGGCCCATTTGGATTGTGCCAGGTCCTCGGTTCTGTGCCTGGCTAAATAGCAGGTGCAGATCCAATCCAAAGAGTCCATTGGAGTGGCTAGCACCTAAAATATTAAGTATTATAACCACATCATGGGGTCCACGTTTCAGGTCCTCTCCCTTGGGTGCTTCTACTCATAGATTCCAATCTGGCAATGGTCTCATGACATTTCTGCTTTCCCTGATGTGTTGGCTTTAAGACTAGGTCTGGCCCATCCATGAGGCCAGCTGAGGCAGTCATTTCAGGCAGCAGATTAATGGAGGCACCAACCTCTATCTGCCCACTTGCTCCTCCTCCCATTTCCTGGATTGGAAAAGGAAGATAGGGTGGAGCAGAATGTCACTCCAGTGTAAGGGCATGAACGTGCTTGGGGGTTCTCCTGGATTCACAGCTACACCTGGACTCCCAGGTGGCGGCTGTGGCCAGGGGAGCCTTTGCTCAGCTTCGGCTGATCCGCCAGCTGCGGCCGTACCTGAGCTGTGCGGACCTGGCCACTGTGACCCATGCCCTAGTGACATCTAGATTAGATTATTGCAATGCGCTCTACGTGGGGCTGCCTTTGAAGACGGTCCGGAAATTACAACTAGTACAGAGCGCGGCGGCTCGGGTGGTTGCTGGAGCACGTCAGTTTGACTCTGTCGAGCCGCTGCTTCGGCGACTACACTGGCTGCCGGTTCTGTTCCGGGCCCAATTCAAAGTGCTAGTTTTGACTTTTAAAGCCCTTTACAGCTCGGGTCCGGGGTATTTGAGGGACCGCCTTCTTCCATATAATCCAACCCGTACTCTTAGATCATCTGGTGGGGCCCTCCTGACTGTGCCGCCATCAGGAGAAGTGAGAGGGGCGGCGGCCAGGAAGAGGGCCTTTTCGGTGGTGGCCCCCCAACTCTGGAACACCCTCCCCTTAGAATTGAGAACTGCTCCCTCTTTGTTTATATTTCGGCGGGGGCTGAAGACCTTTTTATTCCAAAAAGCTTTTAACTGTTGACAGGCTGGCTGGTTATTATAACCCACGGGGCTTGTTGTTTTTATATTGTTTTTAAATTTGTTTTTAATTGTGTTCTTAATTTTTGATTGTATTGTTTAATTCTGTTTGAATTGTTTTTAATTGTGAATTGTTATATTGTTATATATATATATATTGTAATGCCGCCTTGGGTGCCTTCGGGCACAATAAGGCGGGGTACAAATCTAATAATAAATAAATAAATAAATAAAATAAACGTGCCCTTGTGCCAGGGAGGCTCCTGCTTGTTCCCAACTTGGGCCCGTGGCACGGGCCCACGGGCCTGCCTGTTCCAGCACAAGTTAGGATTGCTCTCTCAATATCAGTGTGCTGTAAAAAGAACAAGGTTGAAAACAGCTGCACTAAGTAATCCCGATATACAGTAGTTTACACAATGTGACTAATCTTAGAAACAGAAGAAAGTGGTATTGGAGGGGTATGGCACTGAAGCTTAAGCTGTTGGGGGCCAATGGCACCACAAAACAAAGGGGAAAGGAAAGATGAGTTGAGGTTAGTGGTAACAGATGGGGGATCTGCGGAGCTGTTAAGAATATATAAAGAAGGTAGAAAGATGGGCAGCCCAATCCTAAGCTGCCCGGTTCCAATAGGAGCAGCAGTACCAAAACGGATCCAACAGGAGATACAGCAGCCATTGGAGATTCCTCGGGGGGAAGGGGATGTAAGTCTACTTCCCGTGGGTAAGGGTGCTGGCCCCGCAATGAGCCTCCTCGAGTCTTTGCTGGCTCTTTTGCCAGTACAGATGTGAGAACCTCCATGTTGGTCTGCACAGCTTGACATGGGGAATAGGATACAGGGATGGAGGCCATCACCAGTCCCTTCCCTGCTTGGGCCTGCTCCACCCCTCCCTCATCTCAAAAGAGCACATTGCCGCCGGCAGTTACTGCAGGGTGGCTCTGCACCAGGTCTTCCTGGCGCTGGGGTCGAGCACCTTCTGCCATGGGCCCAGCACCAGTGGTATGACCATACTGTCAGTACTAAAAGTTCCTTATGGCACTTTTGTAACACTGGCACTGGAGATATGAGCATACCACCAGCCCTGAGGGGGTTAGATTGGGCCCTGCATTTCCACCAGCAGTGTCACTGGTAGTGCCATCAGCTCATGCAAAGCTTGGCAACCCAGATGTTTGGTGGTGACATGATGATGTAATCATGTCACTTCTGAGTTGCTGAGTTTCCAGGTTGCTAGAAGAAAGAGGACGTGGGTATGGAAGGAGTGAGCTGCTGCACACATGCTAGAAGAAGGGAAGGTGCACATGTGGGTACATGTCAGGCTGGCACAGCCAGAGTGAGAGCAATGCTGGTACTTCCATTGCACCTTATTTTGCCTGGGATCTGGGGCAGCTATACCTCCTGCCCCCCACCTGTTGCTATGCCATTGGGGTCCACATTGTGAAGATGACAGTGAGGTTGATGAGACATGTGAGATTTCAAAGAAACCCAGCATTATAAAAAAAAAAACTTCCAGCCCCTTACTCTTCCTTTCCCATATCTACACTTATGCTTTGACCTCCCTTACAGAATTGCCTTCCAATTGCCTTTGATGTCTGTGAGTCAGATTGTATCACCAATGTGCTCGTGAGCTTATCACACATAGAAAATCCTGATGTGGTTGGAATTATGATTGCATCCAGATTTGGAGTGGGGCCCCCACAATGCAGTGTTTTTACCAATACACAGGAATGCATGCAGTGATATCATGCAGGGGGTATGCGGGGGTACGCGAGTACCGGTTTCTAGGATTATGGCTGGCCCCGCCCATTTGCCCGCCCACTCGTCAACTCTGCCCCCTGCAACGTTTGAATTTCCTGCATGTTTGAGTTGCCTGCACGTTCTCAGAGCCAGGTAGGCAGGCAGGCAGCAAGCGGAGCCTTGCCTTGCCTTGCCACTGAAAAATGAGCTGCTCTGGGGTTTTGGAACTGTTGGGTCACTTTAACATGATGCCAGGCCTCCTTAACATGTTCTGGGGGTGCTGTGGAATACTGTTGCAACTGTTGCGTCAGTTTAAAATTGTCTGAGGCCTCAAAAAGGGCTTTTTTCATGTCACTTCCTGCCACGACCTCACTTCCGGCTTATGACGTCACTTCTGGTGGGCGGGTCCCAACACATGCCAATCAAAAGTGAGTACCTGTTCTTAAATCATTTAGATGACACCACTGAATGCATGGGCACTTTGGCGAAACAGTAGACAAAAAGCATTGTGGAACCATCAAATGAGGTCATATGGGGAGGTGGGTTTCAGCATTTTATTAGTCCTTGCGAGCATCAATAATGTACTGGGAGGGAAAGATGCAATTATTTTCTTTTATTAAAAGATATATATCATGCCCTTCAGTGGAAATATCACTGCTCCCAAGTCAACTCGCAAATGAACAGAAGGACAGCAAACTGTAGCAAACCGCAGAGGCTCCTGTTCCCAATGAAACGTTTAACTCTCCTACTGCAAGTGAACTTCAGGGCAGAGCAAATCCATGGAATAATGAACAGAAATGCTGCCACCCTTCAACACTGAGCATTTGTAACCCTTTCTGAGTGTGCAAACCATGCCAGATATACAGGTGGGCCCACATTATCCGTGGGTTCGACATTCATGGACTTGAAACCTGGACTCTCCAAAACAGCAAGACTTGGACTCGGGTTGGGTCAGGAGGGTTTATATGAGGCCTCAACATGCCTTATAAGGGCATAAAAATGTCACTTTGGGATTTTGAAAAAAACAGTTTTTTTTCCTCCCAAAATGGGCATTCTGAGACCCACTAGAGGCTGCCGGCAGTTGTGCACAGCCTCTGTGGGACTCAGAAAATCCTCCTGACCCCACCAAAGCACAGCTCCAGTTGGATTCAGAGGTTGGGGCCCAAATCTGCGGGAGTATCGGTATTCGAGGGAGTTCCAGGAATGGATTATCGAAGGCCTAATATCTTGATGCAAATTACTGGGCTGATTTTGACCTTACAATGAACTTGTAACATAAGCACACATCATGATCATCCCTCATATTGCAGTACAGGCAGAGGGAAAAAAATGTTTTCATGAAGGTCATTGAGGCTGCAATCACAGTCTGTGCTGGACTGGTTCGAAAGATATCGCCTTAGGATTCTCACTGTTCCAAACCATGTTGATTTCTGGAGCTGAGATGGTGTGATTTGCTCAAGGCCAAGAATACTGAGGTGTTTCTTTAGACTTGCAGGCACTGCTTTGAGGGCTCCAATGAGAACTGGCCCAATTTTGACTTTTTCCCAGAGATGCCCAAGTTCTATTTGCAAGTCTTAGTATCTTGTAGTCTCATGTTCTTTGCCTTCACTACTACAACTACAACTACTACTACTACTACTACTGTTGTTGTTGTTGTTGTTGTTGTTGTTGTTGTTGTTGTTGATGACGATGATGATGATGATGATGATGATGATGATGATGATATAGATTTTACGTTCCTCAGGGTAACTGTCCCATTGTTTATGTAAACTGCATGTACAGTACATCAATGGTTATTTACTAATTAATTAAGGCTGCAATCCTGTACATCTTTTCCTGGTAGTAGGTACCACTGAATATAATGGGACTTACATCTGAGTAGACATGCTTAGGATTGGGCTTTAAGTAATTAAATTATGCTACATAAAAAAATTAAAATAAAAACAGCACCATCTTCAGCCACCTACGCTCATAAAATGAAAGCAAATGAGAATTGACATCTAACTTATACCAATGAAGAAAAACTTCCTGGCAATAAGGCGATTCACCGGCCACCTTCCTCTGCCATGCAGTCCAGTTTTCATCTCTCTCTTAAATACAAAGAAAGAAACAAGCTTCCATTTTTCATGGGTTCACAGATCAATTACAGAAAATGTCACCGTGCCCTTACATAGTTTCTTAAGACAATCTGTACTGAAAATCCAAACTGCGCTTTGTCTCTGAATATGTAGCGAGTGTCTTAATTCAGAGGAGACAATAACATGCTCCAGTGTTAAGTCTGTAGCCTGACAAAAATCAGAGCCCAATTGCTTCTTTGACTTACAAGAGCAAAACAAGCTTACGGAGCACGGGACTCAGTTGTTTGGCAAGTAGTCAATAAAACTGTACCTTATGACTTTCTCTCCTAAAGGTTCTAATCAAAACAATTTATTTCAGGCATGTAAACTCTTCTTTTCAGACTGTAGCTGTTGTCAGGATGCAGTCAGAGAATCTGCAGCAGCCACGGCAGCCTCCTTCTAAGAGTCCCAGAGCTCCCCCATCTGTCTCCATAACAGACAGATTTCTTCACTGGTTCAATCTAGCATGTCAGCCCCGGTAAAAAGATGTCTCTTATTTCATATTTTACTAAGCCTAACAACTACGGTTTCAACTTGTGACATCTTCTTTCATCCAGAGATTATATTTCACAGAAACCGATGATGATGATGATGATGATGATGATGATGTAATATCTTATATCTGGTGTTCCTTTTATATGTAGCAGGGGCAGAGTAATTGTCCCTCTTCACCCCAGCACAGTGTCTTTCTAGTGGCTGTTGCTGGTGGTGTACTGCATTTTTTTTAGATTGTGAGCCCTTTTAGGACAGGGGCCAAATTATTATTTGCCTGTAACTGCTTTGTGAACTTTGTGTTGAAAAGTGGTATATAAATAATGGTGGTGGTGGTGGTGGTGGTGGTGGTGGTGGTGGTGGTGATTCTGGCTGGGAATAAAATGGAAAAAAATAGGCACTTGGAACTACTACTACTACTACTAATACCGGTATTTATATACCGCCTTTCTTGGTCATTAGATTGCTCCTTTGACTTTAATTCAAGGTGGTTTACATAGGCAGGCTTTTCTAACCCCGAGGGATTTTACAAATCACAAGCAGGTTCTATCTTTCAAGAACTACTACATTCAATGAAATTTTCATAGACCAGTCTTTCTTTCTGGCCGCACGATCGCCTTCCCGCTGGCTGATAAATGGCTTCTTTGCTCTCCAAAGAAACAGCTGGCCCAGCACAACTCCTCTCTCACAGGCAGCCAGAGACAGCTCAGCTCAGATCTTATCAGCCGCATTCTTCAAGGTCTGCCGATCATGGAAACTTCTGGTGTTCTCAAACTGGCGACCTTCAGAGAACATAAGAACATAAGAACATAAGAAGAGCCCTGCTGGATCAGACCAAAGGCCCATCTAGTCCAGCTTCTTGTATCTCACAGCGGCCCACCAGGTGCCCCAGGGAGGCATGAGACAAAAAGATGCTTGCACCTTTGTAAGGAGGTTGCACAATCCATCATTGCCTATAGCCTATTGCCTATAGCCCACGATGGACCTTTCCTCCAGAAATCCGTCCAATCCCCTCTTAAAGGCATCAAGACCAGATGCCATCACCACCTCCTGTGGCAAAGAGTTCCACAGATTAACTACCCGCTGGGTACCATCGATTTGTACAATCTTCTGGCAAATGGCGGCTTTTACTCTCTCGACTAGACCTCCTGTCCTAAGATACTCTTGATAGTGAATAAGTGTTACCCCAACTCATCAAAGGCAGTTGAAGAAAAGAGTAAGTCTTTGGATTATTGATTCATGGCATTTGTGGAACAACAGTGTGGTATGGAGAAGAATCTGTGGAGCTCCTTTCCAAGGGAAGTGCGACTGGCATCTGGCTTAGCTGCTGTTAAAAGGGGACAGGACTGATTTATGGAGGAAATGTTCATCACAGTTTACAAGATGTGATGTGTATATGCAGCCTCCTAGTTTTAGAAGTAGGCTACCTCTGAATGCCAAATTCAAGGGAGTAGCAATAGAATGTGGTATCTTGTGTGCTCCCTGAGGCATCTGGTGGGCCACTGTGAGATACAGGAAGCTGGACTAGCTGGACTAGAAGAGCCAGATCCAGCAGGGCTCTTCTTATGTTCTTATGAGTTGGACAGTGAAACATGCATTCAGATCCCTAGGTGGGATCTTGGGATTAAACCAGTGCTTCTTTCTAGAGGCTTCTGCCTACTTTATAAATACCAAGGGGTATGGTTTTAATGGTGATCGGGGAGCAATGTTTCCCCCAGTACAGCTTTTTAACCCTTGATGCACATTGCCTAATTTACCCTGTCAGTTTCATGAACCACCCAAAATTGGGTCATGACCCACTTGTGGGTCCCATGCCCATAGTCTGAGAACCACTGCATTGGATCATTTATTGCACAATCATATCCTTACAGATTTACTCAGAAAAAGGTCCCATTTCATTCAGTGCTTACTCTCAGGTAAGCATGTGTTCCATGGCGAGCAGGTGGGATACAACTCCAATGCATATATTTATTACTGTCTTCATGACACAAAAAAGAATCAAGGGAAGGTCTAACATTCACCACAGGGCCAACCTATCTATGAGTGTGGTTGTTTCAGGTGGTAGATTTGGGTGGGGTTCTGCCTCCGCCTGCAGGGCTCCACTGATCCTCTTCCTGCTCACTGGATTGGAAAAGGAAGAGTGGAATGAAGCGGAAGGGGAAGCATTCAGGAACGCAGAGTGGTGGGCTAGAGAGCCTCCTCAGGTCTTGGGCAGCCCCAATTCTCCAAGCAGTAGATCCATGGTAAATCATAGTAAAGTCAGCTCAAAACACAGCTGTTTCAACCCCTGGTCCAGTCCATCTATGAGGCTGACTGACTTGACCTCCTCAAGCAGCAAAATAGCAGAAGGTGCCCACCTTCATTTGCCCACTGGCCTCCACTGCTCTTTCTCCTCCACCAGTACTTGCAGCTAATGGGCTGTGATCATGCTAATGAAAGATAAGCCAAATGGAAAGGTTGGTTTAGTTTTGGAGGCAGTTGCTAAAAACCCTTGGCAGCTGTTGCTGCTTGGTGTGTGTGTGTGTGAGAGAGGGAGAGAGGGGGGTGCAACCTGTTGATATAAAGGGGTATTTATATCCCCATGAATAATAGGTAGACCTGTCTGTTCCTGCCTTTTTTCCCTTCTTAACACCCATCCTTTGTGTTCCCCTGCTTCCCCACACTCTGCCCCATCCCCCCCAATGCTGCTCATCATGGCTGACAGAGCACATACTGCATATTCCGGGCAGGGGGACCGGATGGCCCAGAGAAGTAAGTAAACATCTTTGTCTGCAACGGGTCTCCTTGAACCTGCACCAGCTATTGAGTTGGTGTTTGTCCAAGGAGACTCAGGGGTGGTTGAAAGAGGGGAAAGACACAAAGATGTCAATGTACGCAGCTGCCACCAAGGTCCTTCCCTGCCACCCCCTCTCATCTATTTGGCCCACTATCCTCCCAAAACCACCATGATCCTCCCCTGACTCATCCCCACCGCTGACCCACCTGCTCAGGCAGGGCTCCTGTGAACTGCCACTGTGCATGTGGGGACATGATCCATTTGCACTGGTACCCCTGTGCCAGTTTTTTTGCACTGCACCCTGGCGCAGCATGGTTTTCATGACAACTGTTCCAGGAATTATTGTGGTGGTTTGCACGATCCACCACCACAAGTCCCAGACAAGACTGGGCTGTCAGTTGTATAATTAGGCCAGTCACTTTTTCCCACCAGTTGCAATGTGAATGTCCAGAAATATATTAGATCTGTGATTCAAAACTTAACAGAATTTTCATATAAGGTTCTTTCTTTAGAGTATCTTACATGAGAGAGATAAAATACACAATAAGAAAAATGATCTTATTGTAGAAAGATGCACATGAAGCATATGGATTTCCTACAAAGTCACAACTGTGTTCCAGTTGAAACAATATTAGGAAGAAGTATTTTGAATAATTTATAATATAACTTGGAGAGATAAGGAAGTGATCCATTAATGGTATTCATAGGATATCTATAGATATCGGAATGGAGGGTAGATTTTTTTTAATGGGGTTTATTGGCTGCAGAAAAAGTGACATTGGTCAAATACTGGAGGTTAAATAGAGTCCCAAATGACTATATAGAGAATGGTTGACTAAGCACCAGACAGATGGTGCTAATCTGTAAAGCAGCATCAAGTTTCCCAAAGAAAACCATCTGTCTCGGAGGTTCCATAACTCCTTCTTTCAAACGATCTTCTTCGGTCCTGGTTATAGTGTAACTATGGCCTTCTTCCAGCTCCCAACCCACAAGTGGATGTGTTCTAGACAGTAACTCCATCAGATACAGAAAGTGCTTACGCAGTGAACTTCTCTTGGTCATCAAAAGTCACTGAGCAAGTATCAAAAGTCATCTTCAGCTAGCAGGAGAAAGATCACCTGGCCACTGGTGCTTCTCAGCAAGCACCAGGTATGCAAGGGGCGGTTTTCTCTTTGCGTGACACAAGTCAGGAGTATTTCTGTTATCCCACTTGAGGTGAAGTTGTAGTGCACAATTGCCACAAGATATGACATGAACTGCTTTTAGATAGCACGTGAGAGGAAAATTGGACTCCAGTTGTATTTGTCACTTTTACAATACGCCTTCCACCTTTTAGGTATTAACTTCTCTCTGATGGTAACACTTCCCACACTTTCTAATGGCTTTCCAAGGGATCAAAGTGAGGATGCAATCAGAGTGTGAAAGAGTGAAGTTGTTTCTTCATTACCTAATTGCTGGGGGGGCCAAATGTGAAGGATCGTCAAGTCATTGCCTTTTGGCAACAAAGCATGTTTTGTTCATTTTTTAAAAAGTTGGATTGCTGGATACATGTTTTCCGTTTTCAGTTTTTTTTTGGGGGGGGGGAGGGGAAGTTCAGAAAAGGCTGAATATTCCCAACAAGATCAAAATCCATTTTGAGATTAAACTGCAGCAAAACCATTTGTTTTATATTAAGACTAATTGTAATTACTCTTTTGTACTTCAGAAAAAAAAAACTACTAATGAAACTTATCCACATTGGTCAAGCTGCCACTTTTTAAAAACAGAGCGATTTGTGTCTTTCACATGCCAACCTATCCCAGGTCCATTTGATTGTTTGTAAAAGCAGACTCTCCTGCCAAAATTAATCTGTTGATCAGACAAAGACTCAGGTCTCCCCTGGAAGCATTTAAGCTATTTGGCCAGATAAGAGCAAGCCAATGGCACGAAGTGGAGCCATGCTGGAAGAGAACAGTTCCACCCCATTTTTACTCTTCAGCCTGGAATAGATCACCACAAGGCAAAAGAATGTAGCATAATTGGTAATGTTTAGGTTCTATTCAATCATTATATTGCATATGGACACAACCCATGGATGAGGAGCACTTCATTTAGTCTCACACCCACCCCAGTGAAACACTCCCAAAGCTCCAACCCACCCTTTGTAATCAACATTTGGACCCCAAATTTGGAATGACAATCCGGGGGAGGATCTCCTCCCACATTCAACGTTTGTTGTAGCAGACCAACAGATCATAAGGAGGGCAGGGAAGTGAGCATCAGAAGTCTATCAGATAGGAGCAGGGCTAAGCAGCACTCTCTTGCTGTCTGCCACAGATTAGATGGATTGTGTCCACATGAGGTCTAGCCATGAATGTAGACTGCATTGCTTCAGGCCATTGACACAAATGACTTATTTTGTGACATTCTGCCGATGTGGTAGAACATTGTACCACTTTAGGTTGCAGCTGCAGAACTGCATATTTGAATACCATTGAAACAGCTTCTTGACCATAGAAAACTAGCAAATTATGGCACAGGGTTTAAACATGCCTTTTAGACAAGCCTTAAATAAGCAGGAGAGTGTTTCAATACGTACACCGCCACAACTACGCTGGAAATAGTACAGTCGAAGAAAGCTTTAACTCTTGATTTTGCTAAATGTATAATCTAGGCCCTTCAATGACAATTGGATGCTTTCAGAAGCATAGGTATTTTGCTGTAAAAAAGGTAAAGGTTTCCCGAATGGTCTAGTCGTGACCGACTGTAGGGGGCGGTGCTCATCTCCGTTTCAAAGCCTGTAGAGCCAGTGTTTTTGTCCGATCATGTGGCCAGCATGACTATACGCCGTAGCGCACGGAACGCTGTTACCTTCCCACCGAAGTGGTCCCTATTTATTTACTTGCATTTTTTAGGTGCTTTCGAACTGCTAGGTTGGCAGGAGCTGGGACAAGCAATGGGAGCTCACTCCGTCACGCAGTCTCGAACTCCCAACCTTGCGGTTGAAAGCCCAGCAACAGCGGATTAACTTACTGTGCCACCACACCCCTATTTTGCTGTATTTTGATGTAAAAAAACCACTCTTGGGCCATTCAGTTATTTTTTTTTTCTGTTTCTCTTATCATGTCGTATCTGAGAATTCTCAGTGGAGAGATGTGAGATTCTCAGCTGCATGGTTGAAAAATGCTATCTTGGATGTGCCTGTTAGTTAGCATGATATATACATAATGCTATTCGTGTTAGCCGGAGGACAACCCAGTCTGGGAGGTGTTGAAGAGGTAAATGATGCATCAGGGAATAAAGGACATGCAAATGAAGAAAGAGACAAAAGAAAATTGAGGCAGATGGACATGTGCAACACCAAGATGGTTTGAAAGTCATTTGCTGGGATGGCAACAGGCTGGGAAGTTAAACACCAAGGGAAGAATATCAGGGTTATAACAATGCAAAACAAGAAGCTGCTTAACACCCTACCTCAAGGTTCAGCAAGTGAGGGAAAAACAACTTGCCTTTCTCTACCTAGACATAAGAAGAAAGGAATTGCTAATAGTGATCCCTGTGTAATTTCAGTTCTTAGACGGAAACTAAAAAGTCCACACATAGAAAGGCATAAATAAAGGAACTTTTCAAGACAAGAAGCCCATTTTTTTTTTTAAAAGAAAGCCGATAGCTTAGAATGGCAAGCTTCTTTTCTTTCTTCTTCGGGGGATAAAGGAAAATGCTGAAATGCCTATTCGGTGTATTTATAGATGAAGCTTAATGTCCATTTTACACACACACACGCACGCACGCACGCACGCACGCACGCACGCACGCACGCACACACACCCCTCCAGATGGTTCTTCAAACTGAGGCTTAAATGCTTAAGAATTTCCAAATAGTGCAAATAGCTCTTTGAAAATTACTTCTGTACATGCCTCAGAAAAATAGATGCCAGGAATATGATGGTGATGGTATCATCACCAACAACATTAATAATAATAATAATAATAATAATAATAATAATAATAATAATAATAATACATTTAAAAAAACCCAAGTCACTGCTGCAACATTTAAAACCTGACATTTCAAAATGGCAGCTTCTTCTTTCCCCAGGGAGGCAAGCAAATATATTGAACATTCTATTAGGGATACTCTATGGGCTGAGCTTAATGGCCAATATTTAGCACAGGACACACAGCCGGGTGCCACCACCTTCTGGATTAAGAGAGCTACTCTCTGCAGGAAACTTCAAACTTGACTCATCAAACTCCTAACAAGGATCGATCCAGTCACTGGTGTCCCAGGCAACAGAAGCATGCCCTTTTGCACTAGTCCCAGGTGCAACTCAGTTGTATTTATTCATTATCTCCCCAAGGGACTCCAGGAACATTACTGAGATCTCCTCCATAGCCGTAACTCCTCCTTGCAACAACCTTATGAGTAGAGGTACGTGAAAAAGATTTTATTTTATTTTTCACTATTTTTGGTGTTTTCAAAAGTTAGATGGGCAGAAGGCAGTGTTATGTGTTTTTTATAATTATAAATTATAATTAATTTAAGGAGGGAGGAATGGGGCGGGCAGAAGGTGGTCTGGGAGGTGGTCCGGCCCGGAGAGAAGGTGGAGTTTGGATACAGGCGTTAGGCCACATCCAAACCCCCGTCCCAGGCCCACATGGCCCAAATTGGGCTGTGTGGGGAACTCAGATCTGCGCCCACAATATAGCAGGTGCAGACCCAAGTAGCCCATAGGGTTGGCTGGTGCCTGCCCCGGCGTAAAGGAGTGAACATGCTCTGTGGAGGCTCTAGGCCATGCCCTGCACCGGATACGGCGCAGGCCCGCCTATCCGCCCGCCTGCCTCTCCCAGCACAGCTTAGGACTGTGTTTTCAATGTGTTCGTTGCAGCTCCTCTAGTCATATCAGCAAATTCATTCTAAGAGCAACGATTCTATTATACACATTTAAAGGTGGGGGGGGGTTGGGGGAGGGGCTTTTATACCCCTTCCCCCCAAAATAGTTATTGTCAGTTTATTAAAACATCAGTTCCAGAAACACATCAGCTCCAGAATGGAAAAATTGAATGTACCGCACAGCAGACGGAGAAAAGCTCCAGCAATCTGTATAATTTCATCCATTAAATGGCAGAGAGCATGATCCAATGAAGGCTTGTATGCAAGGGATCAGCGATGGGCAGCCAGTGGGCAGCACTACACAAACAAGCAGCGCTCAAAATGGACTCTGATTATGTCATTGTATTGGCCCATGGCCATGATTACATGGATAGTCTCTGCCAGTCTCAACAGCTTCATGGCAGGAAATTTCTGGGCACCCACATTTCATCGGACCTCACATGGACATTAAATGCCGAGATGCTAGTGAAGAAGGCGCAGAAGAGGCTGTACTTCCTAAGGGTGCTTGGGAGGATGAATCTTTCTCAACGTCTACTTCTGGCCTACTACCGTAGCACCATCGAGAGTGTCCTGACATACAACATTTTAGTATGGTATGGGAGCAGCTCTGTAGGGGATAAGAAGGCACTACAGAGAATTATTAAAGTGGCCCAGCACACCATCAGGCTCCAGCTACCCACCTTTGATGATATTTTCGCCACCCGCTGTTTAAAGCAATCACATAACATCCTTAGAGACTCTTCCCATCCTGCTTACAACCTTTTTGAACTGTTACCTTCTGGCAGGAGATATAGGACTATTAAAGCTCGGACGACACGTCTCATAAACAGTTTTTATTCTAGAGCCATAACAGCATTGAACAACGAACTTAAGTACCAGTAGATAGGGGCAGTCGGACGTTTGTGTTTTAGAAGAAGAATTTCAAGGGGGGGTAGGGGGGGTAGGGGATTTGGGGGGATTGTTGGTCTGGTCTCCGGGTGTCAGTGAATTTCGTTGTGTAATACAATGACAATAAATAATAAAAAAAAAATAAAAAAAAAGGAGAGGCCTGTCTTGGGCAGCATGATAATCAGAGTCCATTCTGAGCATTGCTTGTTTGTGTAGTGCTGCCCACTGGCACCAGGTATCCATAGATAAGAAGAAGACCTCTCCACAGTTGATGTTAAGTGACAAAGGTCACTTGTCACCATTACCCACTCACAGTACAACACCCTGCCACACTTTTGAGCCACCTCTGTGTGACACTATAAAAAGGGGGGGTACTTATACAACATTAGCTATATCAGAGGTTCTCAAACCCACAGTGACCCACCTGTTCTGCAGCGGAGGGCACTACAACCCATCTTCTTCTCTGGTGCTAGGCCTCTAGGCCTTTGGAAGCAACCAGAAGTCCCTTCCTCAAACCAAAACTAAACCAGAAGTGACTTTCTGGCTGCTTCTAAAGACCTGCAGAACCTGGTGCAGCCTCCAATTGCATCCAGAGGGCTCCAATTTGGAGCCAATGGGACACAAGGGCAGGTGGGAGGGTCCAACCTAGGACCCACTGGACACAGGGTCACAACCCACCAAGTGGGTTGCAACTCACAGTTTGAGAAATCCTGAAATATACCATTGCCAGAAAGAACTAATGTTGATTGTCTCATACAGCATTCATTTTTTTCCTGATAGCCACCAACTAGATAACTCAAAAGTAGGCCATGATGGTGATGATGTTCAGTGGTTGATCCCCAGCATCTGGTACTCAAAGTCTCTGAGGATAAAGAGACCATTTAATGAGCACGGGTCATTGCTGAAGATAGATCTGTCCTCCATGAATTTGTCTTTTTCGAAAGCCATCTAACCAAGTGGCATCACCACCTGGGGGTAAACTCCTTAAGTCAGTGGTTCTCAAACATTTTAGACTGGGATCCACTTTTTAGAATAGCACTTTACTTGTATTGGGATCCACCGGAAGTGATGTAATCAACCTGGAAGTGACATCATCACATAGGAAATGCCATCATTGTGACAATAAAATGACACTCCTGGAATACAAACTGTCATTCTTGGACAACAGCAATTGCACATCCATGAAACATCCCTGACAGAAAGCAAGATTAGGATAAAATGTTTTATAAAAGCACTGAACTAAAAACTATTAAAAAAAACACCTCACTTGAAAATTCAAACATTCACAAATGTAATATAGCAACAATAAAGTGTGCAGCTTCCAAAATGGCTGCTCCCAGGTTTCTGCAACCCACCTGACATCAGGTTGTGACCCACCAAGTGGGTCCCAACCAGTGGTGTCATCCAAATGATTTAGGAACAGGTACTCACTCTTGATTGGCACTTGTCGGGGTCCGCCCACCAAAAGTGATGTCATAAGCCGGAAATGATGTCGTGGCAGGAAGTGAGGTCATAACCGGAAGTGATGTCATGACAGGAAGTGAGGTCATAGCCAGAAGGGATGTCATGATTGTTGCCGTGGATGTGATCATGTTTGTTATAACTTCAGCTTGTGGTTAGTGTTGATTTAACTTCTATTGCTTTGCTTTCTAGAGATGTGTATATACATAGTTTGCTTCAACTGTTCCCTGGTTAAATAGCAGGCTAGACTGTACTAGATTGTGAGCCCTTTTGGGACAGGGAGCCATTTAACGTTAATGCTAAATGCAAGGAGCCGGCAAGGAGCAGGAGGGGGAACGGGCGACCAAAAAAAGACCGCGTGGGGACTGGGGCTGGGGGGAGGCTGCAGGAGGAACCGGGACACTGGATCTGCGCGGCTGGAGGGAGCGGGAGCCCCAGGCAGCCTACCTTCTCATGCTTGCTGCCTTATTCCCGGGTCTCCCTTGCTGCTGCTGCTGCTGCTGCTGCTGCTGCCGCCTCCGGTCCTCTCGCTCCGCTGCTGCTGCTGCTGCCACCACCACCACGCTGCCTGCCTGCCTGCCTCCTCACAGAAAGTGCAGGCAACGGCTTCAGGCATGCAGTACGCATGCGCAGCTGCTGAGCCAACCAGCCAACGGGGCCAGCTTTGAGTGGGCGGGGCCAGCTCAACTTCTAGGAACCGGTACTCGCGTTGTGGTGCATAGTGGGTGCATGACATCACTGGTCCCAACCCTCAGTTTGAGAAAAACTGCACTATGTTAATTGTATACCATATTGAGAAACACTTCTTTTTGTCAGTCCTGAGCCAATGCAATATGCCCTTTCCTAACCGAGTGCTATATATGATACTATATCTATTTTGCAACTGACTTTCTGGGAGAACCAGTTCCTTCTCTGTATTGACGGTTATTTATACTGAGCAGTGTATAAAGCATGAGTTCTGTAAAAGGTTTATTATTGAACAGAGCTGAGTGGACCAAGGCATAATTGCCAGTGGAATTTTTGCCAGTAAAAATATGATATTTCAAATGTCAAGCCAATTTTAAAGGGGATCAGATTCTGGATAATATAGATGAACAATTTCAGGCCACTGTTGTAAAACAGTCAGATGCTAGCAACTGAAATAATGTCCACATCATCCGGCAATTATAGAGCACTCATAACATTTTGAGCATATAAACCATCTTGCTATCTTGAAACCCATAGGATCCAAACACAGTGGGAGACCAATGTAATTTACAAAGGCAGCTGCCTTTTCCTAGAGAAGGAAAAAAGACAATTTGTATCACATATTTTTCCAATTGTGATAGAATGTGTAACTTCTTGGGTTATTATATAAAAACTGAGTCACTCATTGCTATGTCAAAACCAATCAAATACTTCAAGTCCTCTCCCCCCCCCCAAGGGGACCCATCCTGTGAACTACAAACCAGACATTGGGGTCAAAGGTAGTTCTAGATTATAACAGCAGCAGCAGAAGCAGCAGCAATAGTAAAAAATGAAAAAAGGAACATTTCTACACTTCTGGCTCAATAAAAGAGGCACAACACATTCTTCAATATTTTGCCTTTGATTGAATGTGACACTTTGTAATCATCAGCCACAAATTGTAAGCTATTTTTGACATTCGCTCCATACCAAGCTAAACCTCTTCAATCAACAATCAATCAACAGGCACTTATATACCGCTTTTCAGCACGAAGTTCACAAAGCGGTTTACAGGCAAATAATAATAATAATAAAATTAAAAGGCTCCCTGTCCCAAAGGGCTCATAATCTAAAAAAAAAGGCAGACCACCAACAACAGCCACTAGAAAGACTGCACAGGGGTGAAGAGGGACAATTACTCTCCCGCTGCTAAATATAAGAGGAACACGACTTGAAAAAGTGTCTCTTGCCCAGTTAGCAGGGGTAATGCTAATGCAGGTTCATAAATAACAAAAATGTATTTCAACATGCAGTTCAGCACTCCAGGTGAGCGCATCAAGACACAAGGGACAAGACAGAATGTTGCCATATGGGAGTTCTATTGTCCTTTCAAGTAGTGTAGCTGAGCCATCTGGCACGTGGGGGCACAACATTTTCTATCAACCTCCTGGGCCTCAGAAGGTTTTAGAAAGGCACTTCCTGTTTTTGGCAAAAAACAAAGGTGCCTTCCTAAGGCTTCCAGGAGGCCTTCTAAGGCTTGGGAAGGCTGTGCATGGCCTCCCAGGGCCTCAAACGGCCTTCTGGAGGCCTTCAAAAGGCATGTCTAGGTTTTGCAAAAACTGGAAGTGCCTTTCTAAGACCTCTGGGAGGCCTTCTGAGGCCCTGGGAGGCCATGCACAGCCTTTGCCATGGTATGGTGCCTCAAGTTATGGTACCTGGAGGAACATACCAAAGCCTCCATTAGCTGTGCCACTGATGCCTTCATATGGCTCAAATTAGGCCTGTTCTATTAATGCAGCAGAGTAAGAGAGTCTTGAGTGATAGATCTATCTAGAGAGAGAGTCTTGAGTGGCAGATAAACTTCATCCCTTCAGATTGCAGGTGAGTGTAATATTTTTGAAATCTTCCTGCAAGAAGGCAACAAGCATAATAGGGTCAAAGATGATATTCTCATCCTTTTCCATGATGTGCTAATTGTATGGCTTACAGAATGAAAGTGCCTAGTGGAGGAAGATACTACCAAAAGGAGACAGCAAGGATACCTTCATTGGGAACTAAAGGCCCAAAATTCTGCTTCCTGGGCTCACCTGAGTTGTGTGTCCTTTCATGTTAAGGCTTAACTTCACCCCAAACCTCAGAAGCCACTTTTTCATTCCCCTTAAGGTGTAGAATCCGAAGCAATGTACCTCCTGCCCCCTAGCTATGCCACTGAACTCTCTCCTCCTAAATAGGAAGAGCACCACGTGAAAAAAGTGCCCCTTCACCCAATTAATAGGCTGCTAATAAGTTATGGGACTCATATCTAATCAACTCCAGGGCCAAGTCCTGGCTGACAGTTAGGAATGTCAACCAAGGAACCAAGCTAGAGTTAGGAGAGGCTGTGCATGTTTGGAAAGGGAGATCACTGGCAACACATGGAGTGACTTGGGACCAGAGGCATACCTAGAGGAGGATCACAGCACTAAGTTTTGCTCTAGCCACTCTCCCTCCTCTTTGGAGCCATTCAGAGCCAATGTAAACTCTGTTTTGTTCTAGCCACTAGGAATGGCTCCAAAGAGGACGGGGAGCGGCTGCTTGCAAAACTTAGTGCTGTGATCCTCCTCTGGGTAAGTTTCTGCCTGGGACTTCTGCATGAAAGCAGGTCTTCTACCTGCCATTCTTCCTCCCACCTGCTAGGATCCACAGAGGAGAACAGCTGGCCAGGCTTTTAAGGTACAACCTGGAAGCCAAGTCTGCAGTTCTTTCCCTTAATTGTTAAAGCAACTGATTTTTGGGTGGACCATAAGAAAAGGTCTCCAGCTTCCCTTTCATGCATTAAGCCTCCCCAAACCCCGCCTCACCAGAATGACATGAACAGGATGAAATAAAGCATTTCAGTTCTTCTAGCAAAACCATTCCGGTTCTTCTTGACCCATTTCTGATCGTTCCCGACATGCTCCAAAGTACATCAGCATGGCAACAAAGTTTTTATGATGTATTATTTAAAAGAGGCTTTTTAAGGCAGTGAACCCAGGAAGCGAAAGATTACATGAAAATCATCCTTATGGCCATTAAGAGCGTCGAACAACACATTATTTTTCTCACTGTTAGAGGAATTTTCAATTTGCTTCGCTCAAAAACATCTGGTTTATATTTAGAGGTAAATGACCCAGATCTGACCTGAATGCATCCTTAAGGATGAGGAAGAAAACAGGGCACGGTTGGATAAAAGTGATACTTCTTAAAACCAGAGGAAAGCTACTGTTTGTCATCAACAGCATTCAGATTATTGTCACAAACACCCCTATGTCGGGGTGCCCCAGTTCTATCTGCCCCAGTTCCTTCTGGCAGTAGCTTGATCTAGAGAAAGTAGCAGGAGACACCTTTCATGGCATAGTACGTATGAAGGGAACAGGAGGGCACCAGACCATTTTTTTTCCTGATTAGTTGATAACCCTTCTGTTAACTGGTTTTTGGCAGCCTCCTATATGGCTGTGATTTAGGTATGTCGTATCCAGAGGAAGTCAACAGCGTGTGTGCTAATCTAGCTTGGCCCTCTGGCCAAAGACATTCAAAATGTTTTCCTATCCTCATTTGTTTGCGTCTTCCCTAGTTAGGAGTCGAAAGAACTCCCCTGAACTTATAACTTACCTGCATTATAAAGAAAGCTCACTTAAGTTTTAGAGTTGTTTCTTTTTCTCTCCCTGGCAGACAACAAAAGCAGCTTTGTGGAAAATAGAAAGCAGTCGGTCAAGTTTGTCCCTCCAGGGAGACACAGTGATTGAAAAGCTGCACCTGATGAACGAGAACATAAGAAGAGCCCTGCTGGATCAGGCCAAAGGCCCATCTAGTCTAGCTCACACTGACTCACAGTGACCCAACCGATGCCTCAGGGAGCACAAAAGACAACAAGATACCTGCATCTCATTGCCACTCCCCTGCACCTCTCACATTCACTCCAATGAAGAAACCAGACTGCTGCTTGGTTTTACACCTTTCACCCATGTCCTCCTCTTTATTCCCTACTGAACAATTGAGCTGGGCCATTGGCCACCATGCAGATCCCAGTGGAAAAGGTAGTGTTTTTCTCTCCAGTGTGTGCTTGTTAATGCTTGTTTAAAAGCTGAGCTTGTAACAAAATAGGGGAAACTGCAGGAGGGCTACTCTTGGTCTCACGCAGCTTCAGAATCCCCCTGACCACCTAGCGCTGGCCTTTGATAGCCACAAATCTGAAGGCTGCTAATGCAACTCATTTTGGCCATCATAAACACTAAACTGAGCTATGGGTGGCTTGCCCATCTCTAGAAAATTATTTTTCACATTGGTCCGGACTTGGAATCAAATCACAACATTTTAGGAATTGTTTTCCAAAAGTACAACTTCTTTTTCCACATTGAAAGAATAAGCTCATTTTTAGCACAATGTCACTCAATGCCTGTAATTTGTTGCTCAACTCATTATTGTTTAATCTCCATTGCAAACATGCCTTTGATTTAAACATTGTTGTCTGAGGGTTATTTTAAGTAAGATGTTTTCTGTAATCAAGACACTACACTATATTTTGCTGTTATTAAATCTATTGCATCGGTAGTGGTTGAAAGCAAACTTTAATGCCTTATATTTTCATTAAATGATAGGTCTGTTTTAGGGGTTCATTTATGTTCATTGTGCACCACCTGATTAGGCAGGAATACAAAATTGAAATCAATTTGTAACTTGAACACATTGATAATATAAGTTCCAATCCAATCACCTGTGGTTGTAAGAGATGTTGCTCTTTACATCTGTACCAGCTATGTATCAGGGGCTATCAGCGCATTATATAGCTGAGATTGTCAAAAACCCAAAGGCCAACTGAAGGCTGATTGCTCCAGTTCTGCAATAGTATTGTGCATGCAGGCACAATATGCACCTTGAGGCCTATCATCTGAAGATTTCCCATTCCTTTCAACAGACTCAGACGCTGAGAGCCAGTGTGAACTTGGGTCTCAGACTGGATCCCAGTCGCTTTCTGGCTGCATTTTGTACTTCTGATCACTTTTCAAGAGCATCCGAGTGCATTGGAATAGTCAAAATGGGATGAAACCGAAGCATATGTGTCAATGCACATTCTCTAGGAAAGGCTCACCAGCTGAAGCTGTTCAAAGGTGATCTGGGCCACAGCTTCAATGTGACAATCTGGGAGGATTGCTAGGCCTAGAAGCACTCCCCCAACAGTGAATGTAACCTTCAAGGGGAGTATAACGTTTCATCCAATTTCACTCACGCATCAACAGCTACAGGAGCGCAAGTGTGGAGCTACTCTTTCAAGCCACTTCAGCTGTAGAAAACACTGGTAGTGGCATGACGGCCTATTTCAGTGACTGCCTATGTTAGCTCCATATACACAAACCAAGAAATGATTGGAATAATCACAGTCTACACCAGGGGTTCCCAAAGTGTGCACTGTGACGCCCTGGGGCGTTGCAACAAGCACACACGGCATGGCGGGATGCTCGGCACCAGGAAGCAAGACTACAGCAGGGTGCTGAAGACTGTGGGGCAGAGACTCAGCTCAGTGGGTGGTCTCCATGCGCAAGGTCTTCACTGCTGGGTCCTCCCACCTGCCCTGAGCCTCTTACTGTCATTTCCAGCTTCTGTGGTCTCCAACCTGGAACTAAGTGGTAGTGACATCATTGCACAACACGTCATTGCCACTTACTGCTGGGTGCTAAGTGCTGTATCCGCAGCACAGAAGGCATTGTGACAGAGGTAAGTTTGGGAAGAGCTAGTCTACACTTTTCAACGATGCCCGAGTAGTGCAAGAGGACTACATGGTGTCCAATAAGGTAGCCACAGAAGCCTTGGTGTCCACTGTAAATTACTCACAATTCTGCAGCAAAGCAAACTTTTTTAAACAATGCCTTTCATCACAAGCCAGATCCTTTCAAAACGGTGTGATAAAAGTAGCTGCAAATAACATTTTGAAAGGAGGTGTTATATTTTGTTTCAAAGTTAGATGGGGGGGGGAGCTGAGATGGTTTGAAATAATTACAGAAAAAGGATTAAAACTGTGGTTTTAAAGTATCAAAGGAGTCCCTGTGAATGACTGGATTGTTAGGGTGGCATTAGGCAGGTGCATGGACAAAAGTGAGACACATCGTCAAGCCAGTAAACAAGCATGCAGACATGGAATAGATCTTGTTCGCCAGCTAGCCAGTAGTTTTGACAGGAACAGACCAGACTGTTCCCAAGATACAGGCTGTCTAAATTGAGGAGGTGTAGCAGAGTCATGAGCTTTTCAGCAGTATCATAGCTGGGGGGGGGGCAAAACAATCATTACTGCTGGCACTGCAATGCGCCGTGTAAGCAACCCCTCCTACTGAGCCATTCTGGGCGACAATAATGACAGGCAGGTGCATGCCAAACCGAACAGCAGCTCTTGCACATTGCTGTCACTGCACGGAATGGCTTTGATGGAGAGTGGGAGGGGCCACTTTCACAGCATGTTGCTGCTGTTTTGCTCCCCTCTAGTTCCACTACTGCTTTCCAGCAGTCTTTTTCTGCCAATGGTACATGTACCACTGGTACTGCATCACAGGACTTGGCCAATATAGATTATTCTACATGTGATGGAAATGCCGCTGCTGCCAAAGGGACCGTGTAGTGCTAGCCAAATCCTGCCAGAAGGGGATATGGCTGGAGCAGCAATATGCAAGGGTAAGATGTGGCTGTGAATCCTGCCCTTCAAAGGATGGACCCAAAGACAGCAGAAATCCAAGAAGCCTCTGCAGGAATGAATGTGTGGAGAACCGCCTATTTCCACACAGGGTCGTTCCGCTGGAGGAATTTTAGAAGTGGAATTACAAAACGTGAGACTTGCAAAAAAGAAAGGAGGAAAGGCTGTAAAGACCTGCTTTATAGGACTGACTAGACTAGGGCCAGGTCATCCATGTGGCCTACTGAGGTATTTGCCTCAGGCAGCAGATTGGCAGTGACCCACTTCAGTCTACCCACTCCTTGCCATTGCTCTTTCTCCTTACCCTGACCCACCACTCCCTTCTCCTCCACACTTCCTCTTCCACTCTGTTATTTAATTCATTTCATTGGATGAGAGTTTCTGGGCAAGGCTGGGCTGGGAGGGAGGTGGAACAGGGGAGGGAGGAGTGATATTGGTGGCACTTGCATCCAGTTGGATCCAATCAATCTCCCACTTCCTCTCAGCTGCTGTTACACTCCTTGGTTCTGTGCCAGCAAAATAACCAACCCTGAACCAAGTAGATCCAGATGGGGAGCAAAGTCTTCCCCCAAAGTAAGGGAATGAAAGTTCCCTTACCTTGAAAAGAACTTCAAGACTGGCCCCCACCATAGGATGCCCCTCCTTGACTCTTTTGCATTGGTAGTGGGGATTTATTTAGGATCAGGGTCTAAGAGTAGGAGCTAGGTCTAATACCACCCCCTAACTTCTAACACCATCCCCTGGACTGTAAATTTACCGTCTTAGGGCCGTGGATCTTCTGATACTGAAATACTGTCGCTTGTGTGGGTCCAATGATGCAAATTGCTGGAGCCCTTTTATGTTTGTAAGCCACTTTGGAGATAGAAATAGGGGTATAAATAAGTAAGTAAGGGCCCAATCCTGAGCTCTGTAGCACTGGCAGTATGCACATGCTGGTGACTCTGGGTGTCGCAACCCTGTGTGCACCATATTTGCAGCTCCTGTAGAGCAGGAAGCACTGGTGCTTGGCCCAGTGCTGTTTCAAGGATGCCGCAGAGCCAATGGTGGTAAGTAGCAGTGGTGCTTGGCGGTGCAGTTTCTTAGGGCAGGGGGAGGAGAAGATCAGGCCCAGGAACGGTGTGTAGATGGCAGCAGCCTCTGCTACCATATCTGATACTCTCCCTGGCCAAGCAGCCCAACATGGGCCTCCTCAACTCTGTGCCTGTTCAATAGTGGGCACCAAGCCAAGGAGACCCATTGCTGATGGCTACAGTCTATCTGGAGTAAAACAGCAAATGCTCCTTTACCCCAAGGAGACTTCTGATGGTATCCTGGAGCACTAGTGGAGCAGTGAGTGCTGGGAAGGATAGCAGTGGGCTGCCCGTAAGTAAGTAAGGATCCAATCCTATCCAATTTTTCAGTGCTGGTGTAGCTGTACCAACATGATGTGTGATGCATTCTGTGGTGGGGGAGCAATCACTTGAGTTAAGGGAACATTTATTCCTGTACCTTGGGGCTGCATTGATGCTGCATTGATGCTAGAATGTTGGATAGAATTTGGCCCTAAGTAAGTAAGTAGGGACATGTGGCACTGTGGGTTAAACTGCTGCTGCTGAGCTTGGCAGTTCAAGACCATGCGACGGAGTAAGCTCCCATCGCTTGTCCCAGCTCCTGCCAACCTAGCAGTTCGAAAGCACCTAAAAATGCAAGTAGATAAATAGGGATCACTTCGGTGGAAAGGTAACAGTAATGGCCACATGAGCACTGTGTTTGTCCTTGGACAAACACTGGCTCTTCAGCTTAGAAACGGAGATGAGCACCACCCCCTACAGTCAGTCATGACTAGACCATTCGGTCGTGGGGAAACCTTTACCGTTTTAGGCAAGTAAAATATTTTTACTTATATATTTATCTCTCCCAGAGTGCCTGGTTGCCCTCCCACCATTGGATGCAGCCCACATTCCGTCAGCAAGGCTTCATTGTGTTGGATAGTGGAGAAGAATTGGGGCTTTGCTCTCTTCGAACCAACCCCATCTATTACAGGATTCCCTCTGACCTTATGCAATGTGACTATTCAAGAGATAGTCTTGCATAAGAAATAAGAAAGCACCTATAATCAGAACTGATGAGACAAATGGATTGGAGGAACATTCAAAGCATGTAAAAGAACTGTTCTATTTCCATTTGATTACAGACTGTGAATGTGTGTAATAATGTGAATGTGATGACTGAAGTTTGCATAATAAAATTCCTGAAGCAAATAAAGACAGGAGCTGGACAGGAAACTAATTAATTATATATTTGGAGGACTAAAGGGTATAATTAAGGAGACCTAAAATGGGAGTGGAATATAAATGATCTGTCTCTATTATAAGTAAGCATTTCACACTAATGAGAATTATTAGGCAACTTTGATCATTACATGGACATGACCTCTGAACATCCTGGTTGGGGCTATGCTGCAGACAATGGACAAGTGAAATAAAAATTACAGATACGGGATGCAGTCATTTCCATTAGTGAAATTAATGGAAGTTTAGCTGATCTCAATAGAGTCACATTTAGAGCCCTGGCCAGCAGACTCTGGAGATTTGTAATAAGTCAAAGAGCCAATTTATCGCCTGCTTACTAATTTGATCTGGAACTAACATAACTTATAATCATGTGATCACACTTGGCTATATGATGCAAAATCAATCAGTCGTTCCCATCTGGTCACTTGTGAACTTCAGGCAGTTATTAATGGTAGGCTGTACTGGTTCACTATGATGACAGTCACAGCATAATGACCAAAAGGATCAAGTTGGAGGGAAGGATTCATGATGACCTCATTGCTTTAGGAAGGGCTTCAAAAGACTACTAATAGACCTTATGACATCTTGTGACATCTTGTCACATGGTGGGGTTCCGCCTGTTTTGAGTGAGGTTACATGGCTTCTAACGGACCAGAAATACAGTTGGGGAACTGAATACAAGATGAAGACAAAAGAGGAATTATTAGAAGAAGGGAACAGTTGTCAATGGTTCCAGTATGCACAGCTGCTTGAGAGATTTAAAGTGGATAAAAGGTTATATGGTGTTGAAAATGTCATTATTAGAACCCCAATTGTGTACTGGAGAAGAGCAATATTTTGCTAAAATGTATAGGTTATTGTTGAAATATGAAACAGAAGAGGAACAAGTTAAAGAATGTATGATTCTATGGGCAAAAAATGTTGGTCACGAGATTTTAATGGAACAGTGGGAAAGTCTGCGGATTAAAAGATTGAAATTAATGAAATTAATGACATTAATGTAAACTGTAAATCTTAAAGAGAATTTTTATAAGATGGCGTATAGATGGTACGTAACACCAGTTAAATAAGCAAAAATGTATAAAAATGTGTTGAACAAATGTTGGAAGGGTAAACAACAAGCAGGTACATTTTATCATGTGGTGGACTTGCACAAAAACAAAAAGATATTGGGCTCAGATACACCAGCAGATGCAGTGGTTTTTAAGATAAATTTACAAATGAAACCAGAAGCCTCCTTGCTGGGTATTCAAAAAGACTTTGAAATTTTATTTTTATTTATGACAGCTGCAGCAAGGATACTGTATTCAAAACACCGGACAGTTCCAGAGGTACCTTCAATTGAAGATTGGTGGGAAAAAATACTGGACTTTCTGAAAATGGATAAACTCACGACTTTACTTAAAGATAAGTCAGTAAACTCATTGATGAATAACTGAAAACCACTCACTGACTTCCTGTGTGAGAAGGGAAATATTGGTGCAACAAATTATGGACTTGGTGAATAGGGGGATTTTTAGACCTAAAACATTTTGCTAAGGATAAAATTAAATGAAGAGATTTTTTTTAAAAAGTATTAAATAAAAGAATAAGAGGCTGGCTAAGAGTCACAGTCTTTAATTTGAGTAATATATAAAAAATCGGATGTGTGTTTGTGTGTATGTTCCAGCATAGCTCTGGAACCCCTGGAGCGATTGACACCAAACTTGGTACGCTTATGCCTTACGATCTGGAAAGAAATACTGCAGGGGTAAAACCCCTCCTAGCACCCCTAGGGGTGGGGATGCGAAGGGGGTGCCATGTAAAAATACTCAAAAACGACCGATATGAGTGTCGAATCCATAGTTTCTGGGGTCGCTGAGATGAACGGTGACACTCCCGATGCAGTTTCAATCCATGTTCAGCCCCCATCAGCATGGGGGGTGAGAAGGGGTGAACAATAAAATGTCCAAAATGGCCGACATGTCAAATCCATAGTTTTCGGGGTCGCTAAGCTGATTGGTGACCGTCCCAATGACATTTAAGCCCAAGTGTAGTCAAATAGAAAGAATAGAACTCTGTAGAACCTTCTGGAAATTTTTAGAAATCATTATGCCCTGGTCTTGGACTCCAATCAAATACTTGCCATGTTACCAGGCGTAGTCAGAGAATACAAGTCTATCGATACTGTAGTAGATGCCTATGAGGTCGTCAATTTCCCATCAAACTTCCTAAATTCACTTGATCTGGCTGGATTGCCACCACATAATCTTTTACTTATAGTGGGATCGCCAATTATTTTACTACAGAACCTCAACCCACCAAAACTTTGCAATGGCACAAGGCTGTGTGTTAAGAAGATGCTGGGTACTGTAATTGAAGCGACTACCTTAACAAGAAAGGGAGAGGGTGGAACAGTTTTTTCCCCACAGATAACACTCATTCCGATGGATCTCCCTTTTAACTTTCAGAGATTGCAATTTCCAGTGAGACTTGCATTCTCAATCATGATCAACAAGTCACAGGGGCAGTCTATTAAGTACTGCGAAGTGGATTTGAGATCGCCATGTTTCTCCCACGGACAACTTTATGTTGCTTGCTCAAGGATGGGTTCACCCAAGAGTTTATTTATTCTTGCTGCTGGAGGTGAAACTAAAAATGTTTATAATCAAGTTCTGAGTTAAATTAATATTATAGTGAATTTCTAAAAGATCTTACTTTATAATTTTTATACTGTACTTTGCTTTTAATTTCCTGTACATGCAATTACTTTGATTTTACACTATAGATAGAATTCATTCCTTTTCCTGTCTAATAGAAGCTTGGGATAAATAAATACCCAGGCAATGCCGGGTAAGGACAAGCTAGTTATCAATATTTTGTAGAGGATGTAAGGAATTTAGATGTATTATGCTATGCTTGCTTTATATATTCTGAATTTAATTTTTGTTTGTTTATATAGTTTGTCTATTTTAATTGTAATAAAAAATTAAATTAAAAAAGGAACCCAGTGAGATCCATCAGCCCTCTAAAATAGATTAAAGTAGAGGGGGATCTCTCGACATGCCCCACACTAACCTGTTCCTCCCACTTCCAGCCCGATGTCAGTTTACCAGAAACCCCATTGGGTAACTAGTGGTGGCAGTGGGCTTCCAACACAGCTGTTTGTGAAAGTACTTCCAAAATGGCCCCTGCTGGTGCTTTGAACGTGCCACCATATGGCCATTTACAACAGCAGGCCATTTAGAACAACATTTGTTCTACTGTTAGTTTGGACTGAGGAGAAAGGCTGCAAGTGTGGTACTCGGGACCTAGTTAGGGATGTAAGTGTTACTGAGCCATTGGGGAACAGTGACCATGCTGCGATTGGTTTTGCCATGCATGTCCAGGAAAGAGTGCAGAGCAAATCTGACACAAGAACCCTAGACTTTCGAAGGCCAGATTTCCCTCAGATGAGGAAGCTAGTTAGGAAGAAATAAAAAGGAAAGGTAAAAAGAGTCCAATCCCTCCAGGTTGCGTGGAGGCTGTTTAAAATAACAGTAGTAGAGGCCCAGCGGAAGTGTATACCGCAAAGAAAGAAGGGTTCGACAAGGTCCAGGAGGGTGCCTGCATGGCTGACAAAGTTAGAGAAGCTGGAAAGAGCAAGGAAGCTTCTTTCTGTAAATGGAAGTCTTGCCCCAGTGAGGAGAATAAAAAAGAACATAAACTCTGGCAAAAGAAAAGTAAGAAGGAGATACAGGAGGCCAAGAAAGAGTTTGAGGAACGCATGGCTAGCAACATAATGGGGAATAATAAAAGCTTCTTCAAATATGTTAGAAGCAGGAAACCTGCCAGAGAGGCAATTGGCCCTCTGGGAGGGAAAAAGGAGATAAAAGGGGACTTGGAGATAGCAGAAAAATTAAATGAATTCTTTGCGTCCGTCTTCACAGCAGAAGAACTTGGGCAGATACCACAGCCCGAACAGCCCTTCCTAACTAAGGAATTAAAGCAGATAATGGTTAACAAGGAAGATGTTTTAGATCAAATTGATAAACTACGTATAAATAAGTCACCAGGTCCAGATGGTATACACCCAAGAGTTATTAAGGAACTAAAGAATGAAGTTGCTGACCTCTTAACTAGAGTATGCAACTTGTCCCTTCAAACGGCCACGGTGCCAGAGGATTGGAGGATAGCCAATGTCATGCCAATCTTTAAAAAAGGGAGAAGGGGGGACCCTGGAAACTACAGGCCGGCCAGCCTAACGTCTGTTCCGGGTAAGATGGTGGAAAGCCTCATCAAAGATAAAATCCTAAAACACGTAGAGGAGCAAGTACTGCTAAAGGAAAGTCAGCATGGCTTCTGTAAGGGTAAGTCTTGCCTCACAAACCTTTTGGAATTCTTTGAAAAGGTCAACAGGCACGTGGATATGGGTGAACCTGTGGATATCATATACCTGGATTTTCAGAAGGCGTTTGACACAGTCCCCCATCAAAGGCTGCTGAAGAAACTTCATAGTCAGGGAATAAGTGGGCAGGTCCTCTTATGGATCCAGAATTGGTTGAGGGCCAGGAAAGAGAGAGTGGGGGTCAATGGGAAATTTTCACAATGGAGAGAGGTGAAAAGTGGAGTGCCCCAGGGATCTGTCTTGGGGCTGGTGCTTTTCAATTTATTCATAAATGACCTGGAGACAGGGATAAGCAGCGAGGTGGCCAAATTTGCAGATGACACTAAACTTTTCCGGGTGGTAAAAACCAGAAAGGATTGTGAAGAGCTCCAGAAGGATCTCTCCAAGCTGGGGGAATGGGCAGCCAAATGGCAGATGCATTTCAACGTAGACAAATGTAAAGTGATGCACATTGGGGCAAAAAACCAAAACTTCACCTATAGGCTAATGGGTTCTGAGCTGTCTGTGACAGCTCAGGAGAGAGATCTTGGGGTGCTGGTGGACAATTCAATGAAGGTATCGACCCAGTGTGCGTCAGCAATTAAGAAGGCCAATTCCATGCTTGGGGTCATTAAAAAAGGGGTTGAGAATAAAACAGCCAATATTATCATGCCATTGTACAAATCGATGGTAAGGCCGCACCTGGAATATTGTGTCCAGTTCTGGTCGCCGCATCTCAAAAAGGACATAGTGGAGCTGGAAAAGGTGCAGAAGAGAGCAACAAAAATGATTATGGGGCTGGGGCACCTTCCTTATGAAGAAAGACTGCAGCGTTTGGGCTCTTCAGCCTAGAAAAAAGGCGCCTGAGGGGGGACATGATTGAGACATACAAAATTATGCATGGAAGGGATAGAGTCGATAAAGGGATGTTCTTTTCCCTCTCTCAAAACACCAGAACCAGGGGGCATCCACTAAAGCTGAGGGTTGGGAGAGTTAAAACAGATAAAAGGAAGTACTTTTTTACCCAGCGGGTAGTTAATCTATGGAACTCTTTGCCACAGGAGGTGGTGATGGCATCTGGTCTTGATGCCTTTAAGAGGGGATTGGACAGATTTCTGGAAGAAAAGTCCATTGTGGGCTATAAGCAATGATGGGTTGTAGCCTCCTTACATTAGTAGTAGGCTACTTCAGAATACTGGGTGCAAGGGAGTGGCAACAGGATGCAAGCATCTTGTTGTCTCATGCCTCCCTGGGGCACCTGGTGGGCTGCTGTGAGATAGAGGAAGCTGGATTAGATGGGCCTTTGGCCTGATCCAGCAAGGCTCTTCTTATGTTCTTATGTTCTTATAAGCCTATACACAGTGACCAATGCACACTTACCAGGTGTAAGTCCTGTTGACCTGCATGAAATTTCATGGTAAGAGACTGAAACAGAACCGGAACTATGGTGGAGCTGGAGGAGCAGTGGCTCCAGGCGCCGCGCTGAAGCGGGCGCAGGATTGTCCCCAGCCTCTGCCCTAGTTATGGAGACACAGAAGAAGTTCCTTCGCTCTCTCCCTGGAGAAGGAAGCGCTGCCATTCTGTGGCTTTTTTTGAGTTCCTTCTGTCAGCAACGGAGGCCCCTTTCCTGCCCCAACCAAACACGAGCGAGGAAAACAGCAAAGGTGCCTCTCCCGTGCTCTCTCTGCCTCTTTAAGCCCCCTCACATGACGATTGCAGCTTTCAAGCCTTGCTGCCCTCCTCTGCACTGCGCCCCTTAGCCTCTCTTCCCCTTCAGTGCCTCTCTCCTCCCAGCATCCTCTCCCCTTCTCTCTCCCTCAGCCATGCCATCCTTTTCCCTCCTCCTCCTCCTCACCTTCAGCAGCTGCCTGCTCCGGCCAGGGTCAAGGGGCCAGCTGAGTCCTTACGACTTGCTCTACGTCGACGGGGTGCGGGCATATTTCGCCCAGGACTGGCCTCGGGCTGTGGAGCTCCTGCAGCGCTCCCTGCACAGCTACTCTCAGCTGCGGGACGCGCGCCGTGAGTGCCAGGGCAGATGCCAGGTCGAGGCCAGCTTTGGGGGTCAGCCGCCCTCACAGGCCTGGGAGACCGGCTTCTTCAAAGGCTTTGCGCGCACCCCCTCCCTCGAGGGAGACACGGAAGTGCAAAGGCAGGGATTTTCCCTGAAGGAGGTGCTGCTGCTGCCATGCTTCTCTGGAGAGAACCCATGATGTCACTGCCCGGGGGGCGCAAATGGGCAGAGTTGTGACGTCACTGATCCAGGGCACTGGGGTAGGACGTTACGGCTCTGGACTGAAATATTAATTAAGTCCCTAGCTAGAATCTTGCCTCTTCCATTACAAACTAGGGCTTCAACCCTATCCACACTCTCCTGAAAGCCGCATTGAACACAGTGGGGCTTACTTTTGAGTAGATATCACTTGGATTGTACTGTAGTAAGCTATTTCCTGTCCATCTCATCCCACCCCCATATGCAATAAAGGAGGTGATAATCCTATAGTATAATGTAAGGGAAAAGATGTTGTATAAATGTTTTTAAGAAAAAAATAAAAGCATATAATGTATGTGAAACACTCTGAACACTTTAAAGTGTTATGTCATTGCTAAGTATTGTTATTAAAATTACTACAAGCCTCCAATCTTATCTTCGCACAATTAAACTTGCCTTATAAAAGGCTTGCCTGACACTTTCTGTTGCCTGGGGAATGCATTGAATAACAATATATAGCAAATGTATAGTTTCTCAGTACAAAGAAGGGAATTCTTTCTTTTTTTGGAAACGCTTTCAAAAGTGCTGAAAAATCCCTCCTTTTCTTGACAATTTTGGAATTTCTTAGAAATTTGTTTTCAGTATTACATTGCTCACCCGTGTCTCCATTATCAACTGCTCTTACTTGTCAGTGACATCATTACACAGCCAAATTTGATTGCCTATGGAATACTATTACATCATCCCATTCACTACATGATCCCTGGTTGGGGTCTCACTCAGAATTCTGGCAGGGAAAAAAAAACAGCAGCTAATAGCATCAAATGACATCAGATAAAGAAACATGGCAACAAATAAGGAAATGTGACTTTTCATACAACCTTCCAAATACTACTATCAACTTGAAAAATGCAAGTATGCAAGTATGTATTTATTTATGCTTTGTTTCCCACATCACTCCAGTGGGGCACCCAGGGTAGCTATCAGTAAAATAATAAATGGTATAAATCTCATAAAAGAATAATAAAGAATTTAATTACATCACCTAGGACAGTGGTTCCCAGACTCCATTTGGAAACTACCTAAGTGCTTGCAGGGACAGGGCAACAACACCAATGTGACCCCTTCAAGATCATGCTGCTGCCACAAGGAAAGAGGAGGGCTTGTATCTTACCTAATATAAAGCCAGCACTGACCTTGGGGTGTGTGTGTGGCGGGGGAGCCCTGAGGATGCCGCTGCAGGTCTCCCCAAGCCTGGAAACTACTGAACTTCGCTACCTGAAGGCATTTCTTGTTTACAATTGCAAAACTGGAATTTGCAATTCTGGCTGCAATTTTTACAGCACAATCCTAAACTGGATTTAGGCAGGCATAAACTAAGCCAGAAAAAGGGTCAGCACAAGGGACACGATAAAGTATGTTTGGACCACTCTCGGAGTCAGAGACACCAGAACACAGACGTGCGCCATCCTTCCTGACTCCAAGAGTAGTCCAAACACATTTTACAGTGGCCCTTGTGCTGGCCAAACTGTGCTGGCTTATCTTATGCCGACCTAACTCCAGTTTAGGATTGTGCTCTTAGTCATGTCCAGACTTGGAGAGCATTCCCCATATCCCCAGGAGGCCGGCACTGGCTTCAGATAAGGTAGAGAGCCCCCACTTTCCCTGGCAGCAGTGCAATCCTGGGGATCATGTTGCTGTTGTTCCCCTGCCCCCACCCCTTAAGGGGACAAAGCTCAGTGCTTCCCTGGCTGATGGGTCACAACCCATTAGTTTGGGAAGCACAGATTTAGGGTAAATAAAACTAATATATAAAACAGCCTGTACAGATCACATCACAGGCGGCAGAGTAAACTGATTTTGCTAATCATTAAAATTATATTTGGCTGCAGAATAAAATCAGCAGTAAACATAAAACAAAAGGGACGTGGTGGCGCAGTGGGTTAATTCACTGTTGCTGGGCTTTCCGACCGGAAGGTTGGGAGTTCAAGACTGCGTGACGGAGTGAGCGCCCGTTGCTTGTCAACCTAGCTCCTGTCAGCCTAGCAGTTCGAAAGCACCTAAATGCAAGTAGATAAATAGGGACCACTTTGGTGGGAAGGTAACGGTGTTTCGTGCGCTACGGCATATAGTCATGCTGGCCACATGACCACGGAAACTTGTCCTTGGACAAATGCCGGCTCTACAGGCTTTGAAACGGAGATGAGCACTGCCCCTTACAGTCGGTCACAACTAGACAATTCGGTCATGGGGAAACCTTTACCTTTACCTTAAACATAAAACAACTCAAAAATACTGAAAACATCCCACATGACCTACTCATCACCTGTAATGGAAATGCTGCCCACATAAATCTGTTTTGAGACCCCACTGAAAAAATCCAGGGCAGATACAGCTCTGAACTTACAAGGGTGGGATTTCCACAATTAGGGTGCCATCATGAAGAAAGTCTTACACCTACTAGCTGCCTACCTAGCCTTTCTTAAGGATGAACTATCGCCTTCTCAAATGATCTCAGGGGACAAACCGGATTGTATGAAATAAGACAGTCATTCAAATAACCTAAGCCTTGAAGGGCTGACATATAGCAGTTACATGGAGATATATGAGGTTATTTGCTGTGACTCTAGTCCAGAGAGTAACAAACAGTTTGGACTGATTAGTTCTTCATATTTCTTTTTCCACTATTAAGCTGTCGTGCCCAAGCCTCCAACCACCCACAGCAGGCACAAAAATCAGAAGTGTCAAAATGGAAGAAAAAAGGTATTTTGCAAGCTTGATGAAGCTATGAAGACACGGTGGAACCTGAACTTCCACTTGGTCGTTATTTCTGCATTTCAACGTAAGATTAAGTGCACTTTTAGATATTGGGCATTTCCTTGGGGCATAGGACACAGGGCAGATGCCAATGCGTGCGGGGTTTCTGATGCAATGTGCACATTAATGAAGACAAATGTGCAGGGGTCATCCATAATTTAAGATGCCACCGCGTAAAGCATCTGTTCAGTGTGGCCAGAATTGCTTTTTGTCTTCAGAGTGAGCATTCCTCACCGGTTGGAAGCAAAAGAATATGGAGATAAACTGGGATTCATTTAAAGCAATGAACAGGTGTTGGAGCTTGTTACAGTCTTTATCAATTTGATACAAATCCGATGGGTTTGTCTTTTTAAAAAAAATTGCAATGAACTAATGCAACTCCTCCACTGCCGTTTATTCAGTTCTCAGTGTGGCGTCTGCAGTGCACAACTTCCACCGCGTTCTATAAATAAAACAGCTCCATAAATTCTTCATAAACAAGGTGCTTCTGAATAAGCTGGTGAATACAGTAAGGATTTATTCTGGAGAGAAAGAGAGAAAAATAATCTGCTTCTTGTCATACCATTCACTGTTTGCCTTTCAATAGAATGTGCTATTATGAATATACAAAATGTCTGCAACCAAATTGAAGGATAAAGGCTAGCTGGTTATTTTTTTGAAAGCCCACAATATTTCCTAAATTTACAGTCTTCTTGGATGTGCAGTGCAGAGTTTGTGGCTCAGATTTGGGAATAAGAAGACTTTGAAAGTGGCATAGCAAGGTCATTTGACACTCATGGCCCATAAATTTTTGACACCCCCATGACAAATTGTTTATTTATTTATTTCACATTTTATATGACCCTTCCTCAAAGCAGCTCAGGGTGGTATGGTTCCTCCACTTCTTTTGTCCTCACAACAATTTCTATGGGAGATGAGGCTGAGTGATGGTAATCTTATTATTACATGTTATGAAATTAATAATAATAATGACCAGAAAATAAATGCAATGACTATTTCCCCATAATCAACAGACGAACGTCAGTACCCTCCCCTACTATTGTTCTCCTGCACATAGTATTCAGTGACAAATTTTTCCTGCATCTGGAGGTTCAATGTAGCCATCATGGTAATAACCATTGATAGACTATAGTCCACCAAGAATATCTAGAATCCACTTTAAAAGTCATCTAAGCCAGAGACTAACACAAACCAAACTTCCCACCAGTGAAGCAGGTTGGCGTCACCCAGTGAGGTAACATATGGTGTCACTCCCATTAATTTATTTATTTAACTATTTGAGCAATAGAGGTCACCCAGAAAATCACTAACCAACAAAAAGAAAAAAAACCCACCAGTGGCCAACTTGATGACACTCACACAAGTGAATAAGAGTTATAGTATTAGTTCTGACACATGGAAAAGGGAGCTGATATAATAACCTATTGGTTCCATGCTGTATCATAACAACACCTTGTTACAGTCATTATCCTTGCAGCCCTGAAATAAGCATGCCGGACACAGGCTTGGGAGATAAGGGTCACTTTATTGAAACTGACAAAATCTGCAGCAGGGAAAATCTAAACACATCACCCCCACGTGCAGGCTACTAATTTGGGGGAAACAGCACCAGACGTCTACCTCCCCCAAGTTACACAGGCCAATTTTGTGTTATTCTGTTACGGCATGCAATGCACTGTAATTTAAAAAAACAATCTGCTTGGAAAACCAAGCAATGCTTTCTCTGAATTTGTTTTTTCTGTGCTGTACTGCACCTTTGTCTGCTCATTTTATTTATTTTTTCTTAAAATATAGAATAGAATATTAACAAGTATATTCAATACAACAACATACAGTACTGTATTACAAAACGTTTAGGTTCATGATGTCCACAGAGTGTATGGTGAGGAAGGTCCCTTGCATCTAACCCCATATTTCCCATAGGCTCAATATCTGCTAGGTTTTCCAGGAACCTAGCCCTAGCAGATAAGGAGGATTGACTGTAGCTCTCAGAACACTGTTTCATTGGCCAGTTTTCAGTTAAGGAAATCCGCTTCTTGTTACAGAAGTCAGTTGTGGGGTTTGGGGTGGTTTTTTTTTAAAATTTTGTTATAACTTTTGGTAGTACACAGATAATTCAATAAGGTTTCTTTCATTAAAAGGTAAAGGTTTCCCCACAACCGAATGGTCTAGTCATGACCAGCTGTAGGGGGTGGAGCTCATTTCCATTTCAAAGCCTGTAGAGCCGATGTTTTGTACGAGGACGAGTTTCCATGGTCATGGGGCCAGCATGACTATATGCCGTTACCTTCCCACCAAAGTGGTCCCTATTTATCTACTTGCATTTAGGTGCTTTTGAACTGCTAGGCTGGCAGGAGCTGGGACAAGCAAAGGGAGCTCACTCCGCCGCGCAGCCTTGAACTCCCAACCTTCCGGTCGGAAAGCCCAGCAATAGTGGTTTAACCCACTGTGCCACCACGTCCCTTTCTTTCATTACATCTCCCTTAAATTACATGGTGAATTTTATACATTTTATTTATTTATTTATTTATTTATTTATTTATTTCTAAAGACCACAATTGCAGTTACTAATGGTCTCTCTCACTCACTCACACCTTTGCAGGAACGCCACCCTATGCCCCAAACAAGACCAACAATTGCTTTCGTTTTAAAGGTTTATTTTCAAGACCAATTCAGTAGCAAGAACAGAAATGCTCAGTTTGCTCACAGAAATGCATAAGGTAAAACGATTAAAAAGCACTTAGTACTTAGCTAAGTACAACCAGGGTACTTAGCTCTTAAGTACCTGCACTCTGTATTTGCAGAGTGCAGCCTCCAGAGGAACTCAGATCTTTGTTCTCCCTTGCTTTGTTAGTTCTGCAGCTTATTTAGGACCTTCCCCTTTTTCACAAGGCAGAGCTTAGAAGAATAGATGCTTTTGAATTATGGTGTTGGAGAAGACTCTTGAGAGTCCCCTGGAATGCAAGGAGATCCAATCGGTCCATCCTACAGGAAGTCAAGCCTGATTGCTCCTTGGAAGGACAAATACTGATGCTGAAGCTCAAATACTTAGGCCACCTCATGAGAAGAGGGGACTCTTTAGAAAAGACCCTCATGCTGGGGAAGATTGAAGGCAAAAGGAGAAGGGGGCGGCAGAGAATGAGATGGTTAGACAGTGTCACTGAAGCGATGAACATGAAATTGGGCGAACTCTGGAAGCTAGTGGAGGACAGGGAGGCCTGGCGTGCTGTGGTCCATGGGGTCGCGAAGAGTTGGACACGACTTAGTGACTGAACAACAACCTTTTTCACATGGCTAGCCTCATGTTGCCAAAAGGAACTCACAAGGTCCAAATTCAGCTGTTTCCCCCCCCCTCAATTGCACCTGCCTCTTTTTATTCAAACTGTTGCTGGTCATTCACTTTGGTGCCAAAAGTAAAACATCTGCAATAAGCCTTAAAGGTACAGTACGCTTCTCTTCCCTTAAACTCTTTATTGCCTTCCAGCTGCTTTTATAAGTCTGTCACTGCCTTCCTGAAGCCAGGAAGAAGCCAGGCATCCCCTGCAACATCCCCAGTCCTGGATTCCAGGCTCTTTCCACAGTCACCCCTTTGCAAAACAGTGAACCTTGGAACTGTGCACAACATTGATTCTCTTGACAGGGAGGAACAGGGAAGTGTCTTGGCAGGGGGGAGCAGGCAGGAGATAGAACAGGGAAAGAAAGCAGTGGTTCCCAGGAGCACCAGCGTGTGCCAAGATCTTGTCCCTGTTACCTCCCCCTTACTCTCCTTGGTTCTGCACCAGCAAATTGGCTGGCACAGATCCAAGGAGACCCATTTGGACAGCAGAGGCTTGCCCCAGGGTAAGGGAATAAAGGTTCCCTTTCCATGAGGAAACTACTGTGGATACTCCCCCCACCAGAAGATGCAGTACACATTCCATTGGCACTGCTACATTGGCAGAGGTGGGGGCGTGTTACTTAGGATTGGGCTGTGAGTCACTGTATCAATCAATCATATTTATATACAGCTTTTCAACACAAAGTTCACAAAGCGGTTTACAGGCCGTAATAAACTTATTCATTCATTCATTCAAATAAAGTTAAATGGCTCCCTGTTCCAAAAGGGCTCACAATCTAAAAAATGCAGACCACCAGCAACAGCCAGTAGAGAAGTCACTGTGCAGGGGTGAAGAGGGACAATTACTCTCCCCCTGCTAAATATAAGAGGAGCACCACTTGCAAAAGTGCCTCTTGCCCAGTTAGCAGCACATACTTTGATAGTAGATGTTTCTTTGCACACACATACACATATTGCAGTGGGGGGGTTAATGGGGGGGAATCATGTAACACTTCTAAAACTTATGCCAGCTTTTTCTGCATAAAGATGTACAAGTTGAGCAAGAGAGAGGAGGAGAAGGCAGGCAAATTAATGCAGGGTTGTCATTATACTATTCTGTTGGATACAGGTTTATCTCTCCCCCACCCTTTCATAGCAGAGCTTTGCAGCAGAGCTTTGCAGCAGGGCTTTTTTTGGCTAGGCCCGTCCTCTTGTGTAAAATATCAGGTGAGGGTTACTGCTACTAATTAAAACAGAAAGATGCCTCATTAGGAGGAGGAGAAATTCCTCAGAGAGAGTAGAGTTTTGGTTTTCCTCCTTTTTAGATTTGCTCTGAGACAGCAGTGTAGCTATGGGGGGCATGGCGATAAATATTGCAGGCATTGCAATGTGCCATGTAAGTGGCCCCTCCCACTCACTGTCAGAACCATTCTGGGCAGCGGCAGCAAGGTTCAGGACTGCCTGCATGTTGTCGTTACTGCCCAGAATGGCTCTGACAGTAAGTGGGAAGGGCTGCCCACACGGCACTTTGTGGTGCCTGCAATACTTATTGCACCCCCCCCCTATAACTATCCTCCTCCTCTGAGTGAGGGTCAGATCAACTCCTGGGACTGGGAGGGGGAGGAGATATTTTATTTGGGTTTTGGCTAGTCAAAAAGGAGTAGTTAGAATTGGTGAGGTTTTTATAGTAGTCAGGTTTGCCTGTACCAGCTTTAAAAATAAAGTGTTATTACGGTAAGAGGCTTGTAGGATTTGAAACCTGCTACATAATGGGGGTAGCGTGCCCCATCGCACGCTGCCCAGTTTTGTCCCACCCCTCCATAAGGCACGGGGCAAGGGCAGGCCAGCCATTGGCTGGCCGGGGCTGGCCAATCGCCTTTGGCCCCGCGGGCTACTGACCCGCCAGTTTGGGGCTTGCGGTGGTCACCCACCCACCCTCCCGTCCAGTCTGAGATTTTCTGGTCGCCGCGGGGCCGGGTAGGAATTTTTTGCCTCCTCCCTGATTGGCCTTGGGAGTTGGTTTTTTCGCCTACCCCAGACTGGAGTTAGGTGGAGGTTGGGTTGTTATTAGCACAGCTGGTCACTTTAGGCAGAGAACGTGCGGGTATGGGGTTTTAGCTTGGTGTCCACCATGGAGTGGCAGGGCTCGGGGGTGCTAGCCTGCCAGGCCGGCACATCCGGCTGGGTGGTGGGCCGGCTAACCTGGGCTTGGGAAGCTTCAGATACCTGGGTACGCCCGGGGACTGGCAACCCGGCCACTCCAACCCTTTGGGGTGGCAATGAAAGGCGATTCAGGTCAGCGACCTGATGAGCCTGGAGTCGGGTGGTTTCGCCCTGAGGAAAGGGGGAGGTAGACGGGCAGCTCCGTTTCCCCCAGGGGACCCGCACGTCTGTTAGTTAACCCTGTTGCCTTGTTACATGCTAATAGTTAATAAAGTGGCCCGATTTACCATACTGACCGTGCCCGTGTCTTTATTGGGGGGTGCGAGGATAATTGTATAATTATCTGCTGAGCATGTGCTGTGGGGAAACCCTCTTCTTCTTTCATTCAATGTTATGGGCATAAATGTTCTAAGGACGCAATCCTAACCAACGTTCCAGCACTGACATAGCGGTGTCAATGGGGCATGTGCTGCATCCTGCTGTTGGGGGGGGCGCAGTCACAGAGGCCTCCTCAAGGTAAGGGAATGTTTGTTCCCTCACCTAGGAACTGTATTGCTCTTATCCCAGTGCTGGAAAATTGACTAGGATTGCGCCCTAAATAGTTTCCTTTTCTTCTTTTTGGATTGGTGGAATAGCTGTTAGTTCTATAAATTGGGTTTTTAAAATCTATAATGTTAAATTTGGATTTAATGTTATTAAACCCAAATTTAATAACAGCAGGATTGGCCCAGGAACACCTCTGATATTCCTGGGCTGCTGGTGGTAGAGCTGCTAGTGAACACCTCCACCCCTACACACACACACACACACACACACACACACACACACTTGGCCTTGTCAAGGATTTAAGTTTAAAAATGTTCAAAAACGTAGACCTGCATTTGATATATGAGATTACATATTAGATTATAAACATTGCAACCTTTGTCAGTTAAGTCATTAGTTGGCAAACTGATATATGCAGGCCTAGATCATTGCATTATATAACTATCCAAACATAATGACCTCAACATGGCTGTGACATACCAAAGTAAAAGTTGGCCAGATTTAGATAATACTTCAAAGTTTACTTTCAAAAATGCAAATACTATCACTGTAGGAAACACCCTCCTAAAGAACAGAATCATTTGTGTATGCCTAAATTGATTTTTTTTGAGGCGGGGGGGGGGGGGACAGACACCACTCGTTCTTTTGGGTGATGCAACAGCAGAAGCCTGTATGGTTTGCAGAGTGGCTGTTTTGGTGGGCTGGCATTTTTACTGTTAACTTGCCCCCGAATCCATCTGTAGCTCCTTCTGCCATGTCTGTCTAGAGCAGTGATGGCTGAGAAGTGCTTCAAAGCACATGCCTTCCTCCTGGTTGAAAGCAACAAAGGAGGATTTGTTTGGTTATTTGGGACATACAGCCCTACATCAGGGGTGTCAAACATAAGGCCTGTGGGCCAAATGTGGCTGCTGGAAGCAATTTATTTGGCCCTTGTTTGAACTGGGCTCTCCCAGCTTGATAATTGGGCTCTCTCTTATCTTGAAATTATAGATAAGATTTGTACATTTTCTCTTCTCATTTTCAGCTATTGAGTTTCTGTGTGAGAACAAGGTGCTTATTTCTGGAAATCATCGGCTTAATGATGTCACTTCCAGCCCCCAGCAGGTGCAATGACTGCTTACTTTGGCACTCTGTATGAAATGAGTTTAACATCCCTGCCCCACATGATCTGGGTCTGGAAGTGTTTCCCAAACTTTTTCAAATAGCAGCTCCCTTAACCTACTGAGCCGGCTGCAGTTGGCTGCAGCTTCCCCTTAGGGCAACCATCTATAGCAGTGATGGTGAGCCTTTTGGGCTCAGTGTGTCAACATTTGGAAAAATGCTTAACTTGACTCTGCTGGTGTGTCAACCCCCCACCCAAACAAAAGAGAAACCATTCTTGATATTCATTTATTTAAACAAAAAAATACAGTCTAATCACGTGTGGTGCTATGTAGTATATAAAGAAACATCAAATAATTACAAAAATGAAAAATGAGTAAAACAAATTCAGTTTTTGTCAGGCATTGGTGAATGCTGGTGTGTCACCCCAAACGTTGTGGTGTGTCAGCTTTGGCACGCGTGTCATAGGTTCGCCATCACTGGTCTAGAGGGAAGACCACAGAACCTGAACTATGACATCAGCTGCCAGGGAACAGAAGACTGCCTTTCATTTCCAATGTATTCCTACCATAATTGTACGTTTGTGTGCATTTTAATTGCAAGCTGTATGGAAAGCTATGCTTGGCTGACTAGTGGGGCATACATACATAAATATCTGTGGTGGACAACATATACATGTGAGTCATCCCTTGATGTGTGTTATTTATTAATCATATTGATAGCTGTCTGGTCTTTCTGTCATCTGAAAACCATCAAAGAGGTTTACAAGATTCCATAAAGGCAACAAAATCTGATCCAAGCCCAAATCCTATGTAACTTTCCAGCTCTGATGTAGCTGTGCCAATGGGATGTTTACTGCATCCTGCTTTGGGGATGTCGTCACAGAGGCCTCCTTAAGGCAAGGGAACATTTGTTCCCTTACCTCAGGGCCGCATTACAGCTGCAGTGGTGCTGGAAAGTTGCATAGGATTGGGCCTTTAGGGTGCAAACCAGAAGGCCACTTAGGCCAGCACATGTCCACTGTGCTGGCCTAGGAATGTTGCAAATGTGCCGTAAGGCATATCTGTGCCACATCATGAGGCAGATGGGCCAGCGCAGTCAGTCACGCCGACCCACAGAGGCAAAATCCAGCCTCCACACCAGCCCAATAAGTGAGAGTAGTTGATAATGGCGACAAGGGTGAGCATTTTAACACTAAAAACAAATTCCTGCCAGCCTCCCAAGGCAATATAGGATTGGGCTGCTGAACAACCAAAAACTAGTAACAAGGTCCACAAGGATGAACACTTCAGAGCTAGCAGTGATACACCATTAAACAGGTGCCCTCGGCCCATCCCACCCTGGCCTGTCCTCAAACTGCCCCAGCCTTGCACAATCCTATCCCTGATCATCCCTCTATCCATTCCATCTGCACAATTCCATGCATGATCCTTCCTCGACCAACTTGCAAGCACTGCAGATGATCTGGAGTCTGCTGATGCCCACATGTGTCCTCTGGGATTTGCGCAGGCACTGTTCTGCCAAATTCCCTGCTGGGCCTCCCCAAGGGCCCCAATGGGTTTCCTCTCTTCCAGAGGCTTTGCTTGGAATCACAGGCTGGCCAGCCTCCTCCAGACTGCCCTCATCACCGGCTTAGCTCAAGATACCCTAATTTAGTACCACCAAACCCTACCACCAAACAATAGGCAGTCAGCTTGCCTAAGCCACAACTGCCTCCTCCACTTAGTGGCTCCAAGGGTGTGGCAGCCATACAAGAGTTCCCCACAGTTACTCCCCACAATAACCTTACCTTATCCACTCTTTTAACAGTCAGTCCATCCATCTAGAACCTGCCCGGTGCCTCTCCTCCAGCACCTACCTGGTGCTTCTGTCCAGCACCTACCTGGTGCTAATCACCCTTCCTTTGATAATCCATCCAGCACCTACCCACGTCCCTTACTGTAGCTCCTGCCTCCCACTTTATACTGAGGCAGGCCAATTGGTGTCTGTTGCTGGGCAGGCTCTAGCTCATCAGCCACACCCATCTGTAACTGTGCTAATCCCTTCCTAGACAGGGCCCTCATCGGCCTGCAGCTGTGCTCCTGAGGCTTGCAGAAGCTCTGGGATTAACCCCATACTTCCTGGGTAATCTGGGACAAGGGGCCACTGCTGATACCATTCCCTATCTCCTCGGGGTATCTCCTGCCTTTTCCAATACAGGCACCAACTCCCCGGAGCTGCTCCCATGCCAGCTGCCTGTGGGATTCGATGGTGGATTGCAAGATGCGACATTGCATTCTACCCACAGGATAAGGCTGCCTGTTCATAATGGCCAAATAATAGTTGCATGTTATCACATGATATATCTTTGTACACAGTGCAGTCAGTTCAGTGACCAAATAAATTGGCTTCAAAAGATTTGATATACCATTTTGTGTTTGGGTGGTGATGTTTGGGCTATTTGTTTTTTCTGAAAGTCCAATATTCATTTCTAAAATATCACAGATGAAATCCCAGGATGATTTTAGAATTAGTTGTTTACTGTTGTGGATTGAGAAATGGATTACTAAGCACTTGGGGCTGAATTTGTCCATGTGAACTGATTGCTGGCATCAGTTTTAAAAAGACTGTTTGCCAAATTTCATAGGCTCTTGTAATTGACAAACAACTTGAAGAGATGCATTTTCATCCCAAAGAGTGTTTGTTAAATGCCACAATGCCCTCCCCCTGGTGTGCACTTCTCTTGCATGAGAATGAGTGGACTGCATTTTGAAGGGCCACTGAGTGATTTGGTTTTTAGAAAATTAATTCTCTCTCTCTCTCTCTCTCTCTCTCTCTCTCTCTCTCTCTCTCTCTGGAATGCAGCCAAGCCTCATGTGTGAGAAAAGTAAGGATGACAGCTTGGACAGGAGGGTGTGCTGGGTTTGCTTTGACTGCATGCTGTTAGTGGCACAAAATGTCATGAAAAGGTCATTCAGATAGATGGAAGAAATGGCCATTTTCAAAGCTTGGCCCGTGGAAGAAGCAGTGCCTGTGAATGATCACTGAATGACCATTTCAACAATTGCTAGCAGCAGGAATGTGGCCTGGCAATGCTTATTATATGTCAGAACGATAACCAGCTCAACAAGGACAATTTCTGTGGTGCTTCAAGCAGGGGAACACACACACACACACACACACACACTTCATCTGCTTAAGTGGTTCTGATCAATGATTAGTGTTGAAACGTTTTATTTTCCATTGTGCTGTAAGTGGCAGGACGAACACTCTGATCCTGTTGCAGCATTACCAGAAGCCTTACCATACCTCAATAGGGAATGTTGGTGTCTTATCCTATGCAAAGTTAATAATAGCTTTAATAACCTAGCTAAAATCAGTACCTGCTTGTCATAGAAGAAGGTCAGGAAAAACTCTGGCCTCTGGCCAAATTGGTACAAAATCGGAGAAGTTGTAAAAGGAAAAGCATATGAAACCAGGAAAAACTTCTAGCCAAAAATCAAGATTCCATTAAGGGAGATATAAAGAAACATGAGGGGGGAAGGTGCAGTGATGTCATGCAGGGGGTACGCGGGGGTACGCGAGTACCGGTTTCTAGGATTACAGCTGGCCCCGCCCATTCGCCCGCCCACTCGTCGACTCCGCCCTCTGCAACGTTTGAATTTCCTGCATGTTTGAGTTGCCTGCATGTTCTCAGAGCCAGGCAGGCAGGCAGGCAGCAAGCGGAGCCTTTCCTTTCCTTGCCACTGAAAAATGAGTTGCTCTGGGGTTTTAACATGATGCCAGGCCTCCTTAACATGTTCTGGGGGTGCTGTGGAATACTGTTGCAACTGTTGGGTCAGTTTAAAATCATCTGAGGCCTCAAAAAGGGCTTTTTTCATGTCACTTCCTGCCACGACATCACTTCTGGCTTATGACGTCACTTCCGGTGGGCGGGTCCTGACACCTGACAATCAAAAGTGAGTACCTGTTCTTAAATCATTTAGATGACACCACTGGGAAGGTGTAGCTATAAGCATAAACCAGTATTTTGCTGAACAAACACAGTCAACAATGCATGAAGAGAAGAAAGACAGTACCTTAGCAGGTCTTTCAGATTCCACTTCATTCAGGAAAAGAGACAACAAAATTGGGATTTTTGTGGACAATCATTCTTAGGTGTGGGGAAACTGTGAAAGAGGCATTCGGATTGGTCAGGCTATTTGACCAGTCAGAACTCCTACTGAATTCCTCTTATCTTTTACATTAACCAGAGACGGAAAGAGAAATTAAATTTTGTGCTGGAGATAGTAGCCTAGAGTTTGCATAAGATATTATTTTGCAACCGTCCCGAAACTGAAATAGAAGCTATGGAGCAAGGTTCATGAAAGGGAGGTAACAGGACCCAATTGTCCTTTTCTATTTTCCAAATATTCACCTATCCAGATGTTGCAATGTTGAGACATAAGAGACCAGTGGCCCAATCCTAACCCCATCCTCCGATGGCATAACTAGTGTTGCAAAGCAGCTTTACCAATGTGTACTATAGGCCTCCCAATGCAGGTAAGCTCATGCGGGGGTGGTGGTGGAGAGAAGTGGAGGTTGAATGTGGTGGTGGAGGGTGGAATGGGGAGGGGTTGAATGGGGTGGTGGCATGAGCAGAACAGCTCAAGAGGGGCAGGATCAGTGGTGATGGTGCCCGCTGAATCCTAAGCCCTTTCCCAGGCCTGATCCATCACAGAGCAACGAGGATATGTGTCAGCAATTGAGTTGGTACAGGTACGAGTTGCCCCGTAGTGGCTGCTTGGGCTTACCACAGGGCAAGGGGCCAAATATTGCTTGGACTGGGGCTGAGTGGCCTACGTACGGCCACCTAGTGAGTAAATGGCACGGGAAGTTACAAACTGGAGAAATCATGCTTCATTGCTCAGTTTCTTGGCTACTGTGTCACACCTGCGCTGTGTCTCTGAATACTATCTCTCTGAATAATCTTTTATTTCAAATATAAACAGTTGTAGGTTTATTTAGACCAGTGCAGTGGCGTAGCTAAGGAGGTTACAAGGGGAGCAATTGCACTGGGCAACAAGCTTTAGAGGGGCAACAAGGGGAGTTGGACACTAGTGGCCAAAATTGTGAAAACATTGGTAAGTACAAGTAATACTATCTTGTTAGATTTCATTGGAAAGGCAATTTAATGCAGAATGCAATGAAACAATGAATGAAACGAACCACAGTGGAATAACTGTACTCTATTAAAAGTTATGGCCAATTTACTTACTTACTTACTTACTTACTTACTTACTTACTTACTTATCAGGCTTAACACAGGCGGTACGCTCGTTAAGCCACTACTGCGAGCGCTGGGTTGACACCATGGCAACGCTGGCCCTGGAAGGAGCACTGCAAGCAGGTAAGCAGTGAGTACACCAGATGCTGGTGTTGCAGCCTTTCCGGGAGAGGTGGGGCAGGTGGCGACTCTCGCCACTGGATCCCAACCTCCATGTAGGGCCCCACGCCCTTTCATGGAGGGCCTCACCTCTATACACGCTCCGGTTGGCCAGCCACGCTCCGGTTTTTCATACTCCGGGAGCTTAGCAGCCTGTCAGCAAGCCTACTACCAGCCTTTTAATTGAGTGGGTGAGAGTCTGAATGTGTGGGCTCCTGTCCTGAGTGAGAGTCAGGCCAGGAGCGGTGAGCGTACTTCCTGCCTCGGTGAGAGGGGGGCAGGGAGGGACAGTTTTTAGAGGGCCTCTGTGAGAGGGAGGCAGAGATCTGCAGCAACCCAAACCTCTGTGTGAGGGGGGTTGGGGTTGCTGCAGTGGAGGTAGTTGTGCGTGTGTGTGAGTGTCTGTGTTTTTAGTTTGTGTATGCTGTTGTAGGCTGAAGGTAGTCCCTGCCGGAAATATGTGCTTAACACCACGAGGGAGCTCAGGGGAGGGGAGGGGAGGGGGGCCACCATCAGCAGAGTTACGGGTCACGGAAGGTATGGCGGTGGGGGTTGGGCCGGACATTACAGGAGAAGGAGGGTCAGTCGTAGACAGACTGTCCCTCTTTCTGGCCCTTCTCTCACCCCTCTGACCCTGGGTACTCCTGGCAACAGCCCCCTAGGTCTGAAGCTGCTGCTTCTGAATGCCAGGTCGGTTAATAATAAGACCTGTCTGATCCAGGATCTAATCCTGGAGGAGAAGGCCGACCTGGTATGTATCACGGAGACCTGGCTGGATGAGCTGGGAGGGGTCAGTCTTTCCCAGATTTGTCCACCAGGTTTCCAGGTACTGCAGCAGCCACGACTTCAGGGGCGGGGAGGTGGGGCTGCGATGGTCTATCGGGATTCCATCCGTCTCACCAGATATTCTGTCCAGCAGTCCACCGGGTTTGAGTGCCTTCGCGTTGTGTTGGAGGGGCGAGACAGAATAGGGATTCTGTTGGTGTACCGCCCGCCTTGCTGCCCAGCAGTTTCCCTGCCTGAGCTGACGGAGTTGGTCTCGAGCGTGGTGTTGGAGTCCCCCCGCCTTTTGGTGTTGGGGGACTTCAATGTCCATGCCGAGGCCCCGGGAACAGCTGCGGCTCAGGACTTCATGGCCTCCATGGCAACCATGGGTCTGTCTCAAAGAATATCTGCCCCGACACATGAGGCGGGACACACGCTGGACCTGGTGTTTACTGCTGGGCAGGTTGATGGCGATCTGGAGGTGGAGGAGATTAAGATCACTCCTTTGTCATGGACAGATCACTTTCTGGTGGGATTTAGGCTTGTTGCAGCCTCCTACCTCTGCAATGGCGGGGGATCGCATTCTATGATCCGCCCTCGGAGGCTGATGGATCCGAATGGATTCCTGAGGGCTCTGGGGGATTTTCCTGTTGCTAGAGTTGGAGATCCACCCGGCGCCCTGGTCGACCTCTGGAATACGGAGATGGCCAGGGCCCTGGATGAGATCGCTCCCGAGCGTCCCCTGCCCAATCGCAGAATCAGAGCGGCTCCTTGGTTTTCTGAGGAGCTGCGGATGATGAAGCGGCAGGGCAGGCGTCTAGAGCGTCAGTGGCGAAAGACTCGTGCCGAATCTGACCGTACCCGGGCTAGAGCCCAGTTAAGATCATATTCTAGGGCGGTGGTGGCAGCTAAGAGAGCTCACTTCTCTGCCACCATTGCTTCTGCGGAGAACCGTCCAGCTGAGCTTTTTCGTGTGGTCCGTAGCCTTCTACATCTGCCCCCTCCTATTGGAGGGGAGGATCACACAGAGGCTCGCTGTGACGAATTTGCAAACCATTTTGCAGAGAAGGTCGATCAGATTCGGCACGACTTGGACGCCGCTGTGGGCATTTCTAGTGATGTCCCTGGGGAACCTGTCTATCCTACAATTTGGGATTCTTTTCAGCTTGTAGAACCTGAGGATGTGGACAGGATTCTCTGCAGTGTGAGACCTGCTGCTTGCCCGCTCGACCCTTGCCCGGCATGGCTAATTAGAGCTGCCCGGGGAGGGCTGGCCGAGTGGACGGGGAGGGTGGTGAATTCATCTTTGAGGGAGGGGGTGCTGCCGCCTGCTTTGAAGTGGGCGATAGTTCGCCCCCTCCTGAAAAAACCCTCCCTGGATCCCACTAATCTAAATAACGTTCGGCCAGTCTCAAATATCCCATTTCTGGGCAAGGTGATTGAGCGGGTGGTGGCGTCCCAGCTGCAGAGGGTTCTGGAGGAAACGGACTATCTGGACCCATTCCAATCTGGCTTCAGGCCGGGGTTTGGGACGGAGACTGCCTTGGTCGCCTTGGTGGATGACCTACGCCGAGGAATGGACAGGGGGAGTGCGTCCCTGTTGGTCCTGCTGGACCTCTCAGCGGCCTTCGACACCATCGACCATGGTGTCCTTCTGGGTCGGCTGGCTGGGTTGGGGCTTGGAGGCACTGTTTTGCAGTGGTTCCGCTCCTTCCTGGCTGACAGATCCCAGAAGGTGGTGCTGGGGGACGCTTGTTCGGCACCCCGACCTCTTCAGTTTGGGGTGCCGCAAGGGTCTATCTTATCCCCCATGCTATTTAACATCTACATGAAGCCGCTGGGAGAGGTCATCCGGGGGTTTGGGGTGGGGTGCCATCAATATGCTGATGACACCCAACTTTATCTCTCCTTTCCCCCTGATTCTGAGGAGGCAGTTGAGGTCCTGAATCGTTGTCTGGAGGCAGTTGGGGGCTGGATGAGGGCGAACAAGCTGAAATTAAATCCGGATAAGACAGAGGTGCTCTTGGTCCGGAAATCCACAGCTCGGGTATTGGACTATCGCCCTGCTCTGACTGGGGTTGCACTCCCTCTGAAGGAGCAGGTCCGCAGCTTGGGGGTTCTCCTGGATTCACAGCTGCACCTGGAGTCTCAGGTGTCGGCGGTGGCCAGGGGAGCCTTTGCTCAGCTTCGGCTGATCCGCCAGCTGCGACCGTACCTGAGCTGCGCGGACCTGGCCACAGTGACCCATGCCCTAGTGACATCTAGAGTAGACTATTGCAATGCGCTCTACGTGGGGCTGCCTTTGAAGACGGTTCGGAAATTACAACTAGTACAGAACGCGGCTGCTCGGGTGGTTGCTGGGGCACGTCGGTTTGACTCTGTCGAGCCACTGCTTCGGCGACTACACTGGCTGCCGGTTCTGTTCCGGGCCAAATTCAAAGTGCTGGTGTTGACCTTTAAAGCCCTTTACGGCTCGGGCCCAGGGTATTTGAGGGACCGCCTCCTCCCATATAATCCGACCCGTACTCTGAGGTCATCTGGGGGGGCTCTCTTGACGGTGCCGCCACCAGGAGAGGTGAGAGGGGTGGCGGCCAGTAGGAGAGCCTTCTCGGCGGTGGCACCCCAACTTTGGAATACCCTCCCCTTGGAGTTAAGAACTGCTCCCTCCTTGGCGGTATTTCAGCGGGGGCTGAAGACCTTTTTATTTCAGCAGGCTTTTAGTTGCTGACAGGCTGGCTGGCTGGCTTTTTTGCATTCTTTTTATATATTTTATGATCCTAGGGATTAATTTGTTGTATGTTGTGTTTTTAATATTGTTTTTATTGTCTTTTAATACTGTTTTTAATTGTTTTTTACTGTGTTTTTAACCTTGTAAATGCCGCCTTGAGGGCCTTGTGGCGGAAAGGCAGGATACAAATCAAATAAATAAATAAATAAATAAATAAATATACTGGTTAAATATTCAGCTCAAAGACGAGTACACTACTTACCTGCCCTGCACCCTTACCTCCGGGAAAGGGGATGGATGTCCCCTTCTCCTGCAGAGCCTCCCGTGACTGCCTGGCAACCGCTGCACTCTCGGGCAGTCAGGCAGATTAGAATTGGGCTGTCAATTAATTAAATTTGATTTCATAATGGGGGCGGAAATCTTCTTTGACCCCTGGTACGGATGCCTTTACTACATCACTGACCCAGTGGTTCCCAAACGTTCTAGCATCAGGGCTAGCAAAAGAGATTCACCTTGTCAGCTACTCAAGCCTCTGTGGCTATACTGATGATTGAGCATCAGTTCTCCCTCCCCCCTCCAGTAGCAAACTGTTTAACCCTTTGTGCTCATAGCCTAATTTGCCTTGCCAGTTTCACAACCCACCAAAAATTGTGTCAAGACCCACTGGTGGGTCACGAACCCACAGTTTGGGAACTGCTGAGTTAGACATACATTTTAGAATAAATTTCACTATCATTTACTTTTCCTTTTGTTTGCTGCCCCCTATTTTTGCTCTCACAGAAATTTCTGTGCTTGTAGGCATAATCCTAACTTGGAGTTAAGCCAGCACAATTAGGCCTGCAAAGTTTGGCTGGCACAAGGACTAACCTAAAGTATGTTTGGACCACTTTTGGAGTCAGGGGGGATGGTGCATATTTGTGTGGTGGACTCTGACTCCGCGAGTGGTCCAAACATACTTTACGGTGTCCCTTGTGCCAGCCAAATGTTGCTGGCCTAAATGTGCCAGCCTAAGTCCAGGCTAGGATTGTGCTCTATGTGATTTGAAGAACATTCACCTCAACACATAGCCTGGTGTTCCAGATTATGCGGGTCATGACACCTTGCCAGTTAGTACCTGGTACATATAAGCAATTCCATTTCTCAAAGGTTTATTTGAATCAACTTCACACCATCTGGTGATAAGGAACCATTTGAGTGGCAGTATCTATATCCAGGCAAATTCTGGTTTAAATGGTGTGGAACGTGGTTTCAAACAATGTCCAGAGAGTTGGTAGATCCCACAAAATCACTTTTACAAGTCTACTTGTCTCCTAGTAGACCTGTAGATTGGCAGAGCTTCAATAGAGGTGCTGACTATGAACTGTAACATCCATCAATGCAGTGGTTCCCAACCTCCTGTCCCTTTAAGACAGGGTCAGGAACCTTCAGAAGATCCTTAAGTGATGGCATCTGTCCCTTCCAGGTTCTCCCCATCACCGCCAATGATAGGGAGATAAGTAGTCCCATTAAAATCCCTTTCTGACCTCCTAACATCCATGGTGATGGCGAGGAGAATATAGAAGTGATGGGTGCCTACATGTTTCCACCAGTTGCCACCCCCTTAAAATAAAGAAAAAATACAAAACCTGGAGGTCATGACCCCAGATGGGGACCACTGCACTAGTGCCTAGGTAACAAAGGCATCACAGGCTGCAATCCCATATACTTTCCTGCGAGTTAACCCAATTCAACACAATGCAACTTCTTGCATGTAAACATGCATCGAATCATGCTCACAATGTGCTTGCCTCTGTGATTCTACAAATCACAGAATACATCTGTATGGACAGAATACAGAATACATCTGTATGGAATACATCTGTATGGACATACAGAATACATCTGTATGGACTCCATGTGAAGCCATAAGTTCATACAAATGGCACCTCCACATTCAGAAATGTTCATGTAGGTGATCTGCAGTGGGTCTATGTCAATAATATGGCTGGGGGTGGCGGAAGCATTAACAAAGCAGATTAAGCATGCCTGAAGTACAGCATTGAGGTTGCTGATTAAAGCATCAGGACTGGAGAGTGCAGTGCAAATATATAAAAGGAATATCATTTGGGTATTTGTATTCAGTGCAGAAGAGTAAACTGATTTACAGTTGCAGGCAGAGCCAGATTAATTTTTATTACATGAACTGAGATCCTGAAATCCCATTAACCTCGGGGGCAGGATAACTGCTCATAATTTGCGAAAAATATAGCTTTTAAAGTAACCTGTCCAAAGCGAGTTGAAGATTTTTGAGCCACTGAGGAGAGTCAAATCTAGGTGCACTAACATTTGGCTTGATTAATGTTGCCAAGCACGTAATTTGAATTGCATCCTCTGGCTCTACTTCCTAATCGCATAAATGTGGAAACTTGTGTGGTCAGGAAGAAACCCGATAGCTCAAATCTAATAGGCGAACTTCCCTTGAAAGTTCCCCCCCCCCCAGGGCAAATAGCAAACACATGAGGAGTGATCCAGATTGAGTAGGGCTAGCAAAAGATCAATGAACACCTCCCACCATGCTGTGATCCCCAGAGTCGTAAAGCACAGCCCCAGCATCCTGGTCACTTCTGTGTTCTCCCAGGAGTGCAGGCTGTAGTAACTTTGTGGCTCCAACCTCCGTTGGCGAAGGAACAGAGGTTAGCCTACCTCACAAGGTTGTTGGAAAGAGAACATGGGTGGCGGTAAGCTTGCATGCCACTCTGAGCTCCTTGGAAGAATAGAATAGTAGAATAGAAATAGAGTAGAATAGAAATAGAACAAATTACCCATATTTTTGAAACTGTGAAGTAGAAGGAGAGGGTATTACACTCATTCCCTCCCTAAGCTGTACCCCAATGTCTTTCTTTTTATATTGTGAATCTTAAAAGCAGCCATTTTGACAAGCTTCACTCAGTTTCCTTCTACCAAGAAAAAGTAATGTCTTCACTTTACTTGTGAAATAATGGGAAGCAGCTTGTTCCCAATGAAGAAATATGCACTACTGCTAAAAAAGAAAAAGTAAATAGAAATGACACACTCTTTAGTTAATATAATTCAAAGAAAAGGTACAAATTCAACAATAAATTCATGTAGCCTTCCCTATATAACTGGATTTCAATAAAGATTTTGGCATAAATCACTTTTTTTTTCCTGATGCGTTTGGGCCCATTTTAATTAATCAGCAAAAAAAAATCATCCAGAAATTACTTGAAAGGCTTCCAGTTATATTGAACCAAATTTCTATTTAATCAGGAATGCTGGCAAATGCTTTCCCTCCTTTTGCCATCTGGGACCTCACCAGAGATACATTTTAAGTACCCTAGCCAGTCCATTGCGACTGTTAATATCATGTGACAGCACAAATATGAAGGTTATTAATATTTTAAAAATCTAATTTTCTCGACATTATAGCTGTAATGAATTTTGATAGGACTTAGGTGCCACCAATTGCAGATTGTGACATCTCAAACGCTGAGCAATCAGCATGGCTGATTGGATGCATTTTAAGACTGAATCTGCTTGAGGCAGTTGATTTACAGGGCACACCATTCATTTTGTAAGACGAACAGGGAAGAAATGCCCTTAATTTCTGCTATTTTTGTTTAATTACGGGGTTATTTTCCATTCTTCTGGCTAAGAAAGAGTTTCATATGTTTGCTCTCTTTCAGAAATGTGTTTTAATTTTCTGTTTGGTTTTGGTAGCCATTGTTCTCTCTCTCTCTCTCTCTCTCTCTCTCTCTCTCTCTCTCTCTCTCTCT
>JAJKFI010000056.1:1838047-1861222 GCA_029204185.1 Lerista edwardsae
GTGTGTGTGTGTGTGTGTGTGTGTGTGTGTGTGTGTGTGTGTGTGTGAGAGAGAGAGAGAGAGAGAGAGAGAGAGAAGGAGAGCAGACTCTGACTGCACCCGGGACGGGGCAGCGACAAAAGATGTGGCCATGCCTTCCACACAGCCTCACAGAATTACTCCATTTTGGAGCAATATGGAGGCAAGGGTGGGTGGGAGTGTCAATCTGTCTGTCTCCCAGCATGTCCAGCTCCCTTGGCAGCACCCATAGTGAGCGTTATACCACGCTGCATGGGCACGATGCCTCTCCCTCCCTCCCTCCCTCTCCCTCTCCCTCTCCCTCTCCCTCTCCCTCTCTCTCTCTCTCTCTCTGTGTGTGTGTGTGTGTGTGTGTGTGTGGGTGTGTGTTGCTTTTTGCTTTATGGGCCATCGTCTTGCAAGCTATGTTTCTCATACTGTGGGTTGGGACCCATTAGGAGGGTCGCAGGCCAATTTCAAGTGGGTTGTGTAGTACCTAGCTCAGCCATAATTGAAAATATGGGAAGAGGGAACACTGGAAAGACACTGGTGTGGTTGCTTTGCTTTGGGTCAAAGTTGTAAATAGGCTATTTTTCTTTTCTGATTCATTTTGCTAATGGAAAATGATTGAGAAATAACCTAATTTATTGCTGTATTTTCAGGGAAACAGCAGGCTCTGGCATTACATGAATGTAACTTCTTGCCATGATATCACTTCTGGTGGGTCCTGGACAGACTGTCATTCTAAAAAGTGGGTCCCAGTGCTAAAATGTTTGAGAATCACTGTCTTAGAAGCAGCACTCTCTTCCGAAGCGGTATTAAAAACATGTCTTCTGTATGTCACATCAAATTTCCAATTAAAGATGCCTATTTATTTCCTTTCTATTTCAACAACTGTGATGGGATTCACAACTCTTATCTATCTCCACACAGATTACACATGCATCCCTGAACAGTGTGTGCTCTTTACATTAGAAAAAAAGCTGCAACTGCCTTTTCATTGAAGCCTTTTTCCTAAAAAGCACATGGGAGGGGGTGCATGTTCTGGATCAGAACCACAGAGGTTCTGCCCCTGCACCAGGCTTAGCTGTTTCAGCATACCTCCATCACTTTGTCAGTGCATGTGGGAAGGCTCCAGGCTTCCCAACAGTCCGCTGGCTCCCTGCACTGCTGCAAAGTGCTTTTCTGAGCTTTTGTGGCAGGTGGAACTGACAAAACATGTGTTCCACCAGTGCTTCCTTTCAATAGGATCGGCCATAATTATTGCAGATAAATAAGCATCTTGGCATCTTGCATTGGGAGCACAATCCTATACCAGTCAGGCGTTGCCTTGCTCGGTCGGCACGGGGCCTCCACGAGAGTGTTCCAGAGGCATTCTGGGGGCGAAACTGGACAGCGCAGTGGGCGGAGATGGTCGTTGTGACGCAAGATGGCCGTAGTGCCATATCCTAAAGCCCGTCCCTGGCCAGGGCAGTCCCAATTCGGGCTGCTCCTGTCCACGTTGCTCTGCGCCTGCAAAACAGCAGGCACAGATCCAAGCAGGCCCATAGGGGCGACCGCGGCTTACACGGGTGCAAGGGGAAAACCTCCCCTTCTCCTGCATGTTGCTGCTGCCGGCTCCTAATGGGCTTCAGGATACAGCCCTGTGTTATGTCAGCCTTACTATGTCGGCCTTACTTAGGATTGTAAGTGGCAGACTAGAGATATAAAGTACCCTCCTAAAAATTGGTCTTGTCAAAACTGTAGCTTTGTTCAAATTCATCTCGTGCTTTTTGCTTCAAATTGCAATATTGTTTTATTGCAGAGTGCACATCAGTAACACAGATTGACAAGACATGAATTAAGTGAAGGAAAGGAAAGCTTCAACAACTGGGCATGCATAGTACTCATTATTAAATTGGGAGCAGGATCCTGAAGATACAGTTGGCCAGTGCAAGTCCCTTGCTCTAGCCACGAGTGTCACAAATTTGACATAAAGCACATTTGCGATTACTCTTGAGCTGGCTAGGATGAAGCAAGGACATGTGCCAACTTCCCTGCATTGGATCCGGACCTGGAAGGAATAGATTTGTGCCAGCCTGCTTCGGCCAGGGGAAATCATATGAAAGAGGATTTTAGAAACATCCTATGAATAGAACAGAAATGCCAGTCATGCACCCCATATCTTAAACACTAGGATACTAACTTAAAATCAGATTTGAAAAATATCAAGATTTCATCCTTATTTACACAGGAAAACTATATGCTGTATATACTCATACATGACAAAAAAAATTATGCCTTAAAATTGCCCCAGAAAACCTGGAGTGGATTTATACATGGGATAATACGGTAATTGCATTGAATCAAATGGTAGTCAGAGGAAGGCCCAGTCCACCCAGCCCGACCTGCAGGGCTCTGCAGAGTTCTCCCAACCACGTGGAGAGGCTATACATGCAAGCTGCAAGTGAGATATTTGCTTCCACCCCCTTACTCCATTATTTTCAAATTGCTCTGGGCTGGTTCTGTAAGAAATCATCTCTTCAACCCGCGTCCCCAGGTCCCTCTGTGATTTGCAAAATGCATTGGGCTGGTTCTTTAAGAGATCTTGGTTTCCACTCTCCCCGCCCCGCCCCACCCCCCCACCCCCGCTGGTTCTTCAAGAGATCTTTGCTTCATTATTTTCAAAGTAATTTCAGCTGGTTTGTAAGAAGATCTTCACTTCCCCCCATTCCCTCTGTTGTTTTCAAAGTTATCAGGGCCAGTTTGTAAATCTGGTTTGTACATCTGTGCTTCCCCCCCCCCGTGCCTCCATTTGTTTCCTTTCAGATTTATTTTTCTTAATTTAGTAATGTTGCCTGGTAGGGATGGGGAGTATCCTTCTGTTGTGAATAATCTTGGCAAGTGACCTGTGGTTATTCATTCATCTAAGTTCTGTATCTAATGTATGTTTTTAAATTTAGTAATTAAATGTATTTATTTTCTCAACCCCTGACCTTGTGTCAGACATGCAGTATGATGTGGCCCTTGTGCCAAAACGTTTCGAGACCCCTGGGTTATAGCACCAAGAAAGAAGGCACTTTGATTCTGCCTCGCAGACTGGTTTTAGTATTTTGTGTTAAATGAAAATTCATCTTATAATTTTACTTTTTACTTCTATTTAGCAAACTAGGTAGAATGTACAGCGCTTAGATAACAATTTTCAATGTACAGCTCTTAGGTAACATTTTTCAGGATCTTGCCTTGAGTAAAATCAGACAAAATTATCTAATTTAGAGAATTTCAGATATCCCAAGTTTTACCCTCGACTTATCCACAGGTCATAGCAAATTCAATAATTTTTGGGTTAAAACTTGCCTTTGACTTATTCATGAGATTGACTTATACCTGAGTATATACAGTAGATACTCTAAGATGCATTGTTCAAAAGATGACTAGCTGGCTGCTGGTGTGAATCTATATTATATGTAGTAAAATATTATGACACTATTAAGAGACTTTTATAAAGCAGATCTCTGGAATGGGTCATATCTACCTTCTTTTATTATTTTTATTGCATTTTAAACTACTATCTGCAATAAAACCACAGCACTGGGGACAGCACAATTTCTTTTTGAAAATAATTACATATTTGAACTGCCTGTGGTCAGAACCCTGCCATATAGGAGGTTCATATATTAAACCAACTTAGAGTGCAATCCTAAGTTGTGCTGGAATGGCGAGGCAGTGGCCCTGCTCCATATCCAGCACACCTTAGGTGCAGTGGGGAGCCTTCCTGGGGCCAGGACACATTCACGCCCTTGCCCCAGGAGAGGCTCTGGTCTCCCCATAGGGTTCCTCGAATCTGCACCTGCTAAATAGCAGGCACAGATATGAGGAAGCCACATGGCCCGAATTGGGGCTGCACAGCCTCCCGATTGAGCTTTGGATGCTGTCTAATGACCTACTGCTATTGCTAGTCTTGGCTCAAGAGCTCTAGCGCCAATGCGTGGTGTTTGTCGGTGCCCCCACATCGGCACTAGTGATGTTGCACCAACGCTATTAAGTAGCGCTGATGCAACATCCATCCCGGGATTGCACCCTCAAGTACTTACATCTCTGAGACCTTTGGCAGAACTTCCTAGTCACAACTACAATGACATTCTAGCTTCCCTTAGAGCTGATGCAGACATTTCTGGCTAACTTCCAGAAATAAGTGGTGTTGTGAGTGATCTACTCTCATAAGCATTTTAATGATGAAAAAGGGAGATTTGTGAAAGATAGTGGCTGCTCCACCATTAGCAAAAGTTCATGATTCCCCTTGCTCAGAGGAGCAGATTTAGGGTGCAATCCTATACTGCGCTGAATTAGCAAGGCTGGCCGGCCTGTGTCAAATCCAGCACAGTATAGGCAATGCTGGAGCCTCCCAATGGCAAGGGCACATTTGCGCACTTACTGTTGGGGAGGCTCCTCGGATGTGCAGGCGCAGAGCCATGGAGACCTCATGACCTGAATTGGGGCTATGTGGCCTCCTGAAAAGGTATAGGATTCTACCATGGCTGAATCCTGGACCCGCCCACATCCTAACCTCTCCCCCCCACCAATCCCATGTCCAATCCCGTCTCTCAGAGTCAAGGACGATGGCGCACGTCTGTGTGCTGGCCTCTCTGACTCCAAGAGTGGTCCAAACATACTTTATGGTGTCCCTTGTTCTGGCCAAACTTTGCTGGCCTAACTGTGCCGGCCTAATTCCAGGTTAGGATTGCGCTCTTAGTTCATGTTAACTCATCGATAAAAACAAATCAAGTTTGTGGTGATGGGTTTTTAACATCAAACCTGCCACAGGTCATGTTAATAGGAGCATTAAAAACTCATGTATAAAGTTTCAGGAGGAAGCAATCAAAAGGGAGGGAGGTTCCATGGGTCTTTATACAAAGGGTTTAGACCCATGAGGTTCTTCTCCATTTTATCTGAAACATGATATCCTTCCTCCCATGTCACTGGTCTAGAACCCAGAAGTAAATGGTGATGACATGATAACGTGCAACTTGATGCACATTGGCACTTACTTCTGGGTTCTGGGACCAAAAGGTGACTCTAAAATGGAAGGTCAGGAGGAATGCCTTAAGGTAAGGAGGAATAGATGGTGGGAAGACAAAAAGAGCTCAAAAAATGTAACACATGAAATACAGCCCATGGAGCTGTGCCTCTGACACACACTTTGACAACCACGAGTTTAACAATCTGATCAGGAACCCTTCAAAGTGAACTGTATATTCTGCTGAGAACTTTGAAAGACATTGATCCTAAGCATCTCAACAGATGGGAGTAGTTCCCCACCATGAATGGGAAAGAAGTTTTCAGTTATGGCATTCTCCCCTGCAAGATCTGAAATAAAATGAAATAAAGGTTTGACCAGGTAACATAATATGCTGATCTATTTTAAGCAGTTAACTAAAGACAACTAATTTTAATTAGTTAACTTTAATTAACTAATTTTAATCAGTTGACAGTCCTAGTCTATTTAAATATCATTTTTAAAAGAAAAATTCAGAACAGTTTATTGAGAGTAAAGTTTCAATGATTTTCAAAGGAGATATACTTAGGATTTAGATCAGAGATCTTCAACCATTTTCATCTCCTGGTACACTGTCAAGGTCTTAAATTGTCAAGGCACACAGTCAGCTTTCTGACAATTGACAAAGCACACTCTGCTTCTGTTGAGGGGGGCTCACCTCTCCAATGCCCTACTAATAAATGACTCTTCCTCAAATTCCCACAGCACACTTGCAGACCGTTTGCAGCACACCAATGTGCTATGGCACAGTGGTTGAAAAAATGACTGATAATCGATGTGGGCAGCCCATATAGATAATATATGCCATAATCTATATGGGCAGCCAAATTCATTGCTGCCTGTCCCAGAGAAGCCGTGGTACAAAAATGGCTACTGCTGCATCTTTTGGGCTCTGCGGCAGCTGCCAGGGTCTCCACAGGGGAAGGGGACTTTTGTCACCTTTCCTCTTGTAAAGCCCCTGGCCCCAAAATGGGGCTAGTTGAAACAATTGGGCTATTTAAGTCTCTGCCAGCTATTTGGCTGGTGCAGACTGGAACAGCCTGTCTGTTGGGCTGCCTGTCCCAAAATGGAACATAGGATCTGGCAGTGGGATACTCTCCTGCCCAGTGCCTCCCTCCCACCCCTATCCCCTTACTACTGGCCAGTGCTGCTGGAGCGCTGTCTGTCTGTCTCCTGCACAGTGACTGGTGCTGGCCCAGCGCAGGTGCTTCCTTCTCTCTGGCTGCCATAAACATGCTTTTTGGCACGTTTACAACACTTGGCGCCAGCAGTACACTTGTACTGCTGGTGTTCAAGCCCTCAGGATTGGGCTCTTAGAACAGTGATCTCCAAACTCCAACTCTGGCCCATGGGGTTGGGAGTCCGCTGTTTCCCTCCACCAGGTGACCCGCACTTACTGTTCCTCCAGGGAGCGAAATTACAGCTGCAACTACAGCCCCCCCCCCAGTGTCACTGCAGCCAGCCACTTCTGGGCTCTCAGCATGCTGAACGCTGGGCAGGTGCAGCTGGCCACGGTGACGCTTGGGGACTGTAGCTGAGGCTGTGACTTCACTCCCCAGAGGAACAGTAAGCATGGGTTGGGCTAGGTAGACTTTTGGCTGTTGCTGTGGCTCCAGTTTGGAGACTACCATTTTAGAAGATTATAGCTTTTATGGTATTTTGTTTTGGAACACTGAAGACCAGATAAAGATAACAAAATTACAAATGCACTGGTATGGTGTGCAAGCAGTCACGAATAATTCAATCCAGTTGCATATGCTAAACATATGCTGTGGCATATACCCCAGATTAGCTGTGTTTTATAGCAAATTTTGTTCCTGACAACAGAAGCTGTTAGAAATGAATAAATATTATTTGTGGATTTGCCAAAACAGAATGTTAAAATATGTTGGATATTAACTGTGAAATACCACAAATGGCCCAAATGTATGCTTTCACTTTGCAGCACTCAAAGCTAACATAGATCTGGAGTCCTTATTTACAAAATTCCAAATTTGTTTTGTTTCAACAGCAAATTTCCTACTCTGTCATTGCACAGCTGAAGCAAATTAGCAGCATCATTTTTGTTTGCATTGCAGAGTTCAAGCTGAGATCACCTGTTTGAAATAATTAGGTAATTTTTCCTAAATAAATAATAAAATCTATATGTTTCTTATTTTGTTTGCACATCATGGTCTTCTGGCTCCTAAAGACATGAGTGTGTGCTAATGTTTGATGGCGATACTGATCTCAGGTCCATGTACCCAAGAATTTATTTTGGTATATAATTGAGATCTGTATTACATTTTTCTTGTTTGCCATATTATGGAGTTGAGTGGTTCAAACTGTGGGATTGCCCCTCTTGGGGGGAGGGCATGGAGAACTAAGGAAGGCTGTCACAACAGGTCAGATCCTGAAGCAGGTAGAGGCTTCATTGTACCATCAGCTAATTGTACCATCAGATAATTTTAATGCCCCCTGGCAACAAACTTGCTTTTGTGGGGATCACTGCACTTGGATTGCTACATCATCCCAAAGTAATTTGTTTGGACTGGAGCTCTGGAAGAACCACTTCTTTCTTCTTTGTTTTCTCTTTGTTTTAGGAGGGCATAGAACAGATCCTTTTCTATTCCTTTTCTACAGTAGTATCCATCCAGGGAACAGAACTCACATTCACAGCTATGTGCATCAGTAGGCTGCAGGCACAGAACTGCCAAACAGACTCAGGGCCCAATCCAATGGGCCTTACCGCAGGAGGGATGCTCGTACCACCCAGGTAAATGTCATGCAAGGTGCCCAACTCCGGCTTCCAACACCGGCAGTAAGCTATTACCAACGGCGCAGGGACAGCGCAATGGCAACTCAGCCATGGGCACCCTGAAGGGAGCCCCATTCTCTAGCAAGTGGCAAGTCTGCTGCTCGCCAGCAATGTGGCCATTCTGGGTGGGGCAGGAGGGTGTTCCAGGGTGGGGGAGGGGTGGAGTGGGGGCAGGACTGGTGGTGAGAGTCGCCGCCGGTTCTCGACCTCTGAGTAAGGCCACGCGTCCTCACTTCTGCACCTGCTAAAAAGCCAGCGCAGGAGCAGGTAGACCCATCGCCCGCCCTGTGCCCTTTCCCTGCTGAGCCACCTGGGGCTGCTTGGCTGCCATTGCGTTCCTGGGCGGTCAGACAGTTTTGGATTGGGCTGCTGCAGCTTGTAAAGGAGGATGAGTTTTAAATGATTTGAGAAAATTGGCTGTAGCTGGAACTGGAAGAGACATCATCTGAAGCCCCTATTTTGGAGGCTTCGTGTGAAGTACAAAAAGGGCCCCCCTTCAACCATCAGCAATTCTGGAGAGGCATAAATATGTTACCTATAAATGAGTTAGAAGCTGATACAAAATGTATTGCCCTTGTGATAAAAAATCCCTCCAAAGGGATTTGGACAGTTCATAGATTTTGTTACGGCATTGGGCTCATCTGCTGGTGGAACAAATATTCTGCCAGTGGATTCTGCCTTATGGCAGTCACAGGATGGCAGTCACAAGTCTCCAAGAGGGCATTGCCAGAGCACCAGTGAGAGGCTGCAGCAGCTTTGTGTGTACCAAGGGTGCTGGACGGGTCTGCTGTGACAATAGGTTGGCAGGGGAGGGCAGAAAGGGGGCAGGAGGAGGGTGGCAGTGATGAGGTGGGAGAAGGGTGGATTGGATCCTGATAGGAGACAGATTTGGCAGCAGCAGCAACAGCCACAGAATCCAACCCCCTTCCTGGACCCAGTCCTGCAGCCCAAGTCCATGCGGACCTGCGTCAGCAATTTTGCTGGTGTCGGTCTGAGTAGAGACATCCTCATCATGAGCATTTCCTTATCCATTGGAGTATCCTCTGGGACTGCCCTCCCCCGCAGGATTCAGTGTGAACCATTTTGGAGTATCTGCATCAGCAGAGTGGGGGGGGAAGCATAGATTGGGCTGTTAAAACTACAACCCAACCCCTCCCCCATGACAGCGGTGTAAGCCATTTCTCAGCTACACCAGTTTCATCTGCAATGTGCAAACAGAGATTCAGAGTTGTGCAGCTCGTGGCAACTAGAAATGGGGAGCATGATGCACAACTGCAGTTTATCATCTGTTGAGCATGGGATGCTCAACAGTGCTCTGGATCCATGTCACAAAAATTATGCATGCAGGAAGACCTATATCTCTGCAAAAATAAAGAGGCCAGTTTTGATTATCTCTGGAAAAGTGAGTCACTCAGCTGAGCTCCAGAAAATTGTAACTCATGCCATAATTTTGCATTTCACAATTTAACAAAAAATGACTCAAACCCTCAAACAACATCAGAGAATCAAATTTATTGCTGTATCTTATTTCATTAATTTAAAGCCACTGGAATTTCTTGTACTTGGATTTGCACCTGTGTTACTGTGGGTACAATCCTAACCTGGAGTTAGGCACAGTTAGGCCAGCAAGCTTTGATCGGCATAAGAGATACCGTAAAGCACATTTGAACCACTCTCAGAGTCAGGGAGGATGGCGCACATCTGTGTGCTGGGCTCTCTGACTCCAAGAGTAGTCCAAAAATAATTTACAGTGTCCCTTGTGCCAGCCAAACTTTGCTGGCATAATTGTGCTGGCCTAATCCAGGTTAAGATTGTGCCCTATATTTCATAATTGGCTCATGAAATAATCTGTGCCAGCTCAAGGCAAGGGAGATTGCAAGAATAAGTGATTATACATCATCAGATTTGTGATTCCCACAATTTCAATGAACTTCAAAGATTGGACTTTGTGTAAAACATCGCAACATTACAGAGGGATCATCTCAATATATTCATATAGCCTCTGCAGCAAAACAAGACATGATCTGTAATGTAAAATATAACTCTTTATGCAACTGTGGAGAGTTTATTTATAATAAAATGTGATAGAATGTATCAAGTTGTGGACTTTTTAAAGTACCCTTAAAAGCAGAGTGGATTGACGGTGGATACTAGGAGGCTCAGCAAAGGTGTCTCTGTGTGTTTTTAAATCACTTTACATTGTGCCTATGGTGCTGCAATCAATCTAATCCTTCCAGCAAAGTATCATTCAGGACAGAAATTGAAGCCTTTAAGTCCTAGCAGGTATCATAACCAGCCTGGGGTTCTCCTGAGTTCCATTTCTGACTTTGGGTGGGTATCTCTTTTGGATGCAATAATTTGAGTAGTGTGACATTGCCACTTGCTGTGTGAGAGCATAAGTAGATAAAAGTAGCTATCACTTCTGGTCAAGTGTTTGTGTTAAATCCCCACCACATGCAGGAGATCTGGATTCCTTCTATAAACTTTGATTCAATGCTCGTATTCCATGTGAATAGGGACTCTGAATGGGGCTGCACTACCCATTCATCAGCACTACATCCATTACATTCAGTGGGCAAACATCCAGTGCAATGAGTACTTGCATACAGAGCTTTCGAGCCTTCTCTTTCACTGTCCATGTTGAATATTTCTGACATTGGCAGATGCCTCCAGGACAGTGGCATCACTACGGGGTGCGAGAGGTGCAGAATGCACTGGGTGACATCAAAAGCTCCAGAGCCTGGTCTACCCAGATCTGGTAGATCTGGTGTTCTGCCAAATTCCCTGCTGGGCCTCCCCAAGAGCCCAAATGCCCACACTAGGCTAACTAGTTTCCCCTCCAGAGAAGCCTCAGAGATGGGCAAGAGGGAGGGGGTTCAGTCACCCACTGGGCCTCCTCTTTTCCAGCAGCTTTGCTTGGGATCACCGGTTCAGCCTCCTCCAGACTGCCTCATCACTGGCTTAGCGCCAAACTACCCTTAGTCTAGCAAACCCACCACCAAACAATAGGCAGTCAGCTTGCCCAAGCCATAACTGCCTCCTCCACTTGGTGGCTCCAGGGGTGTGGCAGACATACAATTCCCAATGGTTATTCCCCACAAAAACCTTACCTTATCTAGTCCTTCAGCCAGTCCCTCAGTCCATCCGACAGTCAGTCCAGCCAGCATTCCATCAGTCCAGCAATCTGTCTGTCCATCCAGCGACCTACCAGGTGCCCTCCACCAGCATCTTCCCAGGTCCTCATCCAGGAACTTCCCAGGTCATCCCATCCAGCAACCTACCTGGTGCTTCTGTTCAGCACCTACCCAGGTCCTAATCACCCTTCCTTTCTTAATCCATCCAGCACCTACCAAGGTCCTTTCCTCCAGCACCTATCCAGGTACTTTACTCCAGTTCCTGCCTCTTACCATCAGCCACACCCTTCTGCACCTGCACCTGAGGCTCCCTTCATTGCCAGGGGCCTCATCAGCCTACAGCTGTGCTCAGCTGTGCTTGGAAAGACCTTGGGGATTAACCCTATAATCCCTGGCTTATCTGGGACAAGGGGGCATTGCTGATACCATTCCCTATCTTCTCGGGGTATCTCCTGCCTTTTCCAATGCATCTGGCCGCCCCATCCAAGAGCCCAGCTCTATTTTTCTCCAGAGCCCAAGTCTACCAGGTTTTCCAAGGCAGAGCCCAGATCTACCTGCCAGGTAGACCTGGCCTCCTGGCCAGCCCCGTCATCATCTTTCACCCTTTCTGAGGCCAGATCGACCCAATGGAAGGGTTGAAGATAGCTGGTCAGCCAGATCAGGCATACCCAGAGCGCCAGGGGCAGATGTAATCCATGGAGCTGATACCATGAGTTATTTCGCTGAGGGACACCAACCCTAGTGATTCCATGCTCCTGGAAGCTCACAGAATGGACCCCTTCTGACTGTTGATGGGAGGAGCGCATGTTTTAATGCTCCCTACATTTTAAAAAATAATTTTAAAAAATAACAAGAATAAATACTATGTTGCATGTATAAGCTCAGTTAACATTAGATGACCTGTCTCACTGATAAAAAGGCAAAATATACTGATATATGGGGCTCCCTACTACCTCCCTCCTTTGGTGGTCCTGATCCTGCAGAAGGACACAGGCCTTCATCAGTAGAGATGTTTAAAGTATTCTGCAGGGGGAAATCAGCAAAGGTCCTTTGCCTGAATGGTTACGTGGAATGAGTGCAAAAGTTCAATTCAGTTTCAGGTCATTCGCTCAGGCACTTCTGCCCTTCCTTTGATTGACAACCCAGAACACAGCAAGTTCAATGCATGAATGAACATGAACTGGAAAGTGCAGTGCCAAAATGTGGTTTACCTGCGCACACCTCTGCTCCAGCCAGTAAACTCGGTTCTGAAGCCGGGAAAATGATTTATTGAGAAGATAACATTTTTGGCTTTCAGCCGCTGTCTTCCCACTTGCCACACTGGAAGGAGGAAGCATCAGTTTTATCACATAAATAAACCATTTCTCAAGCCCACTGAGAGCAATGAATAGCATTGCTTTTCCATGCAGCCGAACGATGTACCACATACCGCATGACTTCCAGAAAATAGAATTGCCACTGTTAAATTTCTGACAGCCACCATCAGGTGGTGGTGGACCAAAGAGCACAGAAAGGGGAGGCAAACAAAAACAAAAACAAAAAACCCTGACTGTGTAGACATACATTGTAATTCACAGGTGCTATAGTCAAAATGAAAGCAAGGGTGAACCCATTCAATTACATGCAGTAAAAGGTGCTGTTGTGACAGCTGGTGGAAGCCCCAGGAAGAAAAGCAGCACACCACATGTGCTAGCGATGCTCAGTCCGAGGGTGCAATCCTCTAATGCCCCGGAATGGCGAGGCTGGCTGGCCTGCACCATATCCTAACACAGAGTAGGACAGGCTGGAGCCTCCCCACAGCAAGGGCACGTTCAGCCCACAGCAAGGCCCTTCCCTATGTGCTCCTTGGAGCTGCAGCTGCTAAACATCAGGCGCAGATCCGGGGAGACCATGCGGCCCAAATCAGGGCCGTGCAGCCTCCTGAATGAGTCTAGGATTCGGCCTTATGGCCAAATCCTGGGCCCGCCACCCACCTGGGCTGGCACACCTGCCAGATCGCCCATCACTCGCCCACCCAGAAATGCCCTCCCACCACCCTGTTTCAAGATGGTGACTCCCTTGCGCTGGCCGGCTTTGTCCGACGCAAGGGAGGCGCAGCGCAGGTGCAATGGGATGCTACATCTTGGCGCATCGACGCTATGTCTGGGGGAGGATTGCGCTGCCCATGATGTTGATGGAGTCCAAATGCTTCCAGTGAATCAGTTTGGACTTGTCAGCCCTAAGTTAAAAGGAGGAGAGAGGAGGAGGAGAGAGAACTAATAAACTTCCTTAAATGACCCAGGGAGTCCTCAAAACAAGGGGAAATTCCATTGCCAGTGGTGGTCTCCTTTGGAGCCTTGGTCAAGAGTGCTTGTTTAGCCGGAGAAGATAGCTCCCCACTGCAAGTGGACGAGTGCACCACAAGTGGCAATGAGTTTCTAGGCTCATTCTGTGCCTTTGGCGTCCAGTTCTGGCTAGGCAGAGCCATTCTAGGTGGTAGCCCTTTGCAGTGGCCTGAATGATCTAAACCAGCTGTTCCCAAACTGTTGTGTCTAATGACACCTCTTTTCACTGCAAATGCAATGTGTGGCTTCAGGAAGTGACTGGTGATTACTTCATCTCACTTCCAGGTTCAGAAACTGGCGGAATGGTAATTTACAGGTAATTTCCCTACATCCCTTCTGCCCCCTACATTCCCCCTTCTTTGCTGTATTGTAATCCTTGTCAAAACTGTGGAGAATTTATTTGCTTAGATCTGAACTTGCAGGGGAGATACCTGTTCATGGTTTTGGCATGTTTTGAAGGTGGGTTGAAATTTTTCCACTTAGGAATTTCTCCTTTGAATAATGGTGGCCCTTGGATATAATCAAACAGCTTGGTACCAACACATTTATGCACAAAAGTTTTATACTTTATGTGGCAGTCCTTGGTTCAGTTACTTGCATGTGAATTCTCTCGTGTCTGGCAGCAGAGTCAGAGTAGGTGAGCATCTGCTGCTGTTTCCCTTTGCTTTCACATGGGTGGGTAAGAGGGGACTTGATTTATTCCCTATCTGCTTTCCTCTAATTATAATCATTTTCTGCTACTGGATGGCACACATCTGGGACTCAGCTTGATGTAGCCAATTGTAATTGACATTTCCCATAGCCCAGGGTTAGTTTGGCATTAATTAACACTAGATTATTAGCATCTTTCCTCCTTTTTTCCAGTGGATCTCAGACTCTTCATAAAACTTACTTAAAAGGAAGAATGAATTAAGGCTGGGCTCCTAAACCTTTGTCCTTGGAGGAAACTCCCACTGGCATGGGAATCATGGAATCAAAAGTAAATCATGGAATTTACTTTTGAGTAAACACAGGGGTGGTGCAAACCGGCATAGGCACCACTCGGCTATGTCTGAAGACTGGGCAAGTCTAGGAATATCTACTCAGAAATAAGACCGATTGAGGGCGTAATCCTATGCAGCGTCGGAATGGCAAGGCCAGCTTGGCAGAACCATATCCAACGCTGCATAGGAGAGGCTGGAGCCCCTCCCCACGGCAAGGGAGCATGAGCTCCCTTACCGTAGGGGAGGCTCTAGCCTCCCCTATGTGTTCCTCAGAGCTGTGCCCACCAAAAAGCCGGGGCAGATCTGAGGAGACCTCACAGCCCGAATTGGGGCCTCGCGACCTCGCAGATGGGCTTAGATTGTGGCCGTATGGCCACCTCCCGAGCCCTCCCAGGTCCTACCCAAGTCCCGCCCCCAGCCTCCCTCCCTCCCACCAATCCCCATCCTGATATGGGACAGAGCCTCCCTTGCACTGACCGGCTTCAGTTGGCGCAAGGGAGGCTCTCCATCGGCGCTCTGAAGCTGACGCTATGAGTAGCATCGGCTTCAGCGCTTTAGCGCCGATGCGGGGGTGCCGCTCGGCCCCCCCAGGTCGGTGATAAGCATTTAGTGGTGATGCAACAACGTTGCTTTGACACTACTCAAAATCTAGGATTGTGCTGCCCGTGCAATAGGACTTACTCCAAGGTATCTGCTGCAGCCAGAATGTGTTAACCAGCTCCACTGACAAATGCTGTATTTCACATGATATGGGAGTTATATCTATGCACACAATGCATTAACTGATGGCCCCCCATTATCTGCAGATGCCGACAAACACCCCGAGAGCCCACATTGACCTGCTGAACCCAATTGGAGCTGCATTCTGGTCAGGCCCAGAGGGTTTTCTAAGGCAGGCAGAGACCACTCACAACTGCCCGTGCCCTCTGGTGTTTGGAGATTAACGGATGGCTCAAATCCGTGGATTCTGAGAATGGAAGCCCTGTGGATGTCGAGGTCCTACTGTATATTACTGGTGGGGCATGGAAAAGTCCCTCTTCCCACTACCAGTTGAGCCTGGGGTTCAAGGTCTGTGGGATGGAAGCAACATTCCCCAAATGAAATGTGGTTTTTTGATGATTAAAAGACTATCTTAAGTGAAATTCAGGATATTGTGGTGAGAAACCTGAGTCTCAGGCTCTAATCTGGTGGTTTTCAAACTGGGGTATTGAGATGCACCAGCCAGAAAAGTCCTGCCTGTGGCCCCTTAAGGGGTGAGGTGGGGCAAATCGCTTCTGGCAAAACATTGGGGCTGGGCTTTGGGGCTTATCAGTGCCTTCCCCAGCGTCCAGGAGGGTTGGGGAGCCCTGTGGACCCATCTGCAGGTCTCCCTGTGCATTAGAACGGTAAGAAAAAAAGATAGCAACCCACTTCTGTTTTTGCAATCACAACCAGGAAGTGGGGCGCAATCTTTTTTTTTTTTTTTTTTTTACAGTTCTAACCGGGAGCCCTGCAGGGTTCCCCAACATTCCTGGATGCTGAGGCAGGCACTGGTAAGTCCCCCAGCCCCAATTGTTTTTACCACAAGTGACACAATCATAGCGATCACATCACTGCTATTTCCCTCACCTCTATAAGCACTTGCAGAGGTTCTCAAGCTCCCAGAGAGTTTGAGAACCTCTGCTCTAACCCTATACACAGTTTCCTAAGAGTTTCCTTGTAACACAATGGGACTTACTTCCGAGTAGACATGTGCAGGATTGCACTTTAAGATATGGAAACCTAAATGATTACAGCTTTGCAAATTACAGCTAGCCCCTTGACTTGTGCCCATAATTGGTAATACAATTATGATGCTCAAAATTAGCTCATAGCTCATAATTAGCTCAATTTGGAGTACAGCACATATCCTCCCTACTGCATAGCTCTTCAGGAGTCTTGGTTGCTATAATGCTACTGTAAAGTTCCAGGTGCTTGTGAAGCAGCAGCCCAGAACAGCTGGAACAATCTAAGGTCACAGCAACAGCCCAATAAATTTCATTTGGAGCAGGAGTTGGACAGGCCTCATTGTGTTCCTAGTCCTCAGACGTGCAATGACACCCAGAGCTGAGAGTAAACATGGAGACGCTTAGGGTCCAATCCTATGTGGCCCAGCGCTGGCAATAAGCCCTTACCACTGGCACGAGTGTTGCAAAAGTGCCATAAGGCACTTCTACTACCAGCTGTAAGGGCTTCCTGCCAGTGTTGGCCCACTGCCAGGAAGACCCAACACAGAGTTGGTGGGTGGAAAGTCTCACCACTGCCAGCGATGAGGTATTTTGCGGTGTGGGGAGGGTATGGGGAGAGCAGAACTGAGCGAGGGGAGGGACAGAGCAGAGGGTGGGACTGGGGTAGCCTCCACCACTGGATCCTATCCTCAATGTCAGATCACATGGCCCGACATGGAGGCCCTCAAGTCTGTGCCGGCAAAATAGCCGGTGCAGACTTGAGGGGACCCATTGGCTGGCCTGCGACCTTACCTGGGGCAAGGGACAAACGTCCCCTTCTCCTGATGGGCCTCCAATGGCTGCCCGGCTCCCATAGGATGCAGCAGGAGCCATTTTACTACCGCTGCTCCTAGGATTGGGCAGTTTAGGATTGGGCTGCCTGTTGAAATCCAAAGTTTGCTCATTTGGGATTCACCTTAGAAAGCTCTTCCAGTATTATGACAATTTTTGCAATGTTTTCAATTCAAGCTAATGTTTTGCTTTTTCAATCACTAAAATGCCTACGTTTGCAGATAGCCAATTACAATTAATTAGCTTGACAGACTAGCATGATGCTTAGGAGTTCTTTTTTTCCTTTTTTTGAAATATGGATTAAGTATCTTATCACTGGAAGCTTTGCATAATTTTATAGCTTGACTTCTTTTGATAAGCTTGGTGTCTACATGCATTCGCTCAACACTTTGTTCCTGAGTGATTTGGTATTTCTCTGCTCTTGGAAACTAGTAATAGGGCAGGAGAACACTATGAAACAGAGAGATAAATAGAGGAATGTTCCATTAGAGAAGTGATGCACCTGGCATTCAGCGATTGAGTTCCATCCATCTAAAGTAATTTTCTCAGCCTTCTTAAAAATCAATGGCAACAGAAGCTCAGTCTGTGTCATACTCTGTCTTACTCGGATTTGAGCTATTAGATTTTAAGTGCAGGTGCAATCATCTCCCTAATTGAAGCAGCCATTCTTCTCTGTAGTGTGACAAAGGGTGAATGCCAACAACCATTTACTAAGTGGTAAACTTCCCAGTTAGGGGCACCCCTTCATTTTGCCAGCGGAAGCTGCAAAATAAATATATGTATGATTACATAGACATTTAATTAGTACCCTGCTAACTGGGCAAAAGGCACTTTTTCAAGTGGTGTCCCTCTTATATTTAGCAGGGGGAGAGTAATTGTCCCTCTTCACCCCCGCGCAGTGTCTTTTCTAGTGGCTGGTGCTGGTGGTCTGCATTTTTTTAGATTGTGAGCCCTTTGGGACAGGGAGCCATTTAACTTTATTATTACTATTTGCCTGTAAACCGCTTTGTGAACTTTATGTTGAAAAGCAGTATATAAATACTATTGTTTGATTGATCGATGATTACCAGCCCAATTATATTCGGATGCCAAGCTGATAGTGCACTGAAACCAGTGTAATTCTCCATCCTATCTCCATCTAAGCCCTTCCAGTGCAGCCTTCCCTGTACAGTATCCATAGAAACCTCAACACACCCTGTCACTCATGAGCGATGTCAGCATTTTGTCAGTATAAAATCGGCACATTATTGATGTGTCATTGGTATGGCATTTGCACATCATCAGTGTGGTGCCCATGGAGCCAGTCACCACATCCACACAGCCCCATTGCTGGTGGTCAGAGGAGTGCTCATCAGGGTGAACTGGGCACAAGATAGGCATAGGGTCAACTGGGCACTGGGTAGGCATAGCTTAGCTGGTAAGGGAAGGCCCAGAGAAGCCATTTTCAGCTCAACTGATTGTATCCAGCTGGATTTGAAGTTGTCTTGTAGTGTTAGAAGGGCTCTTCCAACTGGCAGATACAACAGTGTAAGTCAGTACACAAGAGTGGCAATCCAAAACTTAGCCTTGATTATTTAGTTATCTGATCCTTCTATCACCCATGTTTTCATTGGAGATTCTATGGGACCCACCAGAAATTGGGTCACAACCCAAAGTTTGAGAAATGCTGTTCTACATATCTTAAGGTTAGTAATACAAGATTAAGGACGGAATCCTAACCAACTTTCCAGTATTGTAGTAATGGAGGCTTCCTGAAGATAAGGGAATGTTTGATCCCTTACCTCAGTGCTGCATTACCCTTACCCCAGTGGTAGACAGGGTTAGGATTGGGCCCAAAGTGAGAAGGTACTGGTAGATGAGCTTATTCTAAGGACATCAGCATAAATTGTGCCATCAGGTTCAATGAAACTAGGGCTTCTGAATTGTGGTACAATTTGTCATGTCATGGTACAACAATATTCAGAAAAGCTGCCACTGACAAGATTCCTTCTTCAACAAGGCATAGGAGTCCCTCGCCCTGAAGTTCTTAACTCAAGCAGGAGCTATGTATATGGTGTCTCACTCCCTGGTTACTGAAATATGAAAACAAAATGCTTTTAGGTAATTATTTTTTAACCAGAACGTCAAGATCTCAACCATTTGAAAGCTTTTTGCTGGCATGGAAACATCCACTTAATTAAAAATGGATTAAACTAATTAACCTGAAACATATTGTACTATGGATTGTTTTCTTTCTGAAGAAATCTATAGGAGTGGAAACAGAACATTTTAAACACTAACTTTGGTTCTTCTGTTGACTGAAAGTATTATTATTTTTTGTCTCCTGAAGAGTCCCAGAGGCTCATGTGTCTCAGAGGAATACATGCCATGTTTCGGTGGACAGGTGGTGCTAATGATGACGCCTTTGGCTGCAAATTATATGGCTCTTGCAGCAATTGACATTGTGTATAACGTGCTCTGCTTTAGGCATTTGTGCAATTTTCACTCTTAAAGAAAGACTTGATAAGCAATAAAAAATATCCAATAGAAATAGCACAGGCTGGACTGCCAACTATAACTGATTTAATTGAAGGACAATCAACTCAAGCTTCAGTTAATCACTAGGGATCAATTTTAATTGATGCACACAAGTTTTAATTGGTGAGTCTGTGACTTAAGAGCACACTTTTTAGGCTATTATGTTTGCTTCCAATAATGTGGCATAAAAAAGAGAAACATATCTCTTTCCACAGTGAATGGTAGTTATCTTTTATTAAATAGTAAGGAACATTAGAAACTGCCTTTCACTGAGTCTTTGGCCCATGGGTGTCAATATTGTCTACACCAGGGCTCTCTAAACTATGGCTCATGGGCCATATCTGGTGTCTGGAGAAAGCTCTCCAGGGCATGAATGGTGCTGTACTGTTCTGCTGTACTGTGGCTGGTCCTGGCATCCAATCTGCACTGTGCAACACTCTAGGCCAATGGTTTGCAAACCATTTCGCACCAGGACACACTTTTTAGAATGACAATGTCTGGGTCCCACTAGAAGTGATGTCATGGCCAGAAGTGCCGTCATTGTGATACTAGAGCCTGCTACTTTCCTGAGAATGCAGCAATAAGTTAGGTGATTTCTCAGCCATTTTCCAAGACAAAGTGAATCAGAAAGAAAAAAAGCCTATTTACAACGTTGACACAAGCAAAACAACCACACAGCTCTCCCTCTTTCCAGCATCCTATCTTCCCATATTTTCAATATGGCTGCTCTAGGTGCTTCGCGACCCACCTGAAATTGGCTTATGACCAATTTGCTCATGACCAAACTGTCCTGACCCACAGTTTGGGAACCACTGCTCTAGGCATTCCTGTATGGCCAGAACTCCAAAAGCAATGCATGCTGGAGTGTGGGGCAAAAGACATGATTGCCAAGAGTGTCTAATCCAGCAGTTCTTAAACCGTGGGTCGCGGACCCACTACTAGATCATGACCTGATTTTTGCGGGGTCACAGGCCAGCACTAATCATGAAGCATGCTGAAGCACAACATGGCCAATGAAGTTGATTGTGTGCTGCTGGCACTATCCAGAAGCTGAAAGGCATTCTGGGACACAACCTGGAAGCCCCAAGGCATTATAGGGTGTGATGTGGCCGCTGTGGCGAAGAAAGTGAGTCACAGCAGTAAAAGGATTGACAAGCACTAGTCTACACAGTCTCTTGGCCATGGTCTCTTTGTCCATGGTTTCCAATAAGTTTCTTTTTTAACCTTACCAGGATATGCAAAGGATTAGTTTGGGATCCCTGTAGCATGGTTCTCTATTTTATTTATTTAGGCTGCAATCCTATCCACACTTACTTGGTTATACAGTACATTGGGACTTTTTGAGTAGACATGCATAGGATTGGGCTCTTATTCAATTTATAACCCACCTTTCTCCCCAAAGGGTACCTAACATGGCTCACAACAATTAATTACGATACATAAAAACTATAAAATACAAATAAAACAATGAAATAAAAGCCAAGCAACAGCAATGAAAATATCAGTTAAACCATTAAATAAATTACCAAAATAGCAGCCATTACATCCTTTTACAGGGCATCAAAAACTTTCTGGAATAAGAATGTCTTCAGCCCTCTTAACAAGGTTAACAATGAAGCAGCTGTTTTCAGCCCAAAGCAACGGGGAGTTCCACAATACAGGCGCCACTAGTGATGTCATGCAGGGGGTACGCGGGGGTACGCGAGTACCGGTTTCTAGGATTACAGCTGGCCCCGCCCATTCGCCCGCCCAATTGTTGACTCCACCCTCTGCAACGTTTGAATTTCCTGCATGTTTGAGTTGCCTGCATGTTCTCAGAGCCAGGCAGGCAGGCAGGCAGCGAGCGGAGCCTTTCCTTTCCTTGCCACTGAAAAATGAGTTGCTCTGGGGTTTTAACATGATGCCAGGCCTCCATAACATGTTCTGGGGTTGCTGTGCAATACTGTTGCAACTGTTGGGTCAGTTTAAAATCATCTGAGGCCTCAAAAAGGTCTTTTTGCATGTCACTTCCTGCCACGACATCACTTCTGGCCTATGACGTCACTTCCGGTGGGCGGGTCCCGACACGTGCCAATCAAAAGTGAGTACCTTTTAGATGACACCACTGGGCGCCACCACCAAGAAGGCCTTGCCAGGGCGGCCTGGCTGCTATGCCCCCAATCCCTCTTAATGGTGGCACAGACAAATGGACCCTCTCAGATGACTGAAGAGAAGGGATCGGACTGTACAGAAGAACGCTGTCTCTGAAATACAATCTCTCTGCCACTGAGCTTTCCCCTGTTCTCTTAAGGAGAGGTTATCCATCTTCCTTCAGTATCAAAAAGTCACTTGAAGATTTGGTAATACGCAAACTCATTCAGACTGAATCAATCAAGTAATCAATTCAAGAATGTTTAGTAGATTAATCATTTGCCTTTTATCCAATTAATTAACTGACAGCTCTAGAATAACAATTGCTTTTCTGTTGCAAATTATTTTATTGCACGCTGTTATGAGCTGCCACACTCATAATCAGATCAATACTGATATGAATATACAACTCATGGCTTGCAACAAGGACCTACTTTACTCCTGTCCAGGGGCTAGCATTCTTTATTGTCCCAATACAGGCATGTCTACAGGATAGGCAAATAAATCAAAACAGTATTAACTCCCAATGAATTGTGGGAATTGTAGTTGTGTGAGGGAGGTCTAGAGGTCTCTGCCAATGCGTAGATTTATGTATTTATTTTAAAAGATTTATATCATGCCTTTCTTCTTACTCAGAAAGAAACAGGTCAACAATACATAGCTGCTCAATGGTAGGAAGAGCTGTACTTAGTAGGATTATTTTATTTAAGGTGAACTAAGTAAAAAGTAAGCAGGAAAGAGTAAGTAGGCGCTGTTCCATCAGCCATAAATTGGATACAGTTTCAGCAACCAAAGCAAAAAATCCTGTTGGCACTTAACAGTTGCATTATCACTTTTTCTTCCCCTTGACAGAGGTGTGCTATCTAACAACTACATAACAGATGGAAATTCACTGCATCACCATGTTGAAGAAAAGATACACCTGTTGAATTTCTGGTTGTTACACCACAGCTGAAGGCATAGGAAAAATGTCAACACTAATCAATGAGATTTCAAATTTGCAGAATGAGCTTGAAAATTGCAAATGCTGTTGTATTTTTCTCCAGCAAACTGCTGGGATTAAATAAAGAATGATGCCAAAATAACCTACACTACTAGGTAAAGCCACTGAACTGTACCAACGGCTGAACTCTATTATATACTGCATTATACACTGCAATATATACACTGTATATTGAATGTTTTTATTGGGGCAAATCCTAACCTGGAGTTAGGCTGGCACAAGTCCCTTGTGCTGGCCCAGGAGTGTCGCAAATGCACCATAAAGCAGGTTTGGACCACTCTCAGATTCAGGGAGGATGGCACACTTCTGTGAGCTGGCCTCCCTGAGTCTGAGAATGGTGCAAATGCACTTTACGGTGTGTTTGTGATCCTCCTGGCCTGGCACAATGGACTTTTGTTGGCGTAACTCAAAGTTAGGATTGCATCCTTAATTACATTGTTATGCCACTTTTCTCCAAGTAACTCAGGATTACATACATGGTTTCCTCTTCCTTTTTCATTTCCCCCACCACAGTTCTGTGAAACAGAGATATAGTGACTTATCAAAAGTCCCCCCAGTAAGCTTTACGGCTAAGCAGAATTGAAACATTAGCCTTTTCCAATTAAAGTCCAAAATTCTAAGCACTACACCAATAAGACTCCAATGAATTGTACCAATAAAGTAAAAATTAAACACACACACACACACACACACACACACACACACACACACACACACA
>JAJKFI010000056.1:1861232-1926073 GCA_029204185.1 Lerista edwardsae
ACACACACACACACACACACACACACACACACACACACACACACACACAAAACCTGGAAGCAAGGATGGCTGAATTGCATTTTTGTCTACCTCTCCCAATTACCTAGCAAATGGATGAATCCAACCAATGTTGGATCTCATCATATTGCATCTCATCATATTCACACGATTTTTCATTGGTACCACTCCATCGGATAGTGGTTCACAAACTGTGTGCTGTGGCACCTAAGGATGCTGTAGCAAATGGGTAGAATCCTCTTCTTTTTGGCTCTCCAGGGTGTTGCCATCTTGGATTGAACAAGATCTCACAAGAATTGCACAAGATCTTGCACAATCCAAGATGGTGATGAGCCAGGAAACTGGGCACCACCATCTTGGATCACATGAGATCTCATGAGAATTGTGCAAGATCCAAAATAGTGGGAGCCAGGAAGAAGAGATCACCACAAAAGAAGGGAGCCATGACCACAGTAAGTCATGCTTACAGTAAGTAAGTCATGCTTACGTGCATCACTGCTATGATGGGACCTTTCTTCGGTCCTTGGAGATGACTGGCACTGCTGGATGCTGGCACCAGCTATCCATATTCTTGAAGTATGACTGGCTACTTTTCAATGGCATTTTATTGTATTATCATTGTTATTAAGCACTTAATAGAAACAATGTACATAGCAATTGAATGAGATGGTTCTCTGTCCTAAAAGGCAGGGATTTGGTCCAATCACCGAACCCAATTCACAAGCTGAGTCATGAATCAGTGACCCCGCAACTTGACACATGAGCCATAGCATTCACCCATCATTACCTGACGTGAAATTTTGAGTTATTTTGACTAATGTCTCAAGTCATTTTGAGAAACAACCTATTAAAAAAAACCTTAAGCCTTCCTCCTCCCCAGACCCACCTCCTGGAACCACCTACCCTCCTCTCACCATGTTTGCTGCTGCTGTTAGTCTGGCTTCTGGATTGCCCAAGATGTCTTTTGGGGCGATGCAGAAGTGATGGAAAAAATAGTAAGCAAGCATACACACACTAAAGAGAGTTGGGTATCGAGTCAAATTCGAGTTATCTCTTTTCCAAGTCACTGGCCCTGAGACTCTAGTCAGGTCCAAGTCAGTCACATCCATGACTTGAGTTGACATGAGTAGCAAAAAATCAGTGTTTTCACTACTTGAGTTGTGATGACTCAAGTGCCCATCCCTGCTAAAAGGCCTCCCTATTTTAAAAGAGGCACAAGGAAGATACCAATGACAGCCAGCAGGAGGGACTCCGTGTGTGAAAAGAAAGGTGTCATTTTGGGATGCCAGGGAGTCTTCTCCAAAAGAGCAGTGCTCCCCTAGAGAGACAGTCCCTTTGCTGCAAAATCATGGTTGCTTCCCTCTGTCTTGACAAGCTACTTCCCTGGAGAGGGGAAGGATTGCTCTATACACTTTGTGGGGACTTCCACTTTTCCAGTGGCTATTTCAATCAGTGTAATGGAGGGAAACCTTTTTTTTATCCTGTTTGTGTATGCCTGGGGAGCAGGGAAATCATTGAAATTTATAGCCTTTTGGGGGGAGGGCAAATGTTTTGCAAAGTGGGACCCCCTGTTTCAGCTCAGCTCTATGTTTTGGTTTAAAATAAGAAAGATGAAACACATGCAAATGTGAGCATGGCCTGCAGTCTGTGCATTAGTTTCACTTGCCATGCAAGAGCAGTCTTTGAAATAGAACTCCTGTAATCCTAGCAGCCGCTTCCCACACGCTTTGAGTACAGAGCTCAGATAATGTCAAAAAATGTCACAGATATCTATAGCATGCAGCATGACTACAAATGTGGCAGAAGTGGAAAAAAGAGAGCGAAACAAATGCTGGCGACAAAATGCAGGATTTCATTGTTCCCATTCTGTACTGGGAAGGAAGAAAGGGCAGTGTGTGTGTGTGTGTGTGTGTGTGTGTGTGTGTGTGTGTGTGTGTGAGAGAGAGAGAGAGAGAGAGAGAGAGAGAGAGAGAGAGAGAGAGTCCTTATTGACTTTATGAAGTATAAATATTGCAGTGGTCTCTTGGGCAGCAAAAGATGCTCATCCTAAAACACTCCCAGTGTCAATTTTTGCATTATATGAAAGAGGTTCCCTTGATTGTATCCTTCCATGTCAAGGTTGCCATTCAGTTGTTAATGCGTCATGTGGAGAGGAGCCACAATGCCTAGCAGATGGCCTGAGGGTTCTCTGTCAGCATGTTTGTCATGAACTGGAGGAAGTCAAAAGCCATTCATAGAATTCTGAGGCAAGGAACACTTGAACACGGCATTAGGGCTCATGCAACCTATAAATATCAGTGATCTTTTGGGGGGGGAAGGAACTTTATACATACAGACTCACAGCCCAGTTCTAACCTGTGCAGGAATAGCCAGGCTGGCACCGCTGGGCTGCATCCTAAGCACATTAGGAGGCAGGAGCAGCTCAGCGCAGGGCTAGGGGATGTTTCCCCCTTGCCCCGAGGTAAGTCCCAGCCAGCCCTATGGAGCTGCTCGGATCTGTACATGCAGATTTGCAGGCGTAGGTCCACGTGGCCAGGAGTGGCCCAAATTGGGGCTGCCAAGCCCAGGGACAGGGGTTAGGATATGGCCATGCCCTGTCTCTGCCCCAATCACCGCCCACAGTGCTGCCCCATTACGTCTCTGGCACCCCCTCGGCGCAGTCCTGCGCTGGCCGAGCACAGCAGCGCCGGTGGGTGCAGCAGCGCCAGTGTGTCAGAGCTGCTGCTTGCAATGGTCCAGCTACCAATTCCGGGGCACAGACGCCCCTGACAGCACATTTGCGACAGCGCTGGTCCAGCACGGGAGCGCTGAGTCAGCCCAACGCCAGGCTAGGATTGTGCTGTCATACACTGAGACTCACGTGCATGTTTTGATTCTGTCAGCAAAACAAGTCAGATGTTCAGACGCAGTTGGGCCTAATGGCTTGTCTTGAGATGATGGAAGTTTTTGTGGACCAGGAAGGACTCAAGACTGGCTGCTGTATCATTCAGGGCACAATCTTAACCTGGAGTTAGGCCGGCACAAGCCTCTTGTGCCCAGCCTAGTACTGTCTCAAATGCAGTGTAAAGCACCTTTGCACCACACTCAGGGACTTGTGCTGACCTAACTCCAACTTTCCAGCACTTTCCAGAGCAGCTACATTACAGCCCCACGTAAGGGAAGAAATGTTCCCATACCTTGAGGAGGCCTCTGTGACTGCCCACCACCACCACCCCAGGATGCAGCACATGCCCCATTGGCACGGCTGTGCTGGCACTGGAAAGTTGGGTAGGATTGGGCCCTAAAAGTGATGTTTCTTTTAGGGAACACAGAATAAAGCAAGGTGATATTTAGTCCCAAATGTGGTCAAAAGAATGTTTTTTTTTTCCTCTCAAGAACATCAAAGAGCATGAAGAGAGCTCAGATCAGATTTCTGTACAGAATTTTCAGTCCCCAAGATTCCCAAATGTAGACCTTCTGGTGTCCTGATCTGCCTGCCTAGAAGGAGGGGCCTTCTAGATATGAGAGGCACAAACTGCAGCCTGAAGCACAGCAGGCAGAAGAAGGTATAGTTTACTTATAGTATCTTCAGATCCAGCATCAACAAATTTGACTCACCAAGGATGCCATGGATACCAGGGGGAAGACCACTTCTGGTTTGCTTGTCAAACTGGAAGTGGCTTTTTGAGGCCTCTGGCAGGGTTAACTCCTGAGATCCTCTGAGAATCCTCCCATAGATCTCAACATCTGTGGGTTCAATATCTGCTGGCAGGGGGGTCGAGAATGGATTCCCCATGGATATTGAGTTCCAACTATACTACTGTATTGATTAGGGAAGTTTAGAAGGTTAAGCTCCTAGTATTAATACCTTGCATGGCCAATCTAGAATCTTCATACTATCAGCCCTGATTTTTTTTCCAGGCCAAATTCCTCTTGCAGTGCACATTCAGAAAGGGCTGAGAATGCGCTCTGATGCAAGTTGGGAAATCACAGACTTCCAAATTTTCTGAACCTGTACTGACCCATAATCTGAATTTAAGTTGGAATTGCTGGACTGCAGGTATGTAGGGGTAAATGTCAAGACATGACTTAAAAACGAACTTTCCCAACTTGCAGAATCTCATATAGGTCGAATGCACATTTCATGAGCAACTTGACCATGAAAGAGATCAGGCTGAAGCTTGATGATCCATGGATGGTAGGATGTTCAGTGGTAGTTGACCTGGTGTCACTATGGTGGAATAACTACTTCATTCTTTGGTGAAGAGTGCTCTCAGTTTTTGTGATTATTTGAATCATATATTCCTGCTGGTTCCAAGGCTGGGATTCATATTATGTAGGGTTGTTGTAGTCATCCATTTTTTTTCTCACCCCCTTTTGAGAAAAAAAATGCTACAAATTTGCAGATGCAGATAAGCACACCAAGCAGGCAAAGGGGTTGCAACTGTTGGATTTTTGATCCTAAAAAAAATTCCCACAAAACAGCAATTCTACAAGTTATTGTGCAATTGGAAGTCAACTGAAAGCACAATCCTAACCTGAAGTTAGGCTGGCACAGTTAGGCCAACAAAGTTTGGCCAGCACAAGGGCCACAGTGCATTTGGACCACTCACGGAGTCAGGGAGGATGGCGCACATCTTTGTGCTGGCCTCTCTGACTCCGAGAGTGGTCCAAACAAACATATGGTGTCCCTTGTGCCAGCCAAACTTCGCTGGCCTAACTGTGCCAGCCTAACTCCAGGTTAGGATTGCTTTCTGAGTGAGGGATACCCAAAATGGTTCAAGTCTGCATTGCGTATGTATGGGAAGTGATGCATAATTAAGTCAATGAGATGCAAAACAACAGTGAGAAGTTGAGCAGCCCAATAACTAAGTTGCGCTGGAGCAGGCAGGCCAGTGGTCCTGCTTGCACAGTATCCAGTGCTGCTTGCGAGGCCACAGGAGCCTCCCAGGTGCAAGGGCATGTTTGTGCACTGACATCATGAGAGGCACCTGCCTCCCCAATGGCTTCCTTGGATCTGCTCCCATGAAATCCTGGGTGCAAGTCTGAGGACGCCACGCAGCCTGAATTGGGTCTGCATCCCAACCACATCCCCTAACGGCTACATCTCAGACACCCCCCTCCCCAGGCCAGGATGCCCACCCAGTTATGCCCCCTCCCCTCCTCCCAGAACCTCCCCTGGGCCAGCGGAATTCACCTGGCGCCTGGGAGGCTCCCCGTCAGAGCTCTTTGGTCAACGCTACTGGCACCCCCCATTGCGTCGGCACTATGTCGAGGGCGGGATTGTGCCCTCAATCTTATAAATTGCCACCACTGTGAAAATTGCATAGTAGCTTTTTAACAGTGTCCTGAATAGGTGTTGACGGCATTGAGAAAGGCAGAAACAAAAATAAATTCATGGATTTCACACCTCCCCAATGATGGAGTTGCACTCTATACGTCACTTCATGATATAAGAAAATGTAAATTGGAATCTTGTCATACTATGTAGCAATACGGGTTAAACAGTCATCCACTGAACTAAAGGTTAAAGTGTCCAGTAGAATAGGTGATCAGGTATGTGGTCAGATCATGGGTATTCTAGATGCTCCATAAAGGACTGCAGGGATTGAAGACCATGGAGAGAATTGATGGCATTTAGCCATAATTTTCAGCTCAGAAGAATTTTGCTGATTATTCCATTTATTTGGGCAGGATTTGTGATACAGGATACGCTGTTCTTTTTTTTAAAAAAGGTGAAATGCATAGACAGCAGCACAAACATGACACAATGTTGCTAGGAGCACCTTGTGCGATGTCAAGAAATATACATCTTGTTGCACGGAGGCTTAAAGACATTCAGCCCCTTGCTATGAAGCTGAAAAATCTTGTGCTTGTTCTGTGTAGCTCCAGCTCATCAAATGCCACTCAGTGGCGACTAATATTCTGTGCATAATCTTGAGGATACTGAGGTTAAAAGGTGGACATGCTTCAGATATTGCTTGGGTAGGAAAGAGTGTAGATTTTTTTTTTACCCAACATTCCCCAAAGCGGTTGTTTTGTCCTTCAGCCAAGAAGGACCAAGGAAGTCAGACACATCACCCCATGCATGGATGAATTGAAAAGACTGCCCTGCTGGCTTTGCTGCAAGTGGTAGCTGAATGTTCAAGCCACATCTGGAGCTCATAAGAACCCTATGCCACCGTAGTCCCAAATCCTCAATGACAGTCACTCACGTTCTGGATGACGTGTGAATTGAGCTGTATCCATTTTGGTGTCTGTCTTGGCTTTCTCAAGGAATGATGGAAAGCTGATGTTATGGGATCTGTCATTGTCTCTCAGTGAGTTCTCTCCCTCTCCCTCTCCCTCTCCCTCCCTCCCTCTCTCTCTCTCTCTCTCTCTCTCTCTCTCTCTCTCTCACACACACACACACACACACACACACACACACACACACACACACCCCATTCAGGAATTGCAGCATCAAGAGATACTGTCATGTGTGAAATATCACACATGAATGGCGGTCCTACCTATATTGTCTGAGAAATTGCTGAGAAATAACCCACCTTACTGCTGCATTCTCAAGAAAGCAGCAGGCTCTGGCATAACAATGATGGCACTTCTGGCTGTGACATCACTTGCAGCGGGTCCTGGACAGATTGTCATTCTAAAAAAGTGGGTCTTAGTGCTAAAATGTTTGAGAGCCACTTATGTAGACAATGACCTACATGAACCATTGTCTGATTAAGAAAAAGGCAGCTTCAGACATTCAAATGGGGCCTGTCATGAAACTTGTTTCATGTGGATCTTGTTTTGCATTAGAGTTGGAGGTGAAGAGTGAAGGAGGTGAATTTGTGTGAAGGAGGGGTCAAGTGAGGGTGATTGGCTTTAATGAGTTTAACCTAAAAAAACTCAGAGAGCAGAACCTCCTGGTTGTTCTCAGGGAAGCAGGATAGCTTCATCGGATGCTGTGGGAGCTGGTTGCAGTCAGTGAGGGAGGTAAAAACATTGTAGGGTGTTTCTTTGTTCTCTCTTTGAGTTCCTCTCAGCTGGGTTATAGACAGAGGGCTTTTATATGATAGGGAGAAGTGAGTGGGAGCCTCCTGCCTTCTAAATTTATTATTGGATGTTATGATACAGAGGCTCTGTGAACGTATTTTTCATCTTATATGTATATTAAAATAAATTGGCTTTTTCTTTATTTCTTTTGGTTGGGCTTCTTTTAAGAGGGGTTTGCCCAGGAACTTCCCCTTCTTTAAACTGTATTAAGCCTGGGCTGGTGGCAGCGGCAGCCACCAAGGGGAGGGAAGTCACACACACCCCCATCATAACAGGCCACAACTATCCACAGTCAGAAGTAAAGGTGTCATAGAAACCAAGTGCCTTGCATCAAGAAGACACTGAAGAAGACATGTCAAGAAGAAACATGATCTGCACCTACCTTTCTCCAATCTGGATAAAAAATCACCCCCTGCCCAGTTGTTCGGCTGGCTCATGAGCAGTGCATTGGGGTCCTGGGCTGATGCTGCTGTTAGCGTTGGCCCAACAGCATCTCTGCTGACAGCACCCTTGCCAGTTGGCACCCCCATGTCAAGATAGTGACATTGGGCTGACGCAAGTGCCTAGCATTGGCCCAAGGGCACAGCTTGGATTGCGCCCTAAAACTCTTCTGACCCAGTTGTGCCCCAATCCTTTCCCCAGCCAGTTTACGTGATGCGGAAGCATTGTTGGAGCTCATGCTGCACCCAATGGGTATGGGGGGGTGTTCACTAGCCAGCCTGGGAGAGGTAAGTAAAATATACAGTATATTTGCTTACCTTACCATAGGCTTCCTGAACAGCAATGGATCGCCATAGAAATATTCCAGCTATTTAGGAGGTTTGTCTAACCAGGAACAGGGGGATAGGACCTTGGTGTGCACTGCTAGCACTGAGATCCTCTGCCCCTGCTCACCCCACTATCTGCCCCAATCCTCCCCCAAACTACCCTCTCCTCCACCTTACCTGCTCCAGCTGGGCCACCATCATGAGATCCTTCATCAAAGCCCACCAGAGGATTAGGCCATCAATTAGAACACAATATTAATTCCTTGTGCTGGCCTCTGAGTGACACAAATGCAACGTAAAGCATGTTTGTGCCACTCTCAGAAAAAAGGAGGCCGGGCCACCGACATGTGCCATCCTCCTTGTGCTAGTCCCAGTGGCAAGTAAGGTTGGCCTATGGAGACCAGCATAGGGGGAGGATGGAGTGAGGGCAGAGGGGAAGCTGAACAGGGTGGGAGGAGGCAGGGGAGGGCGGGCCCATGGGCGGACTGACCTGGGGAGAGGGGTGGAGCCAGCACTTAAGCCAGATCTTAACCCCCAGCCATGGTTGGTCAGGCCTACACAGCCCTACACTGTCTGCTTAGTTTTGTAGCCCCATGGAGGGGCTGGGGCCTTACCTGGAGCCAGCGGTGTTATGCTGCCAGAATGCTGGGCGGGACATCTGGGTGATCGACAGCCCGTGCATCGCGTTCCGCAAGCGGCGTAATTGGTTACACAAACGGCGTAATGCTGAGGAACGCGACAGGTGGGCTGTCGATCACCCGGATGTCCCGCCCAGCGTTCCGGCAGCATAACACCGCTGCCCGGAGCTAACATCCCCTTACTCCAAGTTGCACCACAGCCACCTCCTAACCAGGGTTGGATATGGCGCAGACCAGCTGGCCTGCCTGTTCCAGCCGTGGCTAGGATTTGGCTGTCAGTCACTTTGTATCCCATCTGACCTCCCAGAGACTCAAGGTGATACCTCCTTTTAGGGCACTTAGCAAACCAGTCCTGCTTCTCTTCTGCAAGATTGTTGCAGTATGTGCATGAAACGACATTCTGGATTATACCTGCTCTAGTGCAAGGAGAATCCTCACTGAATAAAGAATGGCACAGGAGCACTTTTTTAGCGTTCTGGAACGAGCAGAAATGGATTTACTGCTGTGAGAATGACAGGAAATGGGCAAACCACTACAGACCTCTAGGGAGGAGGAGAGAGGTACAGACTGCCTTACACCCTGAGAACCATGCCACTGAGACATAGTCACCAATGAAGACAAACCCTGAGGAAATTTGACTGGGAGCTGGAGTCAAGTTACTGCTCTGCTTTTGAAAAGTGTTTGGAAACTTCAAATGGGTTAACATTTCAGAAAAATGAACTGACTCCGAAAACTAAATTATTGATGGGAACCTGCAGTGATCATGTCTTTGAAAGCTCTTGATGCTTACACAGCTTTGGCTGTCTGTTTCCAGGCACAATTCCGAATGCTGGTGTTACCGTTAAAGCACTGACATGGTTGGGAGTTAGGGTATCTCTTTCTTTCTTACACACTTGCCAATCAGTTTGGCCCTTTAAGTGCCCAAGCCTATGCATGTCTACTCAGAAGTAAGTCCCATTACAGTAAATGGAGTTTGCTCCCAGGTAAGTGAGGAGAGAATTGCAGCCTAAGGTAGGCAAGTCTCCCATTCTCAAAGTTCAGGCATGTGGCTCCCAAAATAAGACCTTTTCTGTGGTGGCACCACGGTAGTAGTTTGGTCTTCCCATGCAAATTTGCTTGGTACCATCTTTTATGGGAAAGTCCACCCTGCTCACCTGTACACTGTTCACCTGTTTTCCTTCCTTCCGTCTGTTTGCCATTGATTTTGGATTGCTGGATCTTCTGACAGTGGCCCACGTGCTCTTGCTTGCCCTCCTCTCACGTCATACCCATGTAAATTGATGGATTAATTAACTTGCCTACCATGTCTACCACTTCTGAAAACTCCAGCCTATTCAAGACCATTTCCTTCTTAGATTTTGGCACTGCAGACTCTGCAGCTTACTGGGTAATGAAGCAATGCTCCATGGGAATATTTGACGAGCAGTCCATTCCTAACCAACATTCCCACACCAATGCAGCCATGCCAACAGGATATGCACTGCATTCTGTGGGTTGGAGGGGGCAGGCATGGAGGCCTCATTGAAGGAAGGAGACACTTGTTCCCTTACCTTGGGGCTGCAATGATGCTGGAAAGTTGGCTAGGATTGGGCTGTAGAGCTGCAATTCTATGCACACTTTTCTGGGAGTAAGAGCAATTGGGACCTACTTCTGAGTAGACATGCATAGGATTGTGTTGAAAGTGTCCACAGTCACCAAATTATATTAGGAATGGGCAATTGCCAGTCCAGGGACACTTTCTGCCCCCCAGGGGCTTTCCAGTGCATTGCAATACAACTTCTGAGCTGAAGGACTTCCCCTCATTATGTGACTGAGCTGATGCAGAGGGCTCTTTGTGGGGAAAACAACATACAGGTGGGCCCCCATATCCATGGATCCCGTATCCACTGTTTCAATTTCCATGGATGGCGGGGCTTTCCTTTGTTCTTACTTTGGGTTGCTAAAAAACTTTATTGCTGAGGGGAGAGGTGAGGGAGGGACGGTGTGTTCAGTAGGTTTCATGTTTTAAAAAAAATGGTCGTTTGTGTTTAATAAAGTGGCCCAAGTTAAACCCAAGATGCAGCCTGGTGTCTTCATTGGGATGTGTGAGGGTAAATAGACTAATTCAGAATACCAGATGCAGGGGAGTGGTAGCAAAATGCAAGTATCTTGTTGTCTTGTGTGTTCTTTGAGGCATCTGGTGGGTCATGGTTAGGTACAGGAAGCTGGACTAGATGGGCCTTTGGCCTGATACAGCGGGGCTCTTCTTATGTTCTTATGTTCTTGTTAAGATGATCCAATTTTGAATTACTCTCTGACAATAACTCATCAATTTAACTTGATCACTGATACCGAGTCAATTGGATTCTGACAAATCCTGTTGATTTTAGCCTATTGGAGTGCTTTGGTCACACATTGCATCAATTTTAAAAAGCCTCATTTTCAGGGTTGCTCTGATTGCAAAGAATGTCATTCCCTTGCCTTGAAAACTGCAAAGTGTCATAACGTGATCCATCCACTTTTCCCTTTAATTGATGTGCATTGAATTTTAACACCCTCATGAGAGTTTCAGTCAGTTTTAACTCCTTTCTTTGTTAAGTTGCCCAACAAATGCATCAGTCATAATTCCAAATTTAATCCACTCCATTACCCTTTCTTGATCAGGCACCATATCACTGTGTTTATAACACCCCTCTTTTAACAAGTGCAGGAAGGAAGGAAGGAAGATATGCAAATCTGATGGCCCCAAATATAACAATACTCTCCTATTCTGCCAAATTGTATAAGGTGTGATTTGCTTCACTAATTGCTTTTGACACAGTTCTTCATCGACGTGATGTTGGCATTAGCTGGTTCCATTCACATCACCCTTTCTTGAAAATATCTGTTGGAGACAAATTGAGCTCTTCTGCTTAAAAGACTGTAACCTTACTAGGCGTCAACATTTTACGCCAAGTGAAGTTCAAGGCAAATTGCATCATTCCTCTCAAAGCAAAACAACTGAGAATTTCCAAGGGTGGTCAAACAAGAGAAGTGAAATTTCTTTGGGAGTGGAGGACTGGTTTACACATTCCCTAGAGAATAAAATAGCCAATATTATGGTGTCACTGTCTACGTCGATGGTAAGGCCACATCTGGAGTATTATGCCCAGTTTTGGTCACCACATCATAGGGCATAGTGGAATTAGAAAAGGTGCTGATGAGAGCGACCAAAATGTTTCCTGGGCAGGGGCCCTTCTCTTAAGAAGAAAGCCTTCAACATTAAGGGCTCTAGAAAAAAAGGAACCTGGGGGAGGGCATGATTGACAGCACAATCCCCCCCCCCCAAATGATGCAGCCATGCTGAAAAGGCACACGCTGTATCTGGGGGAGCGGGATTGAGAGAATTCAGAATGGAAAGGGGATTTAAATACCCCTGCATAAGCCTCCCCCTCCACAATGGGCTTCTTCAGACCTGCACCAGTGATTTTGTTGCCACAAGTCCAAGGAAAAAAAGAGGCAGAGAGGCTGCTAGCCCAGGAGAGAGGATCTAAGCAACTCTGCATGAGTGAGCAAGCTTAGCCAGGCATGGCTTTATTTTTTATTCTCCCTTCCCAGTTGTGTTCACTTTCCCCATAATAAATCCTTTTGTTCATCTCTCCCATCTTCCCCACCAAACCACACAGTGATGCCATTGCCCATAACCAGTGTTCAGTAGGTTATATGTTTTAAAAATTGGTCCCTTGTGTTTAATAAAGTAGCCCAAGTTAAACCCAAGCCTCAGTCTGGTGTCTTGGGGGGGGGGAATGCAAGGGTAAAAAGGCTACCTCAGAATGCCAAATGCAAGGGAATGGCAGTGGGATGCAAGTATCTTCTTGTCTTGTGTGCTCTCTGAGGTATCTGGTGGGCCAATGTGAGACACAGGAAGCTGGACTAAATGGGCTTTTTGGCCTGATCCAGTGGGGCTCTTCTTATGTGCATGGATCAGTTTTCCCTTGTGTGCTCATATTCCTCATGTCTAAAAAGCAACCACCTATCTGGCCCCACTGGACAATGTGCCAGTGATTATGCATGTGTGTGACACCTCATGTCACCCAGTGTGTGCTTTAACTTCCTTGTTAGCAGCTAATATCTTCTGTAAGAGAAATCATTAGCATGCTAACACTTTGTGCTGTATTTCAGTCACTTAATACTAAAATTAAACTATTCACAATTAGCAAGCTAGAACATCGTTAATGGAATATGCAATTTGGTACCCAGATTACATTAGCACATGTTTTATGAAATAATTCCTGTATGCGGCAAAAAAAGACAAACCTTTGAAAGCTTTGTAATATGTGAAGGCGCGCACGCGCGCACACACACACACACACACACACACACACACACTGTGTTTTGTGTTATTCTTCATGTTGTTATCTGAGTTGTCAGTGATTTTGCTCTCAGACACATAGCGTTATCTTAACACTCAGGGCGCAATCCAAACAACGCCTTGGGCCGACGCAATATCTGAATGGCACCCCCACATCGGAGCTAGCACCATTGAACCGATGCTAGCAGCAGCATCGGCCCAAGGGCGCCAAACAGAGGTGCCGCATCCAAACCGCCATCCTCAGGCCGCACAGCTCCCTATATAGCAGGCAGACTCAAGGAAACCAATGGGAAGGTTGGAGCCTCCCCTGGGGCAAGAGCAAAAATGTGCCCTACGAAGCTATGCTGGATTTGGTGCAGGCCTGCCGGCCTCTCTTATCCAGAGCAGTTTAGGGTTAGGGTTGTGCTCTCACTTTTAAAAAAAAATTTTACTTCTCCAACTGCAATAATGGTAAAGCTTCCCAGGCCTTCAGTTTGAGGGGTCAGCAGGCACAGCTGTTTTTATTCAAGCAGCCCTGACCAAAATGCTTGCGGTTGCAAGCCAACTGCTGCTCCCCATTACCTGGTGATCTGCCAGCTTTGGCAGTGGCGTTGCCGGTGCTCTTTACACCCGGGGCAGGCGTCACCCCCTGCTACACAACATCACCTCCTTCTTTGTCAGGAGAAGTAAAGAAATGAAGCAAACCATAAACTGTTATGGTGCTTTCTTTGTTGTTCTTTAAATGTTTTTCAAAAATCTACGGCAACTTGTGCATGCCACTCAGAAAGTGTCCAGGTGCCACTAGTGTGCCACTAATGTGCCACTTGCCTGGTTTAAGCCAACACTTAGCAGCAGTGATGTCATGCAAGGGGAACGTGGGGGAACTAAGTTCCACTAGTTAAAATTAGGGCTGACTCCGCCCACTTCACTCTCCCTCCCCCCCCCAATTCCTCTGCAAAGAGCTTTTCTTCTTGGTTGGCCGGCACTCAGAGGGGTAAAGGGAGCGACTCCGGATTCCTAGGGGGGCGAAGGCAGTGATGTCATTCAGGGGGAACAGACCAGAACGGGCGTTCCAGATCCTAACGGGCTCCGTGGCTGGTTCCGGGTTCCCGACAAGTGCCAATCAAAAGTGAGTTCCTGTTCCTAAATCATTTGAATGACACCACTGCTTCCCAGGGAATGTTGGGTAAGGAGGAACTGAAAGGAAGAAAGCTTTCCATGAGAACAATGCCAGTCCTGACAACAGCAAGCGACATTTTCTTTTTGCAGGCACTTGACTGAAAGAAGGCAGATAAACACATCTGCACAGAAGAATGCAGCAGCTCAGCAGCAGGACTAGCAGCGGAAAAACAGGCAGCCTGGGAGCTCTGGCCTGAATCTCTGGGGCCCATCTCAGTCCAATTCTAATTTACCAATTTGTTTAATTTCAAATACAGCTAAGAAACATTATCGCCAATTAGTTCCGGCAGGACTGTTAGTTGGTACACTTAAAGCGCCTACATGTACAACTCTCCTGATTAAACTGAAATATGTCTCATCCCTTTCCAGATTGCAGCACAATAGCAGCTGTTTTTAAAACCTCAGCTGGGACAGCAGTTAAAAGTCCTTGAAAATTAAATGGAATCCACTGAATTAAGCCAAAGAAACAGTGAGAACAATTTTATTTAGCAAATTCTTAATTAGCTCTTCTCGGCTTAGCTTTTGAGTTTTAGAAGGAACTTCAGGCGACCACTGGAAATGCTACATATTGATGACTTTGGAGGTCAAATGGTAAGTCTGATTGATCTGGGATGAAGGAATCATAGAATGTGTTGGTTAGAGTTGGAAGGGATCTTTGAGGTCATCTAGCCCAATCCTCTTCTCAAAGCCTGCAACTGCCGCAGCATCCTAGACAGGTGGCCACTCGGTCTTATAGCCCAAAGCTATGCTTGGGCTGCACCTGTGGAACAGGCGTTCTGCTGGCATGTGCTGTTGCAAAAGTGCTGTAACACCCATCAGGGCCAGCTCCAGGACTGGTGGGGCCCAAGGTGGGGCATTCCTGTGGGGGGGGCCCTGCCTGTGAGGCCCCATTCACCAAGAACAGCGCTTGTGGTGCTGCATGCAACACCTGGAAATATCTGGTGGTGACATCATGATGTCACCACCAGCTGCTTCCAGGAGGGCCATTTTGGCCCGTTCGGAGGCACAGGTACGTGGGAGGGCCCAAGGTAAAGCTGCTCTGCTCGTCCCACTGACTTACAGTTCATAGAAATCCTGGCTGCAGCTGCAGGCAATATGCTCACAGCGCTGGTGCAGAGGCCCCCCAAAGTGCGGGGCCCAATGTGATGAAATTGGTCACATTGGCTTAAGGCCAGCCCTGACACCCATTGCCAGTGTTGTGACAGTTGTCTGGAGACCCACTGGAACAGGTAAATCCGGTGCGGGGGCAGGGGGTTGGGGGAGGGTGGAATGGGGAGGAGATGGAGGCTGGAACTGGGCAGATCAGGCCTGGGAGGGAGCATGATTGGCAGTGCCGGCCAGCACCATATCCTAAACCCCTTCCTAGGCCTGATACGCCTGCATGGATCATTTTTGAATTGTGCCAGCCATACAGCTGGTTCAGGTCTGAGTTAACCTATTGTGGCTGCTGGGATGATCCCGGAGCAGCCCTGTTTCCTAGCAGCTATTGCTGTAGGGAGCTCAAGCTTGAAACTGGGACCTTCCGCTTGCATTCTGCAACCAAGCTACTGCCAATGGCATACCTGGGGTGCAAAGGGTGCAAATGCCCTGGGCGCTGGGCTTGGGGGACGGCGATACAGGCTGCCCCCCAGCTCCCCTCCACCACTGCCCAAGTAGGGATGTGAAGCCATTCCAGGAAGCAGCTTCTGCCGTTAGAACTAGCCGCAAAAGCCACTTCCCAGAGCAGTGCATCTACCAAGTGGTGTCCACCCCTTCTCAGAGGGCTGGGCAGCACTTGGTAGCCACACAAAATCACTCCAGGTAGGGATGGGGGCAGCACAGGGCAGCACCTGGAGATGTACCCCTGGATGCCGACTCCCCCAGGATTGCCCCGCTACTGCCCATCTCTGTGGAAGGAATGAAATTATACAGAGGACAACATGAGATGTTTGCATGGTTCCGGAATGGGAAATACCCCAAATAAAATATTGTGTCTGTCAGCAGACATGCCAAGTCTCCAGGAGCCAGGGTGCCTGCCAATTGAGGGGCCTGTAATGGGGGGAGGGGTGGCGGCCTGCTTGTCAGGGTGGGATGGCTGGGTGAGCATACCTGGATGCTGGCAAGAACTGCCATGCTCTTGTGCAGTGGCAGCTCTCACGCAAATGCAGGTGCTCCTGGCTAGGAGGACTGTGGAGTGACCCATGCCCTCTGCTGTGCTTGACGAGGCAGGACTCTTGGCGCACCCCTGGAAGGAAGGGGAGGAGTGAGCAGAAACAGGAAAACATGGGAGGGGACAGTTTGGCAGTTCCGGGGCTCAGAAGGGCTGGGCAGGAAGGGGGAAGGTCAGTTGGTCTTCCAAAGGGGTACTGATGATGAGGCTGGCTGATGTGTACAAATCGCTCAGTGCTCTCCTGGAAGTTTTCTGACGGCATCTGTGTTGTGTGCATCCACCAGCAAACAGAGTAAATAGAACACAAGCAGAGCAATGTTGGGCAGAAAATCCACCAGACATAAACAACCACTGTAGAGACGTTCATCACCAGAGTCGAAGGGATTTCCTGTCACACACCTAATAGCTACAAGTGAATTCTCCACAGCTCAATTCAGAATTGTGCTCAGCAAACCAAGCCGTTGTTTTTTTAAAAACAGAAAACTCAGGAAAAAAAGTTTTTCTTATTTTTTTTCTGAACCCCATCTGCAAAATTTAGAAACCTTATTATACAACTGAAAGCACAAGCCTGTGCTTGTCTGCTCAAAAGTAAGTCCTATTGTTTCAATGGGGCTTTCTCTCAGGAAAGGGTGCACAGGATTGCAGCCTAATCGTGTCATTGGAAGCAGGACTGGGCTTCAGTGTTTCCTTCCAACTTTACTTCCCCCACCCCCAGCTCTTCACCCACATCCCCTTGAATCAGGCCTCACTGCCTGCTCTCCTCAGTCAAATCCTACTTGCTGGCAGCAGAGTGGTGGAGTTGATTGCTTTTTGTTTTGCAATTGGTTTGCTGTTTTGTTTTTTCTTTTCCCTTCCCCTGAATTGGGTGCAAAGAAATTATCAACTCATTTTTGCACTCAAGAATTTCAGTGACGTGGAAAAATCTGTTACCCTGTGATCTTTCTCAGCCAAGTAATTGTGACCTTTCCTGCAACAGTTTCCATATCATGCTTGCAAGCGTAGTGTTTGGGCAAAGCTGTCCACCTGCGTCCCTATCATGAGGTTTATACAGGCACCCCTCCATAGTCACAGGGATGTGTTCCCAGCCCCGCTGTTGATACAGGAAAACACAGATTCAGCGAACCCTATCTCCTCAGCCCTCTCATACCTCCCCTTGTGCCCATTACCTCTGTTTGTGTTGTCTATAGTTTTGTGAAGGCGTTATGCACTTGCTTTAACCGAAAGCTATCAGCAGAAAGCTTATAAGAAGACAAGCAGGCAGGCAGCCTGCAGGGAGAGGGAGTGACTCAGCAAATGTGCTTCCTGCTAATTAAATGTTCCTTGAGTCGTTCCCTCTAGCTGCAGGTTATCTACAAGTCGGCTTGTCTTGCTATAAACTTTCTGCTTATAGTGTCTGGATAAAGCAAGTACATGATTCCTTCACAAAACTATGCAAAACATAAACAAGGGAATGGGTCTGGGTGGTCTGGGGAACCATGGATAACTGGATCTGCAGATACCAGATCCGTCGATACCAAGGGGTACCAGTACTGACATATAATCACAGACACCAAAATGGGAGGCAAATGGGAAAAGTACAGTTTCTGAGAGATGTCCATGCATGAGAATTCTCAGTTGTTTCAATGGTTCATAGTTCAGTAACAGACCAAAAGAGAGCCGGGAGAAAGGATATTCTTTACGTTCCTAAAACAAGAGGAAAACGTGATATCAAGCCACCACTCTTATCAACTCAATATCCTAGCAACAGTGTCGACACCCTGCATCATTGTTGTACACATTGCCAGCTAGCTTCAATTTCTGGTTTTTAAAATTGATCTTCCATAAGTTCACCTTGTGATTGAGGGCAGCATTATCTTTAATTAGAGTCTCTGAGAGCTGCTTAGCATTGTCTGAATTGTGATCTGCATCACTAAATTATCCACTCCCTGAGAAAAGCGTTTCCTCTGCACTCAAGACTTTTCATTCTGCTCCTGGCCCAGATGCGTGCCATGTGTAAACTTCTGCTTTGGCAACCTGCTGTGATCCTGCTAGCGCCGTTGGCTGAAGAACTGCACAGAAACAAGGGGAACATATGGCTGCTGCGAGTGGTTTTGTAACTTTCTTTCCACTGAGTTATTAACAGTTTGGCTTGGGGGATGAGGAACGAAGGCTGTTAGAAACAGGGCTGATGGAATTGCAAGGCGCAATTCAGGTACACAAAGGTTTTGACCCACCAAATGGAACACAGCTCACAAGCCATGGGATGTCTGACCTGCTGGGTACTTGGGCAATCTTTCTCTTTGTGCTGCTCAGGCAGCAAAAAGAGGGTTATATATATTTTTTTGAGTGAGTTCCTAGTGGTTCTGTGTACATGGGCTACGGTCCACTTGATTGAACTCAAGCTGGGCAGACCTCAGGTCATTCTTGCAGGAATACCGAAGGGCAGCTCAGAAGACCAAATTGGCTGCTTAAGAATACAGCTTGAGCTAATCTGTGTAAATAAAATGCACCTTGAAGACATTATTATTTACAACACAATATTCACGCCAATGTTTGACAAATGGAAATTTATAGAAGACAACCCACTTAAGGGAATGCAGACTTCAAGGCGTGATATGGAATAAGTCAAACACCCAAGCCACAGGATCTGGTGAAATGTCCTACCCTACCTCAGAGGAATGCTGTGAGGATTGAAAGAGGAGAAGAATCTTGAACACTTCCATAAGCTCCTAGGAGGAAAACCAGGATATTAATGTAACAATACTTTTTGCAAATAATTGCAGAATTTGTTCCAGAAACACATTTTCTAGCCATAGATTTCTAGGTCCCCAGGTTGTAAACCACATAGTAAAGTTACAATTCATTCTTGATGGGACATGAGGGCTGGCGTATTAGTGGCTAAGGGATAGGCAGCCCGATCCTAACTTGTATTGGAGCAGGAAGGCGGGAAAGCTTGCACTGTATCCAAAGCAGGTTTGGTGGCCTCTGGAGCTCACCATGGGGCCAGGGGATGTTTGTCCCCTTACCCTGGGGTAAGCCCCAGCCACCCTATGGGATTGCTCGGGTCTGCACCTGCTATTCAGCAAGCACAAGTCCAGGCAGACTGCAGGAACCCAGATCAGGGCTGTTCAATCTGGGGATTGGGGGGTTACCTCTCCTCCCTCCCCAGCCGCCCCACCCACCGGGCCACCCTCCCTCTTCCCTCCCTTATTCTGCTCCTCCTCCATCCCTCCCATTTTCAAAAGCCCCCACGCTGGCTGAACTTGGCCAGCCCAGGGGCATCTTACCTCTGCCCATCTGCAGTGTCGCTGGGTTGACACTGCTGCCTGCGTCAGCCCAGCGTCTATCCCACCAACGCAGACATGCCTTACGGCACATTTGCCACGGTGTTTTGGTGTCAGCCAGTGCAGTCCACACTCCCTACTGAAGCCACTGCAAGATAGCCTTAGCCTATAAGTCTCAACTATCATATGAGGATACTAAGGGCACAATCCAAGCTGCGCCCTTGGGCTGACTCTAGGTGCTTGCATTGGCCCAACATCACTAGCACTGACGCGGGGGCACTGGCCAGCACCACCACATTGGCGCGGGTGTTGTTGGGCAGATGCTAGCCCAAGGCTCCACTGAGCCGCTACTGCGCCAGCAGAACGTGGCTTGCGCAAGAGCAGATCTGGGCGGGGGAAGGGTAGGCGGGCGGAACTGAGTGGTGGGGTGGGTGGGCCGGGAGATCTGCTGGCCCAGGAAGAGGATGGGGTCGGGATGCCGCTGTTAGGTTGCATCCAAGCCTCCATCCCCAGGCAGCATGGCCCCAATTCAGGTGGTATTAACCCAGTATGTATCCACCTTCACTAGAGCCCAGGTCTACCCGGTCAGGTAGACCTGGGCTCTGGCGAAGGTGGATACATACCAGGTTAATATCAATTCAGGCTGCACAGCTTCCTTGGCTCTACGCTTGCTGTACAGGCCCTTGCCCTGGGAGACTCCCCAGAGCTCCAAAGCTGTGCTGGATTCAGTGCAGGCCCACTGGCCTCACTGTTCCAGGGCAGCTTAGGATTGCGCTCTAAGACTTACCCACCTTACAGGAATGTTGTGACACAAGTAAAGCACATATACAAAGTGCAATGCAAGAGACTTTTTGGCTGGGCCTTGAAAGCTTTTTACTTAGGGTAAAGTAAAAGTTACTTTTTGTTCGGCATTCAATAGCTGACATCAGGCTAGTGTAAATCAAATGCAATTTTAACAGTTTATGTGATCCATTGGGGCTTGTTTTGTTTTTATTATTTTTATTTTTATTTAATTATTATTACTCTGTTTTATTCTGTAAGCTGCCTTGATTGCCCTCACAGGGAAAAGGTGGGATATAGATTATTTAAATAAGTATATAAATACAAAAATGTTTTTTATCATTTACTAAGCTGCCCACTGCAGCACTTTGGTACACATTCCTGTTGTTGTTTCTTTAAAAAGGAATTATTTAGATTTGACCAACGCATTCAAAATTAATCAGGATTATAGCCCAGTTGAGATTTTACCACTGCAGAAATTTGAATGCTCATTAAACACACACACACACACACACACACACACACACACACACACACACCCTCTCCTTGCATGTAGAAACCAATATCATAGAAAGAACTGGGCTAGATGCTGCTTTGATATGCTAGTCTTCTGACAGCATAATTTATGGAGATCTATTCAGAAGTAAACCCTACTGAGTTCACTACTCTCAGGTGTGTATAACAGAGATTTGCAAAGTGTATGCTGTGACCTCTTCCTGGTTGACCAGGATGAATAGCACAAGATCTTGTGAGAACAGTGTGAGATCTTGTGCTATTCTCATGATATCTCATGATAATAGTGTGCGATTTCGTGCGATGTTGTCTCAGCGAACTGAGAGTGCCATGTGGCACTCCTGTGAGTGAGAATCCTGCCACAGTCCTGGTGAGGTTGGGAACCACCAGTACATAGGTTTGTGGCCTACGAGCATGAACCTTTGTGCTAAAAACACAAAACTAGCTGAATATATCTCAACACATTACAGCGAAAAAGGTTATTCTGTCAGCATTGTAAAAGTTTCGAAAATACTGAAAATTCAACCAAATAGGCTGTCATGTTTCAATTTTTTTCCTCAATAAAGAGCTTATTCTATAACCAAGGTTTGGTTTATTCAAAATTCACTATCCTTACCTGAATATCATCTGCATGTTAAATGCCTAGATTCGAAAATTTTATTCCAATGTCTGCCTTATTAAATGTTAAGAGTAATTACATTCTGAGAAATGTGTATGGACATTTTCATTTCAGTGTTATTTGACTTTATTATGGGCAGTAAATGCATGCTCAGTGAAGAAATATAATGCTATAACTTTCTGTGGACGCCTGGTGTTAAACAACTATTAAAAGCCATGGTAACAAACAAGGAATTATAGGTAAGTGCAGCAATTACAGCAAAAAGGTCTAGAGTCAAATATTCTGAAGCTCATTTATTAGGAGTGAGAAATAGCAATCTCGTCACTAGAAATGCTACGACAAGCTCCAAATTAGAAGTCTGAGGTTTTTATTCTTCCTCCCGCCATTACAGTTTTCTTGTAAACATTCCTTTTTGGGTGCAATTTTGCATGTTTACTTTCTTGAACATAGACGGTGTGAAAGTAGGTGTCATGCACAGCAGCAGAACAGAAAAAAGGAAATAAAAAGAGGCCTCTTTCAAAAGATTTTAATGCATTTTTTTAAAAAATGAAACCACTTGAACAAGATACATGTCATTGGTTTCATTATCATTAAGTCACCTACGCGGTAGTATCTAGAGAGATACCGTACCTTCAGCGTGATTGCTGCAAAAAATGAACATTACCAGAATGCATTTGCTCCTAGGAGTTCCCAACACTTAAGGAATTTAATTCATGCTTATCTCCAGAAGGTCTGTTACTCTATTAATGTCCTGCTTCATCCTGACCCAGAATTCCATAGCATAAGAGGGAATGAGACTGTTATCAGAATCAGTGCAGACTTTCTTTGTGGATTTTGCCTGGGCTACCAGCACCAAGAATGGAAAGTGAGACAGAAGAATACTACTGTACTACTACTACTACTGTACTCATGTATTATTTTATTTATTTATTTATTTAAGAAATTTTTACCCCGCCTTTCCTCTGCCAGGGCAGATGTCCAAGGCGGCTTACAATATTAAAAAAGATAAAAATAAAGTATAACAATTAACATTAAAAACAGTTAAAAACAGTATTAAACAATAAGCAATCAAGATTAAAAACACAAACAATTTAAAAACAATTAAAAAATAAATGTATAAGTCTAAAAATTTATGCCTGAAAATTGACCATGAAAATATGGATCGACTTATACATTGCTCAATACAGTTAATAAAGCTTTTAACAGCAGCTTGGGTAGGAGCTGGGCTAAGAAGCAGAAAGCTGGGGGGGGGGGGGTTAGGAAAAAAAACAGAGTAATTTTACTTACCAGTAATTATTCTCAGGCACCAACAGACAGCAAGCAAAAAACCAGTAGCCATTTTCCTTCTTCAAACAAGCAGAGAGGTGAAGGTGCTTTTGGGAATTGTAGTCATTATGAAGGCTGCTGCTATGGAGGTGCTGTGCTGTATTCCTCACAAAACCTACCACTCCAATAAGCAACTTCACCTTTCTCCTTTCTTGTTTGGAGAATAGCTCCATTTCTGTGCTGCCTCAGAAGAATGTGAAATAGCTCCTTTTTTGGTTGGCTTTCTGTGGCTGCCTCAGGACTACTGGTAAGTCATTTTCAAAGAATGTCATACCCACCCCCTAACTGTCACCCTCGACTTATGCATGAATCATAGCAAATTCTATTATTTTGTGCTTAGAACTTGCCCTCGACTTATCCGTGAGATCAACTTATACATGAGTATATATGGTGACTTCTTTAACCCTAGGGGGCGAAATTAGAATTCCTACAAAAATCAGTAGAAAGCTGTCATATTTCCAGTTATCTACAGAAGACACTCCTCATGGTATACCACTTATTCTACACAAGTGGTCAACTTTTTGTACCCTCAGATTTTATCCAAACCATTAAGAACTCATATGGCTCTCTCTAAGATCTGCCTGAAGCCCATCTTGTGCCTCAGTTGGCACCTCAAGGCATCTCCCTCCCTCCCTCCCTCCCTCCCTCTCTCTCTCTCTCTCTCTCTCTCTCTCTCACACACACACACACACACACACACACACACACACACACACACACACACACACACACACACCATTTCCCCCCTTGGCACCTGCAGCCTGCCATGACCAAAACACTCCTAGAATTTGTGTCTCCTGATTGCTGGTAGCTTCCTCTCCTCTTACTTACTCCAATCCCATTCCCTCATCTTCCACTTTCAACCTCCCTTTTCTACCTCCTCCTCCTGGAAGCTATTGTCTACATTGTTCCTCAGCTTTGTCACCCCACCCCCAATATTCTGCCTTTTCATAAAACAAGTAGTAGTTGTGGACTGAACAAAGAAACAGAGAGAAATAGAATGGTGGTCATTCAGGAACGAGCAGGAGGAAGATGACTAATGGTCTGGTGCCTTCCAGGAGAGCATGCTACAGGCCAGGACTATACAATAGAATTGAACTGATGGCAAGAGGCATCAGATCCCACAGGCCATGAGGAAAGCCATCTTTAATTTGTTAGACCAGTGGTTCCCAAACTGTGAGTCACTACACTCTTGGTGTCGCGAGTCACTTGCCAGGGTGTGGGCCGCCCACTGCCCCTGCAAGGAGACCCTGCTGCATCACTCCAAACAGAGAGAGTTGGAGGCTTGGCAGAAAGAGCTCCTGCATGCGAAAACTGCACATTGGGAAAGCTCGCCTGCCCTGGCCTTCTTACTGCGGTCAGTGGAGGTGTTTTGGGTCTCCGAACTCAGGAGAAACTGGCAATGATGTCATCACCAGTCACTTCCAGGACTCATGTGCTGCAAAAACGTCAGTTTGGGAACTGCTGTGTTAGACCAATAAGCCTTCCTCCATTGTGGCTGGCTGGCTTGAGAGAAGCTTTGCCCAGCTTCTGTGCCTTAGAAAATTCCAAGAGCAGCCACAACCTGGCTGCACAGAACATTTGAACCTGTTAACTGAAGCCATATCTTAGGATCTTCCTGGCTGGGAGTAATGAAGTTGTTAAAGAGATGGGGATGAGCCATCAAATTACAAAGAAGGTTCCTTGAGGAGCTCACCCCACAAAACATCTAACTGTAGATTGTTTACAACCCAATGCTGATATCTAGGCTGTAAATCCAAGGGAAAAGGACAGGTTCATAGTAAAAATGGGACATTTGCGATGCTGTAGGTGAGCAAAAATTGACAGTGGGAAATACCAACAGCACATCTCCCTGCAGAAGGGCTGGCATTCTTTTAGCCTTTTATCTGACTAATAAAGAATGCTTTGCTTCTTCTACGATTTGAAAAATCTATTTCATGCACACCTGTGCATGAAATTGAAGCGTTGTTGACAGCCACAACTGCCAGGTTTGGAAACATCCCTCCAAGCTGGCCAATGCCAAGGCACAAATAAAAGCCTTTAAAAGGAGGCACATTTACCATGTTGGCATATATTTCCAATCAGCTGTGTGTGCTAAAATGTGCAACAGCCTCTCTAAAGAGGGTTATTATGCAGTGTTGTATCTTTGCCGGTGGGGAGTGGGGAGCAGAAATACTATAAAGAAAAAAGTATATCTTCTTAATGTGAGACATTCTGTGACGTGTGAGGTTTACTGCCTATAAAGATCATGAAAAGCTTTAAGAGTATATTAATGCTGGTATCTGAGAATTATCTTCCTCCCAGTAATGGATTATGTAGATAGTAAAAAGAAAGCACCGCGCAGGGTACAATAAGAATTAGATATTCTGTATAATGTGCTAAAAAGATTTATCTGGAATTGGGGATTCCAGAGCACATTACAACGCTGCAGTTGAAAAGTTCTTTGCCCTTTGAGAAAAGAGAGAAGTTCGAAGATGGAACACGCTCATAAACATGACAGGTGGAAAACTAACGTTGCTGTATTCTGGAATTAGCTTTAATAAATTGGAACTGTAAACAGAAATGGCTTTTGAAAACCCTCCAGTTTCAAAGCCATTTTGCCATGTGGCTTGGTGGGGTGTTGCTTAAGAAACACAAATCCATTGGCATTAGGATTTTCTAGCTGTACGGATCCTGTCTCTTAAAAAGTTCATCATCATACATTTCAATTTCTTGTGTACTGGCCAAGATGCCATCCTAGGGATGGTTCTAAAAGGTATAGTAATACTTCTAAAATGGGGCGTGGCAATACATTCCAGACAGATAATTGCTGTGTGAAACAGTGGTAAACCGTATAAGACCTCATTAAATATAAAGCAGGAAACTAGCTTTGATTGACCCAGACTTCCCAGAATTCACAGCTCTCATTTCCTAGAATAGTTGTCCATTGTGCTGGAATGAAGAGTCTTGTAGCAAATCAAACAAGAAGAGTGTTGTAAAGGAAGCAGCATTATGGGAGATATATGTATTATGACATGGGTTCTTAACCTTTTTATGATTACAGACCCCCCAGTGAATTGCACAATGTGTCCCTAACCCCTTTGCCAGACTGTCAATCATCATCACAAGTCCTATTGGATACCAGTATGATTTCAAAAGGTGTCAATAGCTTGGTTTTATTTTACATATGAATAACTTGGATCAGAATGCCTCAGTCTGATATTGATAATGGTGATAATTAAGAATTAATCCAGTGTTTCTCAAACTGTGGATCAGGACCCACTTGGTGCGTCACAACCTGATGTCAGGTGGGTTGCAGTAAGCTGGCAGCAGCCATTTTGGAAGCTGCAGATCTTATTCTTGCTATGTTCCTTTGGTGAGTATTTACAGTTTGAATTTTCAAGTGAAGGTTTTGGTTTTTTAAAATTGTTTTTAGTTCAATGCTTTTACATAATATTTTGTCCTATTCCGGTTTACTGTCAGGGATTGTTGTGCAATTGCTGCAGTCCAAGAATGCTAGTTTGCATTCCAGGAGTGTCACTTGATTACATCACAATGACTGCACTTCCTGCTTGATGATGTCACTTTCGGCCGTGACATCACTTCCAGTGGGTCCCAACACTAGTGTAATTCTAAAAAGTGGGTCCTGGGGCAAAAGGTTTGAAAAGCACTGATCTAGAACTCAATCCTAAACTGGAGTTAGGCCAGCATAAACTAAGCCAGCAAAGTTTGGCCGGCACATGGGCCACCATAAAGCATGTTTGGACTACTCTTGGAGTCAGAGAGGATGGCTCACATCTGTGTGCTGGCCTCTCTGACTCTGAGAGTGGTCCAAACATACTTTACGGTGCCCCTTATGCTGGCCAAACTTTGCTGGCTTAGTTTATGCTGGTCTAACTCAGTTTAGGATTGCTCCCCTAATCTAATAACATTTTTTTTATTATTCAGAGATTGAGGGCCTAACCCTATCCAACTTTTCAGCACTGATGTAGTGAAGCCAACAGAGCCAACAATGGGGAGACAGTCACAGAGACCTCCTGTGTTCCCTTCCCTGGGGCCTGCATTGCAACTGCACTGGCACTGGCAAGTTGGATAGGATTGGGCCCCAAGTCCCTTTAACCTCTATCGTTTGTTTTCCATACAGCCAAGGGACATGGATACCCCCAGTTAAGAATCCCTGGATAATGGGATTACAAATTCTGCATGTATGTGCATAGCCTAGGTAACCCTCTAACAAAGATATACTGTTTCAATTGGTGCTCCTCTTATATTTAAAGTGGAAGGTAAACTGTCACCCAGCACAATGCCTTCTCTGGTGGCTGTTGGTGATGTTTCTTCTGCATCTTTTTTTTAGATTGGGAGCCTTTTTGAGACAGTGAGCCACTTACAGCCCAATCCTATGCTGCCCAACTGCTTGGGAATGCAGCGGAAGCCAGGCAGCTCCTGCTGCATCCCGTGATAGCCAGGCAATCACAGGAGGCTCTGTGGGGGAAGGGGACGTTTGTTTGACCCACAGGAGATGGGTCTCCTTGCTTCTGCACGGGCTATTTAGCTGGCGCAGAAGTGAGGTCAGGATCCAGCACCAAGTGTCACCCCCGGTCCCACCCCCTGCTCCAGTGGTGTCATCCGGCAACGAGCTGCTGGAACGCTAGGCGGGACTTACCGCCTGATTGGCTGCCCGTCCGTTACGTGTCGCCGCCTGCCCACCCGCCGTGCGGGCACCCCTGGCTTCAGAGGGGGTGCCCGCTTGCCTGGGGGGCACGCCGGGTGCCTAGGCAAGCAGTGGAGGGGCGCGCCAACTGGAGGGAGCCCACGCGGTGGGCGGGCAGGCGGCGACGCGTCACAGACAGCCTGTCAATCAAGCGGTAAGTCCCGCCTAGCGTTCCGGCAGCTCATTGCCGGATGACACTAATGCCCTGCTCCCCACCCTGGAGCACCCTCTTGCCCCACCCAGAATCACTGATGACCGGTGGACTCACTGCTCGTCAGTTTGCGGAGCTCTATCCAGGGCATGCACGGCTGGCATCGCCATGGCATCGCCCCTGTGCTAGCAGTAATGGTTTACTGACAGCATTGGAGGTACTTTGTGGCGCCTTGTGCGACACTAGCGTGAGCTTGTACCACCAGCTTGTACCTCGCACTGGAGGGCTCTGGATTGGGCCCTTCAGCTGCAATCCTATACGCACTTACTTGGGAGGAAATCTTATTGGGCACAATGAGTACTTCTGAGTAGATATGCATAGGACTTGGCTGACAATTTTTTTATTTTCTCCTTAAAACACTTTGTGAACTTTTCCCCTTAAACATGGCATATAAATCTTTTTCATAACAACAACAGCAACAACAATGTGGTCTGCATGCATAGGCATTAATTATAATGTGCTCTGAGCACAGAGGCATTAGGCAGACATTGGCCTCATGTTCGGGGTGGGGTGTCTATGTTTCATGTTGATGGAGTTAGTCATTGGCTTTATAATGGATTAAAGACTTTTCTGGGTTCTTTAAAAAAAACTGCCCATTTTGGCTCTCAAGGACTTGTTAGAAAATGAATTGCAAGACAAAAAATTTACATAAATACATAGAAATCTAGCAGTTGATACTCAATGTCCTTCATACGTGCACTGACAACAGCACGCGCGCGCGCACACACACACACACACACACACACACAGCAACTCTTCAAAATTATTTTCACCTTTCACCAGTACAACGTAACAATGTAGCACTATTTTCTAATTAGGATCGATGGTGGATACATGTAGATATGTTGAGTAATGAAATTAGCAGTACTGGGCTCGCAGCACAGACTTGGGTCTTTCATCTTTTGTAAAGGTTAATCTTAATAAGAGCATTATGCGCTGCCCACTCGGCTTGCTCCAAAATACCATGCCCTTGGCAGACAGAATGCCAGGAAGAGTCCTTATTAAAACCAGTGCTAGAAGGGTTGCAGGTATAAAGGTTAGATTTCAAACCTTTACCCTTTTGTGAAGTCCATGAATATTTCCCACGCTTTTTAGGACTAAGATATGGACTCGGGATGAATAAGAGCAGACCTGAGATTTTGTTCACCTCTGTGACCCAAGCTCCAAACTTTGTGTCAGAACTTTTGCTGAACAGTGGAGAACGTTGCAAGGCAGCATAACTTGCAGAGGTTGCAAATCTGGATCCTCCAATGGCCTGGAGTTTGACCTGCTGCAGAACATGATGACCTTTGCAGAACATGACATCAACCTGAGTCAAACATGTCTGGGCCATATCCTAACCTAATGCTCTTGATGTGTTTTGTGTTTACTTAGAGAATAAAATTTTTTGTTGTTAACAACAACAACAACAACTGGAAGTGTTTGCAGCATGGAAGACTGAAGAAAAAATACAGAGGGAGGGACATTTGCTGCACAAGACCAAGTTCAAATATTATGAACACAACAGTGGAAAAGCTCTCGAATGATGCCAAATGTCGACTCTGTAAAGAAAAAGATGAAACAATGGTTCATACTGTAAGTGGTGCAGTAGAACTGCTGCGAAATAAAATCACTGCTATGCTCCACTGGAACTTGTGCAAGAAATATGGAATAACATCAGTAAAGAAATGATGGAAGCACATGCCTGAAAAGGGGGCAGAAAATGAGCAGGTCAAAATCTTGTGAAACTTCAAAATCCTGACAGATAAAAAATTGCAACACAACATGCCCAGGTATAACTGTAGTTGAGAAGAAACAAGTGATGCTTATTGATATGGCCATTCCAGGAAATAATCAAATCGAGGAGAAAGAATGGGAAAAGATCACAAACTACAAAGACCTGGAAACTGAAATATAGTACCTTTGGGAAAGAAATCAACCACTATACCTATTGCCATTGGTACACTCAATGCAGACATGAAGGGCACAGTCCTAAACTGAGTTAGGCTGGCATCAGCTAAACCAGCAAAGTTTGGTCAGCACAAGGACCCCCATGAAGTATGTTTCGACCACTCTCAAAGTCAGAGAGACCAGCACTCAGATGTGAGCCATCCTCCCTGACTCCTAGTCCAAACACGCTTTATGGTGGCCCTTGTGCTGGCCAAACTTTGCTGGCTTAGTTTATGCTGGCCTAACTCCAGTTTAGGATTATGCTCTAAGAAATGTCTGGTCAACATAGGCATTGACAGGGTAACCGTTGAACAACTGCAACAAGTTGCACTCCTAGAAACATTGAACATTAAGCAATGGTATCGCACCAGTTCTTAAACACTTGGGTAGATTTTGAACTAGTGAGCACTGAAAAATCCCAGCTCAAACATCTGGTGGGCTGTGACACCACTGATGATGATGATGATGATGATGATGATGATGATGATGACGGCAGCATCCTCTGGGTACATGGAATTCTGAGCGTTCCAAGCTGTTGCCAGTATTCTTTTAAAAAAATGGTGGGAGATGATGCCTTCACTCAGGAAGAAAAAAATAAAAGGAGTCACTAGGTACACACACTTATCAACCAGTCCTCAGCCTTTGTCAAACAAGAAATTGTTTTGGTAATAGCTACAGCAGCTGCTGTGTGGAAGAGGGGAGGAAATACACCTCTTTTTCTCCCTAAAAAGGGCTGAAGTGGGCCCTTGTCCCATCTACTGTTCAGAATGCGGGTGGGTAGTAGCTATAGCGCCTGGTAGTGCCCAGCTGGCAGGCCAGGGACCACCCCTTCTCTTGCACTATCTTGCTCAGGTCTGTTTATCTACTGCTTTTCAACAGGATAGTTCAATCTGAGCTATGAAGCCTTGTATGGCTGCCCATTAAGGCACTCTCTATATACTGGCTTCCTGAGATGGAAGAAACAGAAAATCAGGAAAAATCAGGCATCTGGCATGCCACAACGCATGGCTATGAGCCTGCCTGCCTTCAGGCTCATACACTGTGCAGGCCTGGTTTAGAAGCTTCTTAATTAAAAGAAATACTAGGCAAGGAGGATGCATTCAAACTACATTTTGCATGGCTTTCTCCATAAGAACAAGAAAATTATTCTTGTGCAATTATGCCTATCTGCAATCATACATTACAGAATGGCACAAAAGGTCCTGTTTTGAGCACTGTAAAAATATTACCACAGAAAGTAAAAAAAATATTGTAACGTTCACTTTAGAAGATGGGGAGATGGGAATAGGACACGCAGGACTGGAACAAGTCATTGTTTGCTAAATCACTATGGGAACACAAGAACAATTCTTTTACCTTCCCTTAATACTCCCTAGTCTTATGGCATCAGTTGTGATCAAACGCAAACCTATATCCCAACACAGAGATAAAGTCTTCTGTGACATGATAAGCCTGCAACTGTCACTTTAATTTTAAATGTAATAGCAAGGATTACGCAGCCACAGCATCATATATCTTGAAAACATGGCAAGGATCAGTGCAGCTTTGCTGGAAAACACTGAGCTGCAATGTTTAGACACTGCCTTGTAGTTTATGGACCAGTGATCCCCAACTGTACACACACACACACACACACACATGCACACACGCGCATGCACACACACACACACACACACACACACACACACACACACACAGAGAGAGAGAGAGAGAGAGAGAGAGAGAGAGAGAGAGAGAGCATGTTTAAAGCATTCTATAATAAAGGTAAAGATAAAGGTCTCCCCATGACCGAATGGTCTAGTCGTGACCGACTGTAGGGGGCGGTGCTCATCTCCATTTCAAAGCCTGTAGAGCCGGCGTTTTTGTCCGAGGACAAGCTTCCATGGTCACGTGGATGGCATGACTCTACGCCATAGCACACGGAACGCCATTACCTTCCCACCAAAGTGGTCCCTATTTATCTACTTGCATTTAGGTGCTTTTGAACTGCTAGGTTGGCAGGAGCTGGGACAAGCAATGGGAGCTCACTCCATCACGCAGTCTTGAACTCCCAACCTTCCGGTCGGAAAGCCCAACAGCAGTGGTTTAACCTGCTGCGCCACTACGTCCCTTATAATAAAGTACAACACATTAAATGAACGTAGATTCAGCAATCAAAAAGTGTTGTTGGATATTATTGCTGATAAGAATAGCCAGATTTCAGGTCTGAGGTCAGATTCAGATTTCAGAATCAGAGCTTGATCCTTTCCAGGCCAGTGCCAGCAGTAAGACCTTACCACTGGTACCAGTGTCACAAATGTGCCATAGGCACTTCTAGCGCCAGCGGTAAAGCTTATTGCCGACACTGGGCCTGTATTAGTAGGCACTTGGCCCTGGCACCAGGAGGACCTGACGGCATGCTGCCAGGTGGCATATATAACCACTGACTGTGCCGCCACCAAGAGAAGTGAGAGGGGCGGCGGCCAGGAAGAGGGCCTTTTCGGTGGTGGCCCCCCAACTCTGGAACACCCTCCCCTTAGAATTGAGAACTGCTCCCTCCTTGTTTACGTTTCGGCGGGGGCTGAAGACCTTTTTATTCCAAAAAGCTTTTAACTGTTGAAAGGCTGGCTGGTTATTATGATCCACGGGGCTTGTTGTTTTAAACTGTTTTTAAATTTGTTTTTAATTGTGTTCTTAATTTTTTGATTATATTGTTTAATACTGTTTTTAATTGTTTTTAATGTGAATTGTTATATTGTTTTTATATATATATTGTAATGCCGCCTTGGGTGCCTTCGGGCACAATAAGGCGGGGTAAAAATCCAATAATAAATAAAATAAATAAATAAATACTGGTAATGTGCTCATTCGGGGCAGAGAAGGCATGGGGAAGCCAGAACTGGGGGCGTGGAGTGGGCCCGGGTGGCGATGGTAGCCTCTACCACTGCATCCTATCCTCCATGTCAGGCTGCGCAGCCCGACATGAAAGTTTTCAAGACTAGAGGAGGCCCACTGCAGGGCCAGCTCCCTTACCTGGGGGAAGGAAACAAATATCCCCTTCCCCCAAGCAGCCTCCTGCCGTTGCTGCAGCACCCATAGGATTTAGCAGTAGCCGTTTTGGCATCAAGGTCTCGAAAGGAAGGAGCAAGAATGAAAGAATCCAGAATCATAACAGCAGCTTATATTTGACTTGGCTTGAAAACTTATTTTTTTTAACATTACCCCAAGGAGACTCCAGCAGCTGCCTCCAGCCCCATTGGATACAGCAGTGGCCGTGTTGGTGCCGCTCATCCTCCAGGCCCTGCTGGGGCTTAGGATTGGGCTGTTGGTCAACAAATCAACAAGACCAATCAATAGTCAGTCAATAGTATTTTTATACCGCTTTTCAACACAAGTTCACAAAGCGGTTTACAGGCAAATAATTATAATGAAGTTAAATGGCTCCCTGTCCCAAAAAGGCTCACAAATCTAAAAAAAAAATGCAGACCAGCAACAGCCACTAGAAAGACCAAAGCTGCAAATTTCCTCTCAGGCCTGTCCCTCCCTCCATTCTGCCCTCTCTCCACCCTCCCCTTGTCCAATAACACCTCCCCCATTCTCCAAGCCACCCTCTCCACACCCCCAGGTCACTCACAGCTAACCTGTACTCCGCTGGCCAGTGACACAGGCCTCCCTGCCGGCATTGCAATCACAGTGCTGGTGGTCAGGCAGCCTAGGAGTGAGCTGCCTACTGATATTTAAATCATGGGTTGTCAACAATTATATGCGATATTATCATCAATTGTAGAGACCTTCTGGGAATAAACGTATTAAAAATAAGAAAATTTATCTACTGCTTTTCAACAGGATAGTTCAATCTGAGCTATGAAGCCTTAGATGGCTGCCCACTAAGATGGCACTCTCTATATACTGGCTTCCTGAGATGGAAGGAACAGAAAATATGAGGCATCTGGCATGCCACAATGCATGGCTATGGGCTTTCCTTCAGGCTCATATACTGTGCAGGCCTGGTTTAGAAGCTTCTTAATTCTTCTTCTCTAGCAGGATAATGGGAAAGCAATGTTGACTTGAAATGTTTATTTTGCAGAGCAATCTACAAAGCCTACCGTATGACCAAGGGAAGACTATTGATACATTTGGAAACCAGATACGTTCATGTCGGGATTTTGAGTTAGCATATCAACCTGGCTGTTTGGATCTCCTTATTGTCATGATTGCCAAAATACTGGGAACTCTTTTCCACAATCTGTTGCACTTCCAAATTATTTGCTTTTGGACCAATTCTATGACACCCACTCAGGAGTTCTTTGGCAGAAAAGTCAATAAGGAAAAGGTGCCCTGAGGTTAGGAGTTTGAATCGCACGTAGTGAACTAACCCTTTGGCTCTAAGGTGGCAATCCTATCCACACTTTCCTGGGAGTAAGCTCCATTTACTATAATGAGACATACTTCTGAGTAGACAGGCATAGCCTTGGGCTCTAAATATAACAGTGTTTTGCAATTATTATGGCTAATTCTTTTAAATATGCATAGTTTCATTAATCATTACCTGTATTTCAATTAAATTCAGTAAAACCAAAAGTTAATAGTGTTGAATTAAGACTTGGTGTATGTTGAATTAGCTACTCAGCTGTGGCTTTATATGTATTTCAGTGAGGATTTCTGCTCCGAAGAAAAGTTTCTCACTGCTTTATAGTTACGTCATTTATATAAAAACAGTGTAAAGGCCTTTACCTTTGGTAATGCATGCAGACTGCCCAGGGTTTAAACTGGCACTGACAGATATGGTATAAATCATACCACATTATTAAAAATAATTACCCTGTCATGTTAGCAATACTGTCACGAAGGGTGAGAGGACATTTAATTCTCAATTGTTCTGCCCTGTAAAAGTCTCTTCAGACCAGTTCCAGAGTGCCATCTTTTTTTCTATCCACACTCACAAAGAATTGGAAGAGGAGAAAAATAGTTTGCCTTTCTCTCCCACGACCTTCATCTGCCCAAAATGAGACACTGATCATGATGGATTGCCCTACGTGTTAATGGTGAAGGATACAGGGAGTGTGCCAAAAAAAAGAAGTGTGATTTTGACAGAAACAAATCATTTCCCAAGACTTCCTTATCAGTATCTCTTTTTTGCCATTCATCTATACCAGCCATTTTCAACCACTGGGCCACAGGACATTGGTGTGCCACAAATTGTCTGCAGGTGCACCATGGAGTTTGAGGAGGGTCACTTATTAGTATGGCCACTGAGGGATGTGAGCTCCTTGCCCCTGACCGGCAGTGCGGTGTGCCTTGTCAAAAAAATAGATGGTGTGCCTTGACAATTCTAGTGCTGTCTCATAAGTTGAAAACCACATCTAGGGACCACTTTTCTCTGAAATGGTAAGCCTGTGTCAGGGCATCATACTCTGGAAGGTGAGCTCCCAATACCTGTATTCTGAAGTGATGGAGCAAAGGCATGGGCTCTGTTAAGGAAAAACAGCCAGTCTTGGATAGCAGGTAGTGGAAAGGGATTGGCACTCTGGGATCAGCAGAAAGATTTAGGTCTCTTCTCTTGAACGGCTTGAAAATATCTTCTCGTTGGTGCAGGAACTACAGTATTAGTGCCTGACATGCTAGGTCCAAAACTGACCCCGTGATGCCTAACTTGTAGAAAAAAATAAAATGTTGCTCTTCTAAGCACATAGGACAGGGCAGGATATAGAACAAAATAATAAATCAGCATCAGTCTTCTAATTTTTCACATTCCTCTTCCTGTAAAGTCACATCTCATCAAGTCTTTTGATCCAGTCTATTCAGGCTACAGGGCACCTTCCATAAGTTACCACAGAGCGGAATACTAACCTGGAGTTAGGCCAGCACAAGTTATGCCAGCAAAGGTTGACTGGCACAAGCGACACTGTAAAGTATGTTTGGACCACTCTCTGAGTCAGAGAGGCCAACACACAGACGTGTGCCATCCTCCCTGACTCCACGAGTAGTCCAAATGCCCTTTACAGTTCCCCTTGTGCCAGCCAAACTTTGCTGGCCTAACTTGTGCCAGCCTAACTCCAGGTTAGGATTACCACCACAGTCTAAGTATTTCCCAACCTGGGGGTCATGAACCCCAGGGTAGCATTTCCAACCTTTGTTTTGGACACTACTCCCTTAAGGAGGGCAGTGGTCAGACTGAAGACTCGTAGGTGCTGTTAGTACAACACTTTGGGGTTTAGCTACCACTGAAATGCATGTAAATAAAAAAAAGAGGGGCTTTATGCTCCTGCTTTCGTGACAACCTTGGTCAGTACAGGGGCCGCTGTGGCAGCCAAAGACAATGTTAAGATTGTGCTGTGAAGCTTGCAATCCTAAATCACACAAACCACAAATATGTGTGACAAGTGCCCATTTTTATCCTTTCCACACTCTAAACTTTAGACCCGTGATACTATGCTACTGCCGATAACTGACTCCTCAGCTAACACCAATGGAAAGTCGCTTTTTTATGTTAGAAGGAACAACTGCAGTAAGTAATCTCTTAAACTATCTGATAAATGTTTAATCTTCCTTGCCCTTCTTTTTGTAAGTCTGCCCAGAAAAGGTGCTTTGACAGCATCCTATTTTACCGACTTTTCCCATCAGTCCTGGTTCTGCGGTGCTTAATCACTTATCGCCTTTCTCCAGTTTTCCCTCCCTCCTTTCCTCCCCCCACTAAAGCATTTTGCTGTGTTCTGCCTCTCTGCCTGATCTCCAGCCTCACCTTATTCTAATAATTGCATGAACCACATTCTGTTATCTAAACTTGTCTCCTAAAATGCTCTGTATCTTATCATTAGATTCTCTCTCAATGTCATTTCGGCTTGTGCTTTTGCTGGTCTTGACTATTGGATCACTGGTGATGGAAAGGAGGAGCGGCGAGTTTATTAGATTTTTCTCTGTGGGCCATGTTGTCACTTGGCCTTATTTCCTTCTCCATCCCCAGCAGCCACTGCTATAAATACTTAATCATCCTGCGATTAAATTTCCTTGTTGCTTTTCACTTAAGTAGCACACGGCACCTGGACTTGGGGTGATTTAAACTGCATTATAAAACTGCTTCAGGATTAAGGAAGAATTCTGATTGACTGGTAGATTCTTGTTAAGGGTGAGATTAATTCTGGGGAAGTACACAATTGAAAACCGCTAATTCATCCTTTTTTTCCCCAATACAGAGATAGAGGCTTTCCTTGGAGATGGGGGAAATACTTTTGAGGGGAGGGAAAGAAGTAATAAGGCACTTTTAAGTAGGGTATTTGCTAATCACAAGATAACACACTCCAGAAGGATGAAAAGCATTAAGCTGTGTTGTGTAGTATGATTATCCTATGATAAGCAGACTTTTCGTCACACCTCGGTGCCTGCATCCAGTTCCAAGGTACCTTTTCTTGTAATTGTCAAGGCTGGTGGCTGGGAGGGAGTTCCAAAGTGAGTCAAGCAGGCAGCTCAGCAGGCAATCAGACGATGAGCAGCTCAGACTGATGAGCCAGGCCAGAGTGAGCAGCTTGGTAGGCCCTTTAGCTTCTTTTGGGCTGACAGTACGGTAGCGTCATCCCCCCGCCATATCCATGGGTCCCATATCCACTGTTTCAGTTATCCACAAATCAAAAATATTCCTTCCTTCCTTCCTGGCCCACCAGTGCTGTCCTTTGAAGAGCACCAAGTATGATTGCAGGCTTTGGCTCAGCACAATCACCATGCTCAGCAGCATCATGTCATTCAGCAGCCCTTTACCAGCCAGCGCTTTCTCCATGAATTCCATGCTGACGTAGAGCAGGGGAAGCCTGCTGTGCTTCCCTCTCTGCCTCTCTCAGCACCTCACCCAATGGCTCCCTCCATTCAGAGACACATCAACATGGACAGCCAACCAGCCCATCAATCAGGCAGGATGCCGCTGGGTCTTAAAGCTGGCACAAATACAGGGGTGCCCAAACTTGCTTAGCATATTTAGCGCCCAATCCTATCCAATTTTTCAGTACCAGTGCAACTGCAATGTGGCACAAATCTTTCCTTACTTGGAGAAGGGCTCAGTGATTGCTCCCCTCTTGCAGGATGCAGCCCATGCCCTGTTGGCATGGTTGCATTAGCACTGGAAAGTTGGATAGGATTGGGCCCTTATTCACCAAGAACCTTAAACATGTGTTTTAATCCAGTGGACTCTCAGTTTATACCTGGTAAATAATTATAAACCTTGAAAATGACTTATTTACCGTTTATATTAATTGGAATGCAAAAAGGAACTCAGCGAATGTATTTCCTAGAGCTGCATATTATATGTCAGAAAACCACACGTGGCTGGCAAGCCACAGTTTGTCCAGCCCTGGTATACAGGGTCAGGGTGACCAGATGTCATAACCACAAAGGAGGACACAGCACCCCAAAATGTAGGACATACAAGAAAAATGCAGGATGTTACAAAATAAAAGCTAAAAACATGGGCAGCGCAATCCTACGGATTGCAACGGGGTGCAACGGGGTCGCGCTGATGTTGCGCACTTAGTGCCAACGCGGGGGCACTGATTGATACCCCTTCCTCGGCACTAAAGCAATGGGACTGGTGCTGCACGCAGCGCCGGTCCTGTTGCGCCTACTCAGCACTTCCCTAGCATGGGCCAAAGCCGGCTTGTGTGAGGGAGGCACCATGACAGGGCAGCTCAAGGATTGGTGGGAGGAGTGCAGGAGGAGTGTGGGACGTGGGCAGGTCCAGGATTCGCCAAACAGCCGAATCCTAGACCCATGCGGGCTGCGCGGTCTCCTCGGATGTGCGCCTGCTGTTTAGCGAATGCTCCCTTGCCATGGGGAGGCTCCAGCCTGTCCTCAGCGCTAGGATATGGCGCTGGCCCATCAGTCTCACCAGTCCAGCGCTGCTTAGGATTGTGCCCTCAGAGCGCAATCCGAATCTGGAGTTAGGCCGGCACAAGGGACACCATAAAGCACATTTGGACCACTCTTGGAGTCAGAGAGCATACAGACGTACACCATCCTCCCTGACTCCGACAGTGGTCCTAACACATTTTACGGTGTCCCTTGTGCCAGCCAAACTTTGCTGGCCTAACTCCAGGTTAGGATTGCACTCTTATTCATATAGAGATGTATGCAGTAGTGTCATTCACAAACGAGCCGCCGGAACACGAGGCAGGACTTGCGGCTTGATTGACAGGCAGTCCGTGACACGTCGCTGCCTGCCCGCCCGCCACAGGGGCTCCCTCCGGGTGGCGCGCCCCTCCGCGGCTCGCCTAGGCACCCAGCGCGCCCCCCAGGCAAGCGGGCACCCCCTCCGAAGCCAGGGGTGCCTGCGCAGCGGTCGGGCAGGCAGCGACGTGTCACAAACGGCCAGCCAATCAGGCGGTAAGTCCCGCCTCATGTTCCGGCGGCTCGTTTGTGAATGACACTACTGGATGTATGTCTTGTCCTCCTTTAATGCAACCCAAGGAACAAAGGAACAAAGGATAAACATGCAAGCAAGTGATGTGGGCAGTCGATACTGGCACCACCAGCCCATCTGTTTTGAAATGTTGAACATCTTGAAATGTATCCAAGACAGAAGGTTGAAATGTAGGACACCTCTGGAGAAAGAGGACATCTGGTCACCCTGTATAGGGTTCATTACTATCCACGATTTTGGGCATTCACGGTCAGTCTTGTATTGTATTCCCCATGGATACCATGGGGGGAGGGCTACTGTACTGCCTCTGGCCATTAGCAGAGGGGGCACTATGGGGCAACTGAGATCAGCAGTTTCCCCTGGCTACAAGCTGCTACATTGGTGTAGGGAGTGATGCATCTGGGCCACACTTTAAGAGTTCAAGCCTCTGATGCTTTACAATGATTGTATTAAACTAAGCATTGCCTTTTTTTTTCATTATGAGCTCCAAAGTAGTTATACTACAATGACTCAAGGCTGTTTCTGTCTTTTTTAAAACTGTTTCAGGATTAGTCATTTAGGTCTCCTGATTGCTCCATAATTGGGAAGTGAATTATCCTATTCCAATAGAGACTATCTATGGGAACCACAGCAAAAGGGGGGGGGTCTATGCCAAGCAGTGGAATGAATGAATAATGGCAATTCTATAGCTTTAATATTTGTAGGCTTTTCTTCCATATCTCAGCCAATCAATAGCAAGAGCTAAACCCATTTTGCAATATCTATTACCCTTAGTTCATTTCATCCTTAGTAATTAACAATTTTATCTATAGCTGCTCTGTGATTGATTTCAGGAATAAATTCAGATGAAGTAGCTGGTGCTTTAGATCCTTCATATTAAGTGTAGATACATCTGATTACATTTTTAATAATGATCTGTTTCTTCAGGACATCCATCCTCTCTTAGTCCCTCCTTTGGCAATTTCCAGACAATTCTCTTCTTCAGTGTTTATTGTATGCCTTTCCTGTACTTTCCTGTTCTTATTTAGACAATTATCCCTTCAAAGCACAGTATGTGCGGCATCTGATTGAAATGGGTTCGGGTTCAAAGAGCTCTTTTAGGCTTGCCCAGGGACTCGCACTTACCTTGCCAATGTGGGAGGCTTAAACATGCAGAACTCATCTCGGGCAGCAATCACTTGAAAAACAGCCAGAACCTCTCCCTGCACTCCCTTTGCACAGGAGGTGAATAGCTTTCAGGAGGAAGGTGAGAACAGATTCATGAGCATATAAAACAGGAGACCGCGTGCCAGGTTTGTGCATATGATATATGGGGTGAACTTTGGATACAAATGTGTTCAGCAGTTGCGGTAGCATTTCCAAATGGTGCCGTTATGGCGGTATGCATGTACATTTATCACATTAGCCTTCTCCATGCACATCTGCAGGGGTAGCATCAGGATCAGCCATTAGAAGGCCCACCTGGCCAATCTCTGAAGCCCTGGTAGCAAGTACCATGAGGGGGGAGCATTAAACCATGGCAGGGGAAAGAATAAGGGGCCTTTAGTATTTTGCCCTGCAACAGTTTTGTTCCATTGTACACACTCCTACATGCTAATCTTAGGTGAAAAAAGTGTACATTGAAAGCCAGTGAAAAATGTCTTTCACCTAAACATAGCATGCATGGGGGGGGGGAGTGATCCGGGCATGTGACCAGGGCAATGATTGGGGGCAGCCCCGATCCCCAAGGGCCACACTGTGTCCTCGGATCTGCACCTGCTGTTTAGCATGCCCTTGAGCGGGAAAGGCTCCAGCCTGCTCCTACCTCACGGAGGCCTGCCGGCCTACCTGTTCCAGCACTAGGTAGGACTGCACCCTCAGTGTAATCAGGGTCATACAATTGACTGTTTGCAGCAAATAAAATAAAAGTTCTGGTTGAACTTCCCACTCCTCTTTTGAGTCCACAATTACTGGATTTTCTGTTTCAGTTTAAATGTCTCCTACCTATTTTTATCACAGGGGATTTGCCTGCACATAATCACATTCACTTGATTACATATGGCAATTCCTTGTTGCTATTGTTTTCGGAAAGAACAATAAATGTAATTAGTCACAAGGATCCACTGCCTATTTCCACTTGGAGAAAGACCACTGAAGTGTGTAATGGTTAAAGCAAATAATGTTACAAGGATTAGCCATGCAGGAAGCTTTCATGAGGTGTTGATTAGTTTTCCACATTCTAGATGATCTGGTGGTGGTATATTGGGAAATGATTAGGTGATCGGCTACAAAGTCTAATTTTGCCCATCTTTTTTAATCTGATCTTTACAAAGAGACTTCTGGTTCAAATAGCCCAGTTTTCAAAACAAGCCTGACTCTCAATTCAGGCCCCTCCCATTCTGGTTCTGCTCCACAAACCACTGATACAGGGGAACCCTATTCAAATAGTAGGCCCTGCGCTCCCCCCCCATGCCCATTATCTTAGTTTTGCTTAATAGCACTGGAAGTGCTGCTGTTTCTTGCTTTAACAAAACAACATTCTTGCGTCATCAAAGAGTGAGGCGCAGGCAATCAGCCTGCATATGACAGGCAGGACACAAACTGAATTTTAACAGGAAGCACTTCCAGTAAGTTCAGAGGCTCCTCCTAGAGTGCAGGCTGGTTGCCTGCACGCCACTCCTCAGTGAATCAAGGATATGGCTTTGTTACAGCAAGAAACACCAGTGCTTCCAGCACTACTAAGCACAAACGCAAGGTGCAATCCTAACCAACTTTCCAGGACTGACATAGCGGTGTCATTGGGGCATGTACTGCATCCTGCAGTTGAGGGGAAGTCACAGAGGCCTCCTCAAGGTAAGGAAACGTTTGTTCCCTTAACTCAGAGCTGCATTGCACTTACCCCAGTTTAGGAAGATTGGCGAGGATTGCACCCTAAGGTACGCCTGTATGTGAACCACTATTGACATTGGCTATTATCTCCTGAGTCCAGAAAGAGCAGTCTATATGTAAAAAAAACAGACCTTTTGGTGGCCTGTACGTCCATACCGTTGTGATGGTCCTGGGGGGCTGGCGGTGCGGGTGAAGGCCCGCTGCTCCTTGGCGGCCTAGTTGCGGCGAACGAAAAGGCTGCGAGAGGCGAGCGACTGGGTGCAGAGGCGGTTTATTCTGCTGATCGCCTTTACATTCATGGACCCCCTAAATAGGGTACTCAAGCCCCTCTCAGTCCGGTCCAATGGGGTGCTCCAATCACCGCCCCGCCCCAGTTACCTTCACCGGGGTGGCACGTGCTGCCTTAGACCAAGTTGTGGCGGGTGCAGGTGGTCTCTTCCCGGCAGGGGGTTCCTGGTCCGGCTGCCTGCGGCGACCCCCTCAGCAGGTGGCAGGCGGAACTGCAGACTGCCGCAGTGGCCCGGACGTCTCGGCTGGCCCCCTGGGTCTCTCTGGGTCTCTCGGCTGGCCCCCTAGGTCTCTCGGCATGGGGTGGGTCCCTGTGCCCCACTGCAGCACTCAGGGGGTAGCCGCACCTGGTGCTCCTCACCCCTCGGGCGGGCACCCCAAGGCCGGGTGGGTTGGCTTTGCCCACCCGACCTCCTCCCCTGCTGGCCCCAGCCAGCTCCAAGTATGGGCTTGATAGCCTGTAAGGGGAGGGAGGCGGCCAACCTCCCGGACGAGTTCCCTCGCCCTCAGCCAGCCGCAGGAGAGAGCCTCTCCCACGGCTGGCCGGCCGCCTAATGAGCTCCCCGGACGGCCAGGGCAGGCCCACCCCTTCCGGGCCAAAGTCCCACCGGAACTCTCGCGAGAGTTCCGACAGGGCCGGGAGCTCTTGCAAGGCCGGGCCACGCACTTGTGCAGTTGGCCCGGGCCTCGCACTGCTGGCTGCTCCGGCTCCCCAGCCTCAGGGCAGGGGCGGGGGGGGGAAGCTGGCCACGGCGCTGCTGCGGCCCGGCATGGGTTTTCTGGCCTTGGCCTCCGCTTCCCCCTCGTGGGCTGGAGCAGCGCCCTGGACAAGCCCTGGCTTGGGTGGCTGCCGCCTGGCCAGTCCCAACAGTTGCGGCCAGGCCGGCTCGCCTCCCGGGGGCTCCTGGCGGGGCGGCGCTCCCCCTGGGGGGGCGCCCCCCGCCACCGGGAGCTCTGTCGGGGCGGCATGGCCCTTGCTAGAATGTTGCCACATATTAATTACAGCAGTTAAGGCTGATAACCTGGGAATGGGCAGGGTGCCAGAGACTGAACCCAGACACCCATTTCCCTTTCTCTATTAATGGGTGATCTAAGTGGTTTGCACATGCAAAGCCATCATTTGATTTCTCCAGAGTTGATTGTGCTGGTTCGGAGAGTTGATAGTGCATATTGATTGCTTGATGACAGGAGTTGGACTTAGACCTGGAAGATCCAGGTTCAAATCCCCACTCAGTCATAAAGCTTCCTGGTTGATCTTGATCCTGTCATGGTCTCTCAGTCTCACCTGCCTCACAGAGTGGTTGTGAGGACAAAAGGAAGGAAGGAAGGAAGGAAGCATGTACAGCACCCTGTGCTTCTTGGAAGGAAGATATAAAAATGTGGAAAAAATTAAATTTGTTTATTTCCTGATTCCTTGGAGGAAGGGCAGGATATGGAATAAACAATCTCAGAATGAGGTCACTTATATAATATCCCTGCAAAATTAATGATTTCTTAACAGAATCATTTCACATATGCTGGTGCCTGTCAACAAGTGTCTAAATAATCACATTTAGTGCCATCTAATAATGTGTATGCTGCTGTAAGCCTGGTCTTGATGATTGGCATCTTAAAGTGTGAACCAACTCCATTGAAAAACATTGTGTCTGAGACGGTGATAGCTCTGCAAATCACCAACCCACATCATAACCATGATCAAATAACTTCAGGTTTTCAAATACTATAAAATTGTAGGCACTGGCACCCAGGCACATGACTTAGCTTCTCTACCCTTGACCAATGCTCACTTGATGACTCTGAAGCAGGTGGATACGTGAACTGATAGTATTGAAACAGCATTGCCTTTACGGTGATGGGAAAGTCAGACCTGTGGTGTTAACGGCCCATTCACACATGCAAGTTACCCTTGATATGGGGAGGGGGTGTCACCAAATGACCACAGCTGCATGCAATAATTTCGCATCATAGACTGAAAAATGAGCAAAAATTATATGGATATCAAGACTTTCCTTTCTAAGAAAACGTTTGATTGAATATCTATGTTTTTTGTAATCTTTGAAATAGGAATATAAAGAAAAAATATTCTTGTGGACAAAACTGATATTCTAAGAGGCACAAAGGTGTTTGACATTTTTTTAAGACCAGTGATATTTGGGCCTGAAGAGTCAAGCATATCACCTTCAAGGATATGAAAATTACATTACAGAGTTATTTTGAAAAATAACAAGAATGGAGGCTTAAAAAATACAATTCTTTATTTGTTTCAATACATCACTCCAGAAAAATAAGATTAAAGACTGCTTATACATAACCATAACAGTGATACCATTTTTCATAATTGTAAAAGAACAATTAGGGCTATCATTTATACTAAATGGATGCAGATTTTAAAGTGAAAATAAATGTTTACTGAACAGTGCATTCAAACTTAATGTTTGAGAAACAAAAAGGATTTATTTCAAAAATTGGGGTACTTAACTGCAAGAGATTGAGAGATTGAGATTGAGATTGAGATTGAGAGAGAGAGAGAGAGAGAGAGAGAGAGAGAGAGAGAGAGCAATTCAACAGTTGATCTCAAAGATACATCAATAAATCAACAGTATTTAACAACAACAACAACAACAACAACAACAGTATTTATATACCACTTTTCAACACAAAGTTCACAAAGAAGTTTACAGGCAAATCATCATCATAAAGTTAAATGGGTCCCTGTCCCAAAAAGGGCTCACAATCTAAAAAAAATGCAGACCACCAGCAACAGCCAGTAGAGAAGTCACTGTGTAGGGGTGAAGAGGGACAACTACTCTCCTCCTGCTAAATATAAGAGGAGCACCACTTGAAAAACAGCCTCTTGCCCAGTTAGCAGAGGTTTGATACGTTATAGAAAAGGTTGTGTAACATATCTTCTGAGGTCATGACTTCCAAGGTATTTGAAGAAATACCTGTAAAATCTATTTTAACTGCCAAAATTATTGATTTAGAGCTCAATCCTGAGTCCTCCAGTGCAAAACGAGCAGTATCGCACTGCAGTATCCAGTGTGGTATGAGCATACCACCCATGCTGGTGTCGCAAACGTATCATAAGGCACACCCAGCATTGCACTGATTCCAGGCAGGGCAGGAGGGCATAACTGGGCGGGTGGAGGGGCGGAGCAGGCTGTGGGACCAGTAGTGACTTCCGCTGCCAGATCCCAATCTCTGCTGGATCCCAACCAATAGCTGGTGCAGATGAGAGTAGACCCCTTCCTCTGAGGAGTGTCCAGCAGCTGCCTGGCTACCACTGTGCCAATAGCGTCCAAGCAGCTCAGGATTCGGCTGTCCCTGACTTTGATAGCTGAATATTCATAGCAGCCAAACAGAGCCATACCTAAGTTTAGCAAATGGACACCCCAATCCTACTCAGGCTGCCAGTAAAATGGTACAGTGGTGCCAAAATGTCCATTGCTGTATCCTCTGGGGGCAAGCTAGCAGCCTTGACAGTGGTCTCCTAAGGGTAAGGAAACATGTCAGACCCAGGCAGCCCCTCAAAAGCTGGTGCAGATTTAAGTAGCCCATGTAGGGCTTTTAGGTGTGGGGGAACCACTCCCTGGACCACAGACCACCCACCCAGTTACACCTCCTCCCTGCCCCTGGACTGCTCTTCCTCTACCTTCTCACTTCCACACACTGCACTTACCCTTTGCAACTTGAGGCACCTGTTGTGACTTGATTCGTTGAAATTTTGAGTACTTTTGACTCGAGTCCTGAGTAATTTCAAGAAACAAGTCAAGTCCTTGAGCAAAAAGAGAAAAAAAACTTAAGCCTTCCCTCCTTCCCTCCAGCCCTACCGACTCCCCTCCCACCACATCTGTTATTGCCAACTGTCTGAAGGATGGCTTCCAGATCACCCATGAGGACTTTCGAGGCAACATGAAGTGACGGGGGGAAAGTAAGTGCGCGCACACGTGCGCAAACACACACACACACACACACACACACACAGAGAGAGAGAGAGAGAGAGAGAGAGAGAGTCAGGATTCAAGTTCAATTTGAATCATGACTCTTTTCTGAGTCACTGGCCAGAGACTCAAGTTGGGTCTGAGTCAGTGAAGTCCAAGACTCAAGTTAACACGAGACGCAATAAACAAGTATTTTTGCTACTCGAGCCGAGTCATTATGACTCAAGTGCCCATTCCTTTAGATAGACCATGGGATGTATGACACGGAATTGACCTTCTTCACCACTACCCACATACTGGGTCAACACTTTCACTGGACAATTTGACGAAGTGCTGCAGCGATGAAGAAGGCCAATTCCATGCTTGGGGTAATTGAAGAGGGGGTTGAGAATAAAACAGCCACTATTATTATGCCATTGTACAAATCGATGGTAAGGCTACATCTGGCATACTGCATACAGTTCTGGTTCTCGCATCTCAAAAAGGATATAGTGGAACTAGAAAAGGTGCAGAAGAGAGGAAAGGCTGCAGTGTTTGGGGCTCTTCAGTCTAGAAAAAAGGCGCCTGAGGGGGGACATGACTGACAGTGCAACCCTAAGCAGTGCTGGAATGGTGAGGCTGGCTTGTCAGCGCCATATCCAGCACTGCTTAGGCAAGGCTGGAGCTTCCCTGCGACAAGGGCACGTTTGTGCCCTTGCTGTAGGGGAGGCGCCAGCCTCCCCTATGAACTCCTCAGATCTGCACCTGCAGTTTAGCAGGCACAGATGCAAGGAGACCGCACAGCCTGAATCGGGGTCACATGGCCTCAGGCCTTGGATTCGGCCTTATGGCCAAGTCCAAGGCCCGCCTCCCTCCTGTACTGGGCAGGCACACCTGCCGGCCCACCCAAAACCCGCCCTCCCCAAATGCCCTCACCCTGCCCACTCCCTTCCTTGGCCTGGCTCATCATGCCTCTGTGCCAGAGGGAGATGAGGGTGGGTACGCCGAGGCCAGTGCTGTCAGAGTAGCAATGCGGTGGTGCCACTTGGCACCCCTGCATCGGCACTCCGCATATAGTGTTGACGCTACAGAGTGCCTAGGATGAGCCCTCAGGCTACAATCCTATGTACGCTTTCCTCGGAGTAAACCACACTGAACCCGTAGGATTGCACTGTGAGATGTACAAAATTCTGCATAGTATGGATAGAGTGGATTGATGGATGTTCTTTTCCCTCTCTCACATCACCAGAACCAGGGGACATCTACTAAATTTGAGTGTTGGGAGAGTGAGAATGGATAAAAGGAAATACTTTTTTACCCAGCAGGTAATTAATCTGTGAAATTCCTTGCCACAGGAATCTGGCATCTGGCCTAAGTGCCTTTCAAAAGGGATTGGACAGATTTCTGGAAGAAAAGTCCATCGCAGGCTATGATGAGTGGTGCAATCTCCTTATTTTAGAAGCAGGTTATCTCAGAATGCCAGATGCAGGGGAGTGGCAACAGGATCCAGACATCTTGTTGTCTTGTGTGCTCCCTGAGGCAACTGGTGGGCCACTTTGAGATACAGGAAGCTGGACTAGATTGGTTTCATCCAGCAGGGTTCTTCTTATGTTCTCATGTTCTTAAGTAGTACATTGGCTGAGAAACGCTGACAATATGGTCTAGACATGGGGATACCAACAAAAATTGCATCCTCAAGCTCAGTTCTCACAGTCTTCCAATATCGCCTAGTGAAACTTACCATTATACATACGTTAGAGTGAAATATTTAATACCATACTATACAGTGTAATATTACAGCTGAGATTCCCTACCAGCGTCAGTCAATTTTTTGGAGCGGAGGCAGAAAATTCAGCAAGAGATGACATCTGTCACATGCAGTGAGTTTCAGTAGAGGAAATAGGGGACAACTCAATACAGATATGTCACTTTCAGCAACAACTTTGTTGCATTCTGAGATAAAGAGTCACAAAGTACTTTTAACACTAAAAATATCAAACGCTATTAAGGGGTCTCAATACACTATTTGGGTTCTTTATAGCAGTGGTATTCAAACTTTTTAGACCCACTTTTTAGAATGGCACACTTGTGGGGTCCCACCAGACGTGATGTCATTAACCTGGAAGTGATGTTGTGGCAGGAAGTGACATTACCAAGCAGGAAGTGCTGTCATTGTAACATAATAACTCCTGAAATGCAAACTGGTATTCTTGGACTGCAGCAATTTACATCCATGAAACATTCCTGAAAGAAAGCAAAATATTATGCAAAAGCAGTGAATTAAAACAAAATTTTAAAAAACCTCATGTAAAAATTCAAACAATTAACATTCGTAAAAGGAATATAACAAGAGTAGGGTCTTCAGTTTCTAAGATGGCTGCTCCCAGCTTTCCACGACCCACCTGACATCAGGTTGCGATCCACCAAGTGGGCCCCAACCCACAGTTTGAATAATACTGCTTTATAGCAAACAAATACGCAGTTTCTTTAATTGTGCAATTTCTATATATTTGCTCAAGCTGCATCCACAGAGCATTTTTTGCCACGGTTTCCTGCCCTCCCCCTTCCCAAATTGCTTATGCTGCAGTACCTGCAGGAAAACTGGATGCAATGCTTTGGAGGTGTCACTCTTCTCTTCCACAGTAAATTCAGCAGAGCTGTTAAGATTGATTAGCTCTTATGGTATCTTTAAGTAACAGATTCAGAAAGGTCGTCTCCTGTCTCTCGAACATATGCTTAATTAAATTGGCCCCGGTCCTGAAGTTGTAATTTAGACCTTGCTCAGTTGAAACTGTTCAGTTATTGCAGCAGATGAGTTGCCCAGGCGCATATCTCACCTGGGATGGCACGAGCCATGGGCGCCGGGCAACGGCGGGGCGCCATTGTGCGCGGTCCGGGCGAAACCGCACGGTCTTCAGCCCTCCCGCCCGCCCACATCTCCCTAACGCTCAGAAATGGAGCATTTCTGGGCTAAGGGAGGCATGTCGGGGCGACGCACAGGGGCAGAGCGACGTCCTGGGGGCGCGGTTTCGGTGCCAGCCATGGGCGCACTCGGGCCTCCGTGCATGCCTGGAGTTGCCCAAGTGAAGAATCCCAGGATCACACATTATGTTGGTTAGAAACAGCAAATGCAGGAAGAGTACGTGTATATGTGTGTGGGTGGGGATTGGGCTTGAAGCAGGACCCTCAAGACCTGAAGGTAGAAACCAGATTAGGCTACCTTTTTAGCTTCTAGCGTTAAAAGCACTAGAGAGCTGTTCTGTTTCCTCCGTCGAGCATGCTCACGTCAGATTTGTTTTTTCACATTCTAAACTGCTCTCCACACTAGCAATTGGAACTGTGTGCTCCAAGCTACTAAAGATGGACTCCTCCATGCATTTGATTTCAAGTGGCCAAAACATGATGGCCTCCATATATTATGGTTACAACATGACAGCCTCCAAGCATTTGATTTCAATGATTCCTCTATGACTGGACACCATGTTGTTGTTGTTTGAGACATTAGAAGCATGCTAGAGGCATGCTAGAAACATTACTTCCGTTAATGTGCTATATGAAAAATGAATGCAGCATTAGTGATCTGCCTAGAACTCTGTCTACATAGGCAAAGACTCTTTTTTCAGGCACAGAAGAGAATAGACAACATCTCCCCCTCCCCTTCCATGACTGAATGCAGTTCAAAGCCTCTGGACTACCCAGGAATGGCATTTGCACTTGGCCTTCTGCCTTTGTACAGTCAACAGGTATGAAAATTCTTCCAGCTCCCCATTCCAGTCTCAAGCTCTGGCTCTATTTTCAGAAGCTGTCATTAGAAGCCTTCCTAACTGAGACATATTGAGAAGTCACCCTGCCCCAATTTAACACAGGCCTGGCCTAATCCCTGCCCTGATCTGCTGCCACCACCCAATGGATGGTCTTCATGGTGCCACAGCTGACGCATCACCTTCTGGCTTTTGTACCAGTGACAGTGCTCCACAGACCTTGCATCTTCCAGACCAAACAGTCCTCAATGTGAAGGTAGTGGGCTTCAAAATGGGGCTGAAAACAACCCAAAGGTGTATAGGACCCACCATACTCCTGGAGATGTTGAAGGGAGTATGTGAGGTCCAAATAGAGTTTGTCATGCTCCTCCCAGCATGGATTAAGGGCACAATTCTAACCTGGAGTTAAAAGTAAAAGTTTCCCCACAACCGAATGGTCTAGTCGTGACCAATTGTAGGGGGTGGTGCTCATCTCCGTTTCTAAGCCTGTAGAACCGGCGTTTGTCGGACAAGCTTCCATGGTCATGTGGCCAGCATGCCATATGCCGTAGCACACGGAACGCCGTTACCTTCCCACCTAAGTGGTATCTATTTATCTACTTGCATTTTTAGGTGCTTTCGAACTGCTAGGTTGGCAGGAGAACCTGGAGTTAGGCCCATACAATTAGGCCAGTAAAGTTTTGCTGGCACAAGGGCCACCATAAAGCGTGTTTGGACCCCTCTTGGAGTCAAGGAGCATGGTGCACGTCTGTGTGCTGACCTCTCTGACTCCCAGAGTGGTCCAAACATACTTTACGGTGTCCCTTGTGCCAGCCAAACTTGGTTAGCCTAACTGTGCCAGCCTAACTTCAAGTTAGGATTGTGCCCGGAGTCTTCTCGACTGCTACCATCTCTCCTGGCAGATATCCTCCAAACAGAGGTTAATAAATATCTGTCAATTTTCAATTTTCAAACTTCAAATACCTGAAGGGATGCCATATGGAAGAAGGACCAAGTTTGACCTCAACTAACCCCTGAGAATAGAACTAGACCCAATGTGTACAAACTGCAAGAGAGGAATTGCTGGTTGGACATCAGATAAGGGTGGTTCACCAGTGGAGCAGATTGCTGAGGGAGGTGTTGGATTCTCCAGTGAGGTTTCAAACAGAGGCTTGACAGGCACCTGCTGGAGATGCTCTAGAAGGGTTTCCTATTACAGGCAGGAGGTTGGACTAAATGACTTTGTGAGTACCATCTATGATTCTATGAAATCCATTGCATATCAGACATCACTATATGAGCACAATCCTCAGCTACACAGGAGCAGCAAGGTCAGTGGGCCTGTGATGTATCCATCACAGCTTTAGAGCACTGAGGAGCCTCCCCTGGGTAAGGGCAGATTCACTATGGGTTCCTCATAGCAGGCACATGGCTATTTAGCAGGCACAGAGCCAAGACCTGAATTGGGGCTGTGCAGCCTGGGAACAGAGACTTGGCCATTACCGCATCCCAACCCCAACCCCCTCCCAGGGCCCGCCCATCTCTCGGCCTGCCCACCCCCCCCTTAGTTCAGCTGGTGCACAAGCCGCACAGCGGGGCATTGGGCTAGCGCTCTTGGGCCAACTCCGCTGCTAGAGTCAGCCCAATGGCACCAACGCCAATGCAGGAGTGCTGGGCGGCACCCCCCGCATTGGCACTAGTAACATTGGGCCGACGCAAGCAGTTAGCCTTGGCCCAAGGGCACAGGTAGGATTGCGCCCTGAGAGACTTAAGCTGTAGAGGGGTTTCATTGCCAGTAGGGTTTTCTTTGTGTAAGGCATTTATTACTTCCCTTGTAGTGGAAAAAGTTCTCAAAAACCTTTTACCAAAAAAAAAAAAAAAGTCTTCAAACCATCAAACACATCCTGGAAATTGATGCTAATTAAAAGCAGTTTAAAAATTACTTTGTACAAGAAAAGCATTTCCCTTGGCATGTTACAGGCCCAGCCCCTCGATACTGAAAAAAGTATTTGCGGCAGTGACAGTTGCTTCAATGACTCTCAAAAGCACAGGTAAAATTGTCAGAGGGAAGTCATGGGGTTCCAGTTGAGCTTAATGCTGTGCTTTTAAATGACAGAACCATAATCTGACCACCACCTCCCAACCTCCAAATGAATAGTTCTTTCATCGGATTTGTTAAAAAGGATTCCGTCACTAAATACGATGGCCAACTCAAAGGGGAGCTTGGCAGCTTCTACCAGTATTTAAAAAGTGAAATATAAAAGCCAGCTATGCTGATGGAGGAGGAAGAGAGGCTGCAGGTTGCTGAAGCCCCTTGAGGGACACAATAGATCTCTTTGCATTGCATCCTGTATAGCCTCTCCTCTCACAGCCCGCAGATCTGCATGTCTGATTTATGTAAACATAAGAGCTTTTCCACTCAGGGAAGAGATTTGTATGCAAGAAAGTATTTTGCAAAGCCCTCTGAGGACAACGGAGAGGAATTTGCTCTGGGAAAGAAAACTGGCAGGATATGTTCCATGGAAGCAATTGGTTTATGAGGTGCATTGACTGAGCAAACACTGACGTGCCGGGCTTCTGAGAGGAACTTTATCTGGAGGTACAAAGCATCTTTCAGGCTCCTTTTAATGGTAGAAAATTTCTTTTGGGTCCCTTCCCTTCTGCATTGGATCATCATTTCTACACATTCCAATATATAAAACTATGTAGGTTTGCCCAAAATGTGAATGCTAGCCTTCACACAATATACGCAAACATGTTCTGAGACCCCAGGAAATTTCCAGCTCCCCTCCTTTGGTTCCTAGGCCCTTTTTTCACCCTTTTCATGGGCCCTGCTGATGTGCAGAGGCAGATCTAAGGGACGGCAAAGCTCTAAGTTTTGCAAGAAGCCTCACCTTGCAGTGGAAATCACTCCTCTCCTGCACCGTTTTAGCCAATCCGCACAGGGAAAAGCAACATCTTGGCATTGCTTACTGGCTACGGCAGCAAGGGAGAGGAGGGATTTACATGACAGGGTAAGGCTTCTTGCAACACTTAGAGCTTTGCCCTCCCTGTAGATCCGCCTCTGCTGATGTGAGCCTTTCGTTAACATAAATGTTCAAGTCAAATTCTCAGAAAGAATGTTCCATCACTCAATGTTTTCTAACCCTATGACCGACCTTCAACGTGGATCTCAGCATCCCAGAAGTGTTCGCAGTGGCATGATGATGTCATCACGCCACTGCCAAAAAGTCCGGGTTACCAAGCTTCTGCCTTTTTAATGAGAAAAACCTGCCTCCAGATTGTGTTTTCATTAGCAAAAACTCCACATGATTTGGCCCAGAGCAGTCCAAAGACCAGTGAGCAGTCTGCTCCACACTTTTTGGCCCACTCCTGGCTTAGTCCCATCATGTTCTCATTGATGAAAACCTGCTTGCTGAGGAAAATACGTGCCCTAGGCATACTTTTCACATAAAAAAATTGAGGAAATGGAATTCATGGTAGTTAGTTCCTTACAAAACAAAGAAGGCTATACATCTTTAGAAGACTTTAAATGAGTCATTTGATTAGCGGAAATTTAATCCAACCACACAGTGACATTAAAGGGCTATTCATGAGTCATGCTGTGCCCACAACTGTACCTAAGTACACATTTCTGTGTGAATGGCTGTGCAGAATGGCTGTACATTCCACCCCCAGACTTTATCTGCATGCTTTTCTTCTCTAACTTGCCCTACGCCAGGGGTTGGCAATCTACGCCCTGCAGGCCAGATGCAGCCTGCCACCCAAGCAGTGGTGTCATTCAAATGATTTAGGAACAGAAACTCACTTTTGATTGGCACTTGTCTGGAACCCAGAACCAGCCACGGAGCCCGTTAGGATCCGGAACGCCTGTTCTGGTCCGCTCCCCCTGAATGACATCACTGCCTTCGCCCCCCTAGGAATCCGAAGTCGCTCCCTTTAACCCTCTGAGTGCCGGCCAACCAAGAAGAAAAGCTCTTTGCAGAGGAATTGGGAGGGAGGAGGAGGGAGAGTGAAGTGGGCGGAGTCAGCCCTAATTTTAACTAGTGGAACTGAGTTCCCCCGCGTTCCCCCTGCACTGTACCCAAGTTCACCTGGCCTCCACAGATCTTGGCAAAGCCAAATTCACAGTTCACTATTACAGATCCTGCATTGAACCAGACTTGTGAATAACCAAATTCAGGTACCAATTAATTAATAAGACACAGATGTGCCCAGGTACAATTCAAGCTGTGAACAACTATAAAGGCTGCAATCCTATACGCACATACCAGGGAGTAAGTCAACGGCACTTACCCCCAAGTACCTCCGAGTTACTTGAACTCAATGGCACTTACCTCCGTGTAATCCTGGATAGGCTTGAGCAGTAAGTGAAATGGGGGTGGGGAACCAGCTTTTCATTGCTAGACAGAATAAGCTCCTGCCCTCCAGGAAAATACCTGATATTTTCAAGACAGGCAGGGTGGATTTGGAAAGGGGGTCAGCATGTGTAGTATAACTACTTTAAGGGTGCCGTGTATGACTGTGTACTTTGCACCAGTAGTGCAGCCAAGGGTGCAGCACACTAAGTATTGCAGGGGCTTCAGCCCCTCCCCCTTGCCGTCAGAGCCATTCCGCATTGGTGATAGCAATGTGCACAAGACGCCTCCATGTTGCTATCATTGCTTGGAATGGCTCCAGTGGCAAGGGGTGGGGCCACTTACACAGCGTGTTGAAGGCCCTGCATGCCACCCTCCTGGCTACACTTCTGCTTTGCACTCCTCTGCAAAACCTCTGTCCAGGAGGATCAAGCCACCAACTGTCAAGGGTGTAGGGCAGGGGTCAGCAATCCTTTTCAGCAAAGGGGTCAAACTTCTGGGCTACCAAGCTCCTGAAAGAGGAAGGGCGGAGCTTGGCTTGAGAGGTGGCACAGGGACTCCACATGCCTGGGCAGGCAGCTCTGCTATTCTCTGTCCCATGCATGGCAAATTGACTGCGAGGCTTTGCCAAGATCTGTGATGAATGACCTTGGGTGGCAGGCTGCATCTGGCCTGCAGGCCATAGGTTGCCAACCCCTGGCATAGGGCTATTAGACTGGAACATCCTACATCTGTGGAAGAACAAAAGCACAACCCCAGCCAGACTTTAAAGTCACTCTAAATTTAGTGAGAGTTAAGTATGTGCTTAACTGTTCTGAAATCAATGAAGACAAACAATTCAGCAAAAGGATCACTAATTCCAATGGGAACGCGAAGCGTGTGCTTATATCCTTTCCATCAAAATCAATCTGGTTTAGAGGTGCCTTAATTGTAGCGAGGTCATTCTCAGGATTTGCTTGCAATTTGTCAGCAATTTAAAGAGTAGGCAAATAAAGTACTCTTAGAAACCCCAAAACCAATAGAATATCATCAGGACTGCAGTGAGTCATAGACAACTCTGAGAGGCCAATCCTATGCCTATCTACTCATAAGTAAATCCCATTATAGTGAATGGGACTTCTTCCCAAGAAGAACTAGGATTGCAGCCTAATCACCTACACTTCAACATTAGCTAGAGACCTGCACAGTAAGAAGATAATTAGCTTATCCAGGAAGGTATTACAGCCATTAAGGCAAAGTATGAGAACCACAGGCGGATACCGTTTTCTCCTTGCCCTGGCACTTCTGTTTCTTGATGACCTAGTTTCTGGATTCAGAGCTTTTACTATTCCTGCTACACAGGCTTTCATGATCCCTAGATGCTGTTTATTCTGGAACTAGCAATTGCCGATAATTGTGGCAGGTGGAGTACTGCGGATGGTAACGATGCACGCATGTGTGATGCATTTTTGTTGCGCCTCAGTGGGGTCCCTGTTGCTGGAGGCCAGGTGAGGTCACCAAGTGTCAAGATAGTCATGGGTGGGTGGTACTCCCAGGTGCAACATTCAATGTTTTATACAGATATTTTTATGCTGCTGCTTGCTACTGCCTGGTTTTTAATGTGTAATTTATAGTTTATAATTTCATCTACATGTTATACCCCCCTGTACACACAAAAAGTCCAATTACATTTTTAATAATTCAAGTAGATTTATTAGAGATTTATGTATTGAGATGTGACTGTCCATTCTCCGCCCTCTCTGGTGGTCCATGGGGGAACTCTCACTTGGCAAGATGCTGCAAGAATCAAAGGTGAGCTTTTTTTCCAGAGACCTTGTAGACCACTTCGGAAGGTCTTGCGGGCCACCTTCCATGGATCATGGGTTGGAAATCAGTACTCTAGAGTTTAATGAATTCCTGATAATTTGCAGTTTTGCTTTCTGAAGCAGTGGCGTTCCTAGTGGGGGACACTAAGTGTTGCAGGAACCTTAGCTCCTGTGTATTGCAGTCGCTTCCCCTCACCTCCAGAGCCATTTGTGGTTCAGAGAGCAAAGACTGTAAGCACTTCTCAGAGTCACGAATGGCTCTGAAGACAAGGGGGAGGGACAGTGTTACGCAGGAGCTCAGACTCCTGCAACACTTAGCGTTTTGTGCCCCTTGTGGGAGTGCCACTGTTCTGAAGTCATAAGCCATATGACAAAATGTGTAAAGATACCATTACATTAGCTGGAACCCACTCATGGTTCCATCTGGAGATAGTTTCAGTGTATGTATTTTCATTGCTAGTCTAGCACAATGTTTCTGTGCATGTGTGGTCATGGGGTCACTTTAAAAATGAAAACTGGTGAGGTGACTGTATTTCACGAATGGCAGTGTTTTACCATTCAGGCCAGTCTGCATCATTTTTTTTTAAATTGTTTTGTTTTATTTAAGAGATATGCAGAAGTTTGTTCCTCAATATTGTCAGTTACAACAAAAGCTAGAGCCCAATTATACAACTAAACAAATGACTAGTTGTAGGTTTTAATGGCCATCCGGAGTACGAGTTCTAGTTTAATTAGATCAGAGCTATTGATGGAATTTCAACAGCAGGTCTTGCAATCAATGGAAGCACTCCCCATTTCTGTTGAGGACTGGGGAGTAGAAAACGGAATCATTCAGGGGCTGTTCTGTTAAGATCCCTGGCTTAGAAGAAGCCCTTGTCCACATAATTAGAGAAAAAGTTATTCACAAGTCTTTAAAGAAAAAGTAGGCTCTGTAGGCATCTTTTATCAACTGAACTGCAATTAGCTGAAGAAGCCCTTCCCGTCAGAGACCAGATTTTTGACCTTGAATTGTAAGTAGTTCAGAAATTACTTGCAATGTTGGTTTTGAGTATGTTTTGCGAAGGAATTTATGAGGTCACGTAGCAGCCCCCCCCCCCCCCCCCCCCCCCACCAAAAAAAGCATTGGAAATTAATAAACAAAAACATGATCACAATAATAACAACTGGAGGGACATCAACAATAAAAGTTGAGTAAATTGGACTGAATGTAGCAAAGCCAGCAGTCTCTGCTGGTACTCATATGGCACTCTGGACATATGAAGCTGCTTTATCCCAAGACATAACATCTGCCCAGCTGAGAATTATCCACACTGACTGGCAATGATTCTCCAAGGTGTATCTGCCCTACCTTGAGATGCCAGGATCCTCTGCATGCAAAGTTACCACTTAGCTATGACCCCTCTTGCAGCTGCCTGAAAATTCAGTTCTAGGTTCCATATTTGCTTGGTTCACACAGCTACGTGGCCAGCACACCCCTGTGCATGGTGGAACAATGAGCACTCTACTTAGATGCCCATACGTATCAAACAGCACAATCCTAACTGGGGCTGGAATAGGCAGGCCATCTGGGTGCCTCATCCAGCCTCAATTAGGAGGCAGCTGTAGCGCAACTGGTAAAGCAACAGCCACCCCTATGGGGCTACTCAGAACTCCATTAGCAAAATCGCTGACGCAATGCTGATGTCCTGCTTTGATGGCATCACTTTACAGAGAATTACTATAATGAGCTAATGAGGCATTTCAATTGTCCATTTCCTTGAAAAAAATATTCATCCAACTACATTTGTGTTTCGTATGATTTGAATAACATCAAATATCAATCCATCAAAAGTATTTATATACTGCTTTTCAACACAAAATTCACAAAGCGGATTACAAGCAAATAATAATAAAGTTAAATGGCTCCCTGTCCCAAAAGAGCTTGTTGTTGTTGTTGTTGTTCAGTCGCTAAGTCGTGTCCGACTCTTCGCGACCCCATGGACCACAGCACGCCAGGCCTCCCTGTCCTCCACTAGCTTCCTGAGTTCACCCAATTTCATATTCATTGCTTCGGTGACACTATCTAACCATCTCATCCTCTGTCGCCCCCTTCTCCTTTTGCCTTCAATCTTTCCCAGCATGAGGGTCTTTTCTAAAGAGTCCTCTCTTCTCATCAGGTGGCCAAAGTATTGGAGCTTCAGCTTCAGCATTTGTCCTTCCAGGGAGCAATCAGGCTTGACTTCCTGGAGAATTGACCGATTGGATCTCTTTGCAGTCCAGGGGACTCTCAAGAGTCTTCTCCAACACCATAATTCAAAAGCATCGATTCTTCGACGCTCTGCCTTTCTTATGGTCCAGCTCTCACAGCCATACATTGCTACTGGGAAAACCATCGCTTTGACTATGCGAACCTTTGTTGGCAGGGTGATGTCTCGGCTTTTGATTAAGCTATCTAGGTTCACCATAGCTTTCTTCCCAAGGAGTAAACGTCTTTTAATTTCATGGCTGCAGTCACCATCTGCGGTGATCTTGGAGCCCAGGAAAATAAAGTCTGTCACTGCTTCCATTTCTTCCCCTTCTATTTGCCAGGAAGTGATGGGAGTGGTTGCCATGATCTTAGTCTTTTTAATGTTGAGCTTCAAACCAATTTTGGCACTTTCCTCTTTCACCCTCATCAAAAGGTTCTTTAGGTCTTCCTCACTTTCTGCCAGTAAAGTGGTATCGTCTGCATATCTGAGGTTGTTGATGTTTCTCCCAGCAATCTTGATTCCAGCTTGTGAGTCATCCAGCCCTGCCTTCCTCATGATGTACTCTGCGTATAAGTTAAATAAGCAGGGTGACAATATACAGCCTTGTCGTACTCCTTTCCCAATTTTAAACCAATCGGTTGTTCCATGTCCAGTTCTAACTGTTGCTTCCTGACCCGCATAAAGGTTTCTCAGAAGGCAGATCAGGTGGTCTGGAACTCCCATCTCTTCAAGAACTTGCCACAGTTTGTTGTGATCCACACAATCAAAGGCTTTAGCATAGTCAATGAAGCAGAGGTAGATGTTTTTCTGGAACTCTCTTGCTTTCTCCATGATCCAGCGAAGGTTGGCAATTTGATCTCTAGTTCCTCTGCCTCTTCGGAAACCAGCTTGTACATCTGGTAGTTCTCGATTCACATACTGCTGAAGCCGAGCTTGTAGGATTTTGAGCATGACCTTGCTAGCATGTGAAATGAGTGCAATGGTGCGGTAATTCGAGCAATCTTTGGCATTGCCCTTCTTTGGGATTGGAATGTAAACTGATCTTTTCCAGTCTTGTGGCCACTGTTGGGTTTTCCAAATTTGCTGGCATATGGAGAGCAGCACTTGGACAGCATCCTCTTTTAAGATTTTGAGTAATTCCGCTGGAATGCTGTCACCTCCACTAGCTTTGTTGTTAGTGAGGCTTTCTAAAGCCCACTTGACTTCACACTCCAGGATGTCAGGTTCGAGCTCAGTGACTGTACCACTGTGGTTATCAGGAACATTTAGATCGGCCTTATAGAGTTCCTCTGTGTATTCTTGCCACCTCTTCTGAATCTCATCTGCTTCTGTTAGGTCCTTGCCATTTTTGTCCTTTATTGTGCCTACCTTAGCATGAAATTGTCCTTTGACATCTCCAATTTTCTTGAAAAGTTCTCTAGTCCTCCCCATTCTGTTGTTTTCCTCTATTTCTTTGAAATAGAGCTTACAATCTAAAAAGAGCTTATAATCTAAAAAAATGCAGGACACAACAAGCAACAGCCACTAGAAAAGACACTGTGCAGGAGTGAAGAGGGACAATTATCCCCCCCCCTGCTAAATATAAGAGGAACACCACTTGAAAAAGTGCTTCTTGCCCAGTTAGCAGGGATTAACATGTACCACTCTTTCCATTCTCTATTAGAAATACAGTACAGTCGGGACATCCTTATCCATGGGAGTTTGATATTGGAATCCCCCACAGATTCCATAATCTATGGGTGTTCGTTGTACTGATGAAATGGTGTTTGTTTTTTATAAATTGGGTAAATTGCATACATCTGCTCAAATTGGGTAAACTGCGTAAATTTGCACAAATTGTGTACATTGCTTGAACCTGCATACATTGCATAAACTTTAGTAAATGGGCAGATGCAAGTTGAACATTGTAGTTTCATACAGCAAAGTATTCAATTTTTTTTTAAAATACATTTTCAATCTGTGGTTCATTAAAGCCACAGATATGGAGCCTGTGGATATGAAGCTTCCACTGTATTATGCTAACTTCAGTGCGCCTACTATGAGGTCAACATCTATTTATTCACTTGGGACTGAAAATATTGATTTCCAGCTCAGCACTATCAACAGGCTTGCAGCTACCGATCCATTAAACATAAAGTTCATCCTCTTCTTTTAACCCCCTCACTGCCACACATTCATCCAAAACTAAAGAATCCATAGGTGCTCTTCCTCCCATCAACCTCAAAGAGAATTTTTTTCCCCTCTCACAGGATGCAGGAGTGAAATGGAAATAAGTAAACTGGGACCTGCTCTTGCTGGATAGAGTTTACAAGGCCTGCAATGTTCTTACCCAGCAGAAATATTTTTTTCTCTGTTGACAGATTGTAGCAAACACTCAACATCTTCAAAGCTTAGACACAGAGACAGTGAGGGAAGGAGGAAAAAAAAAACTTAGAGGAAAAAAGAAAACCTTGCTACAAATGGAACTGCTGGTTCTGCATATTAAGTGATTAATGGACTTTGGATTAGTGCTGACTGATTTGCAAAGGCTCGCTTTTGCTTGGAATGCTGTCAGCACTAAAGTCTTGTGGTAGTCTGTAAATTAATTCCTTTCAAGATTTTGCAATAGACTTAGCTGCTAAGGCAGGCGTGGGGGGGGGGAGGTAACCGAGAAAACAAAGCAGGGAAAATGATATGCTGATAGTTCAGTCACTGTGGTGAATAAAGCAATGTATATTGACACACTGGAAGGAAAAGCAATGTACTGTGGTTGTGTATCGTTAGCCTAATAATAGGGCTGGAGACAAGACAATCCTTTCTCATGTGCTATTTGGAAGACTGCCCTTCGACAGAGAGGAATAGATTTTCTTTTCTTTTGCAGGGAGGAAAAAGCATTAATTTGAATAAATTAAGTGGTAAGAAGTGCAGAACAGGGGAATACATCATGTGATGTACAAATATTTCAACCAGCATTCATGGAAAGTACATGCCAGGTCAAGCAGCAGCCAGAGTATAGTCTGAAAAAAATTGTCCTTTCTATTGTGCACGTTTGGATAATAGTAAAAAGGGGGTACTGATAGTTCTGGTATATATACAAAGCTATATAAAGAATAGCCTGATCAAAAGAAGCAATCTGTACAGATGAAGAGCAGGATATAAAGGTAAGCAATAGAAAAACATTGAAAAAAGATACTGTGGGCCCAATCGTAAGGCCCATATCGCCGGCGCTATATGCATACTGCTGGCTAAAAGTGTGAATGTGATGTGCCACATAGCATGTTTGCCACATTGCATGAGCAAGCACCACTCATGCTAGGCCGTTGCTAGGTATCACCCGGCCTTAACACAGGCAGTACAAATAGCTGGTGCTCCAGCAGCGCTGGCCATTGATTAGCTCCTTTGGAGTGGGGGGAGGTGGGGAGGGGCGAAATTGGGCAGGAGAAGTGGAGGAGCAGTCCCGGAGGGTAGGACAGGTGCCAACACTTTCCACCACATCCTGAACCCTGTGTTGGGCTTTGACACCTGACATGGGGCTGCTTCAGTCTCCACCAGCAAAATAGATGACAGGGAGGGGAGTACTGCCATTGCGGGGGCCAGCAGGGCATTACTTGGGGAAAGGAGACAAATATCCTCTTCCCCTGAGGAGACCCTGGCAGTTGCCGCAGATCCTGCAAAATGCAGCTGTAGCCACTTGGGCACCACTGCTCCTTCAGGAGCTGGGCAGCTCAGGATTGGGTTACAGTAAAGATACAGTAAAGATACCAATTGAGACTTTCTAATGCATGGGGTAAACAGAAGGTAGATTGCCATCTATCAATGGATCTCTGGCTGAATTGCTATAGACCTGCAAAGTTTTCTGATTCCCTCCTCCATGTGTTTAATAACAGTAACAACAAAAGAATCCTTCCTTAAATTAGGTCTTTAGAACAATAAGAAAAGCCCGAGAATGAATTTGACTACAAAAGGACTGTAGATTCCATTGTGTTGGTGAAGACAAGCTTCTGGGCTGACCATGAGTTCCGAGGCACCCTGTTCCTTGTGGCCAAACTAGACACCATTTGTATTGAGATTCCTTGTGACTGAGGTACAACCCTAACCCCAACCGGTAGCACCAATGCAGCCACTCCAATGAGGAAATAAGTACACAACAATTATACTTGCTCCACTGGTCCAAAAACACCACTGGTGCTGGGTCCATCCCCTCCTGCCTGCTCCCCACCCCTGATTCTACCCTGTCCCTGCCCAGATACATCCTGAACCCACTCCCTCCCCCTCCCCACCCACCTCCACTACCGACTTACCAGGTCTGGCAGGCAGGATGGAATCCAGCTGCAAAACTTGAAGAGTGGTGACTGTTTCACAACAGCAGAAGTCTCTCTTGACAGCCCAATGAGAAACTACCAGGGCAATAAATTGGATTAGGGCCATAATGTGGAGAAAAGGGGCCCTCAGTCTTTTGCCCTTGTCCCAATTCCCCAACTGAAATGTTAAACGATATGTCAAATCTCATGCTGTTAATTCCTATCCTTTAAACATTCAGTTGAATTCTGCACATGCTCAGAAGTACTCTCTGAACTAATCAGGCTGCTGGTAATGAGCAAAAAAAACTCAGAATCTATATATATAAAAATGGACGTTTGTGTGTGTGTGTGTATGTATGTATGTATGTTCCTTATACACGTCTCCATGCCTTGACCCACGGCCACGAAACTTGGCACACACATTCCTTGCAGCCTGGAAGGAATCACTGCGGGGGTCAGACCCCCCTACAGCCCCCTGTTTTTCAGGGAGGGGGCCGGATCGTCAGGAACCAAGGGGATTGCATGGGGCTACAGGTCTGCTGCCACCCTGTGGTCACAGACGATTCTGCAGCAGCTCAGCTGAAACTGAGCAGAACAGAAAGTGAAACTAAAGTGCTTCGCCTGCGTGGCCTGAGTGGGCCAGGGAGGAAAGAGCAGGATCCACAGAGTTCCAGCAGCCAGTCGGATCTGAGAGGGGCCTATGTCCAGGGAGCTAACAGGCCACCTCTGCCTGCAGACAGTAAGTGGGACCTTCATATTGCTCTCTTTGTTGATTGTGTCCCTGTCTCCTCATTCATTTCACAGTGCTGGTGTGCATTTTGGGTTCCAGGTCATCAATACTGTTTTATTTCAGGGACGGGTTCTATATGTCTATATATGGATCTCACTATGTCACACCTCTGAGGGAGGTTTGTATATTTGTGTGTATGTTCCACCATTACTCTGGAACGCCTGGAACGACGTGCACCACACGTGGTACACTTATTCCTTACGATCTGGACAGATATACTGTGGGGGTAAGGCCCCCCTTACGCCCCCAGAGGTGGGGATGCACTGCAGGACAAACTCATTCCTCCTCCTAATAGAGCCTGGGGATAATTTCTGCCCCCGGGCAACGCCGGGTCCCAAAAAGCTAGTAAATAATAAAAAGAATGGTTTCTGATACACATCACCCATGGGCTGAACTTGCTTATATCTTACATAGTCCATGATAGGTCATACCTTGCACAATAATACCTGAGCCAAATCTGGTTTTTGGATTGTTTGGTGCTAACACTAGCACAGCCCTTTAAAAAGCACACAAACAAAGTCTGTTCTCTTAAAAACAAAAGATCATTACACTTCAAATTCACTGACATACTACGCTTTCCCTAAAATGGCTCCAATACAAGCATGACTCACTCTGGCCCATTATCAAGTTTTCATTATAGCAGTGACACAGCTAAACAGCTTTGCCAAGGTATCTTTCTTCTAGACTTCCTCTCAGTCAAACCTCCCTTCTAGTTTTCTTTCCCCTTTGTCCTAAGTTCTGCGGCTCCATCTATTGGCGAACAGTGCTAGAAAATTCAAAGATGAATTTCAGGAAAAGAGATTCAGATTAATGTTGCTGTGAAGGCATTGAGGAAAGGTTTGTGTCCATACCTGGAAATTTTTAGATGATTTTCCTTAATCAATCCACTTATTCAAAGGCTGAACCCCCTTTAACTAATCTCAGAACAGTAGTTACAGGAGAAAGGAGATAAAGACGTTTCAATGAATGAACAGAACACATTGATTAGCAGAAAAATTAAAGGTCTTGACCATTTACCATTTGGGACAGGGTTTTACTTTATTATTATTTGCCTGTAAATGGCTTTGGGAACTTCATGTTGAAAAGCAGTATATAAATACTTTTTGATTGATTGATTTACAGTTCTGGTGTATGGTTCTAGTCACCACACCTCAAAAAGACATACTGGAATTAGAAAAGGTGCAGAAGAGAGCGAACAACATGATTATTGGGCTGGGGTACCTCCCTTACAAGGAAAGTCTACGTTCTTTGGGGCTCTTCAGTCTAGAAAAAAAGATGCCTGAGGGGGGACATAATTGTGACATACAAAATTATGCAGGGGATAGATAGAGGGGATAGCAGGGAATAGGCAGGAAGGATGGCGCATGTCTGTGTGCTGGCCTCTCTGACTCCGACAGTGGTCCAAACATACTTTACAGTGTCCCTTGTGCTGGCCAAACTTTGCTGACCTAATTGTGCTGGCCTAACTCCAGGTTAGGATTGTGCCCTGTGTGTTGGAAGAGTTAGAACAAAATAAAACATTTCTTTACCAGTGTGTAATTAGTCTGTGGAATTCCTTGCCACAGTATGTGGTGAAGGCATCTGCTCTGAATGCCTTCAAAAGGGGATTGGACAGATTTATAGAAGTAAAGCATCACAGGTTACAAGCCTCCTGGTTTTAGAAATAGGCTACTTCAGAATGTCATATGCAAGGGAGTGGCAACAGGATGTGGAGCGCTCTCTCTCTCTCTCTCTCTCTCTCTCTCTCTCTCTCTCTCTCTCTCTCTCTCTC
>JAJKFI010000056.1:1926083-1950290 GCA_029204185.1 Lerista edwardsae
CTCTCTCTCTCTCTCTCTCTCTCTCTCTCTCTCTCTCTCTCTCTCTCCTCTAAGAGTTCCGCATTTGTGAATTTTTTCAGGTGCCAGTTTTTGAGTCTTTGGCAGTGGCTACTCAACCTGGCTGCAGGAATTGAGCGAGTAGCCAGCAGCAGCTATGTATTCACAGTACTTAAGCTGGTGGAAAGAAGAAGGCAGGTGTGCAATCCTAACCAACTTTCCAGTCACAGGGTAAGGGAAATGCAGCTCTGAGGTGAAGAATCAAACAGTCCCTTACCTTGAGGAGGCCTCCATGACTACTGTTCCACTGCAAAATGCAGAACTAACAGGTATGTAAGTGCTGGAAAGCTGGTTGGGATTGCACCCTAAGATACATAAGAATTGCCTTGCTGCATCAAAACAATCACCCATCAATTTCCAACATTCTGTTTTTAACACTGTCTACTCAGATGTCTTTGCAAGCATGGCAATGACAATCATCCCCTGTTGCTTGTCCCTACACTGAGATCTCACAAATATTGACTCTGAGGATTTCTCTGCTTTAAGTATAGCTAGCAAATAGCCTTTGATTGACATTGATAGACCACAACGGGATGGCACAAATACTGTATACGTATGGTACTGTATTTCCAAATGTTACCAAAAAGAAAGGTACAAGTAACAACTAGGATATAATTTTGTCAACATTCCCATCTTAAGTTCGTAACAGGAGTACCTTCAAACATTCATCCATAACAATGCAGGTCTCTGGACTAGGGAGAGTTCACCTGTCCATAGCTTTTCTTAGCCCACCCAAAGTACACAGTGGTTTAGCAATGCCCTCTCATCTGTTCCTGATAAATGAGTTTTCACCTGGTAATGTATGGTAGGTGACATGAACCATGTAGTGACTTTTCCCTGGCATTCCAGTGCAATGAAGTTTTGTTATGAATGAACCTCTGTGTTGCCTGATTTACTCGCCTCACCCTGAAGAGTAATCAACAGCCAAACTTCAGACCACCGTTAAATATAAATCTGACATCAAAAGAGCCCATTTGTAGGAGCTCCACAGGGCTGTGGCAGATAAATCAGGGCTAACCTACATGCTTTCTTCTTTCTTTTATGGTCAGGTCAGGCTTCTCCTCCAGATGGAATTCTGGCTGTATTATGCTAGTCTGTAGATAGAGAATAAAATGGTTGAATGATCCTTCTTTCAACTTCCACACAAACTAGCATGTCAGGGCAAAGACTATAGCCTAGATCAGTGGCAGGGGGCAAAAAGTCATTCTGGAGCTCCACTGATGATCTAGTAGCTCCTGAACCTTCTGTTCAGTCCCTCAAGAGTTTGATTTTTTTTCTTGTGGGCTATAAATTTTTTCTTGCAGGATATAAATTCTTCAAATAAATAAAAATAAATAAACCTGGATCTTCCTGGTTTAAGTCCAACTCTTTGAACTATGACACCATCTTGGAGTAAGAGGTGATGTTTCTTTCTGACAACAAACTTCTTTCAGACTTATTTCTTGTATGCTTTGGGGAAACCAGACTTTGTGGGGTTTTAGGGAGAGTAGCAGGGACAGACACTATAAGGAGAAGTTGGCCAAACACACTGTATGAGCATGATATCTCAAGCAATGGTTTGAATCCCTGCTCCTGTTCTTCCTGTATCCCTCTAGCACAGAGGTCAGTCCACGAATTAGCAAGCAATGACAATCACAAACACGAAGCCATAGGATATGAACAAAAATGATCTTGTACCACAGCACCAACTGATGCCAGCCCATCAATTACGCTGACTCTGCCAGGACCTTTGTGTAATGAAGCTTGCTTCACAATCATTACAATCTCCCTCTTCCACTGCACATTGCTATAGCAACATGCAGGAGGATGGGGACTCATTACTGATTAGGGGAGAAAAAAAAACAATTGTGGGCTGGCTTGTTTCTTTTCAGTTTTTGGTTTGATCTGGTGGCCAGACACTATATTGCAGGAGCCCCAAAGAATCCCTTCGTATATGTAATTAGTTAGGAAGAACTAAGTTTATTTAGCTCTGGCCTCAGTAATGAATCTGCAGCAAAATTAAATTTTATAAGATGGCCTGGCGTTACAAAAATTGTTAATGGACTTGTGGGGACCAGAGGCAAGCCGTTAAATAAACTCAGTGTCACTTCACTGGCCCTGCTGGAGTTTTTATTCAAGACTCCATGGTGCTGGCATCTGGCAGAGATAGGATGCCTATGCAGCAGCAGCCCCTATACAATATTTATCTACTATATTTTTATACTCACAACAAGCCTGTGAGGCGAAGAGATCGTGACTGCCCCAAATCCACCAGTGAGCTCCATGGCTTAATGGACATTTGAACGCAGATTCCCCTCTCTCAACCCACCACAGTAATACCCATCATGACTGCGGCAGCACCATCTTGGAGTTGACCCTCCCCCACCATCACCAGCAGTGGCAATCTTTTTAATGAGACTTTTTTTTATTATTATTTCAGGATCGGCCTGTTCTTGGACAGCTTTACTGGTGCCCTGTTCAAATGGGATGTGTTTCATGAGTCAAAGCACAGCCTACCTCCATGGTGAAATCACTGTTCCTTCGTATTTCAAAAAATAATAATAATAAATGAGTAGTTTGGCAATTGAAAAAGCCAGAGGTTTTCAAACTGTGGGCCTGGGACCCACCGGTGGGTAGTGAGCCAATTTTGGGTGATTCATGAAGCTGACAGGGCAGATTAGGCTACGTGCATCATGAGTTAAGCAACCTGCTACTTGGGGGAGCACTGCTGCCAATCACCATTCGCCTCACCCCTTGGCATTTATGAATCAGGCTGCATGTTTCCATCGCTGCCCAGAATGGTTCTGGTGGTGAATGGGAGGGGCTGCTTACATGGCACATTGTGGTGCCTACAGTACTTAGCATACTGCCCCCCTGCAGCCACACTACTATGGCACCCCTCACTGTTTCAAACTGAGCCACAAAAAAGCAAGTTGACAATTTCACTAATGAGCATTAAAAGAAAGTAAAAGTAACAATTGTGACAATCAATTAAGCTAAAGTTACTGGGGACGAGATAAGATCAGGGTGACAGATTATTGGCTGGTAGGAGGAGTTATATGTCTAGCAGCAAAATTCTTGACATTAGCTTCTTTATTCTCTGCTCAGTATTCTCACATTGTGGTACATCTCTGGGAAAAAAAAACTGTCAAACAGCACAGCTGGAGTTAATAAACTGAGGAAGGATGCCCATTACCAGTTACAGACATCCCTGTTGTTTGATGCTTTCAGTATTTCATTATCTCCCCATCAGCTCTGGTAGTCCTGCAAGTGAAAACCCATCAAAATAACACAGCTTGAGATGATAAATGAAAGCAACGAACAACTGCGGCACAGAGCATTCTGCGCCATGCGCTTTTTTCAGGTAGGCAAACCCAAGATTTGTCTCAATGCCGCAGTGATCTTCTCAAAGGGCTAAGCAGAGATCAGATCACATGTTTGCTTTGCTTAATTTAATTTCAAAAGTGTTCCATCCCTCATGATCAGTAAACTTGAGAGTTAAATCTTAATCTTCATCATCATCATCATCAAATGCAAGTTTCTAGAAACGCTAGTGAATAGCAAATTAGCACATAATGACCTATTGATCCTATGGAACCAATGGCGTTGGGTGCAAGGGGTACCCCAGGGAGAAAGTGGTACCTTACCTGCCATCAAAAGAATTCGGCAGAGACCCTCAGGTAGCCAGCAGAGTGAAACAGGAAGTGTCAAAAAGGATCTCTGAATTCTGTAAAGACTTTCCAGAGGTTGCAGGCACCTTCAGAATGGTTAAACCACAGAACGTTTTTGCTAATAAACCATATTGTAAATCAGGTTGTTTCTTGGGGCATATAGGAAAGGCCACAAAACACTCAGCCAATTCTTGGTTTTGTTTGCATTTTGGTTTAAAAGTGGCTCCTTTTCATCTGAAGCCCAGTATCCTTTTCAACAACTTTTCATCAATTCATCTACATTTGTGGAGTGCACACCACCATACACATAGTTGCCAAGCACGTCTGGGCAGTCCCTGCACATAGCCTAAAGAGACATTTCAGAAGCACGGTGGCACTGTTTATGTGCCACTGCAGTTTGCCCTGATTCTGCCCACTCACGAGGCTGCTGCTTGCTCCCTGTGAGCTTATTAGATAGACCAGGTTGCTGCCGGGGTGGAGGGGGGGGCAGGTCAATCTATGCTGGCTTCAGAGTACAAGCTCTGAGGCCAGACAGGATCCATGATTGATTCTACTTGCCCATCGCAGTCATCAGTCTGAGACTAGCTGTTCACTCTTTTGGCTGTTACCCAAATTGACTCAGGGGCTAACAGTTTCTTGCCTACCTTGGACAGTTGTTGGTGTTGGGTGTTTTTTCATAGGGTCGTACACTTAAATAATTTAGGCAGGTTTAGTGTGGCCCGGGCAGGCAAGAATTAGGCTTGGTGTCCACTACAAGGCAGAAAAGGTTGAAGTGAGCCAGTACTGCTCACATGATGCTGGCCAAGATCAGAGAGGCAGGCTAACAAACTTCTTGGCTGGGATTGGCTGGCATAAGCTAAATTAGACCAGCATAAACTAAGACAGCAAAATTTGGCCTGCACAAGGGCCACCATAAAGTGTGTTTGGACTACTCTCAGAGTCAGGGGTGTTGGCGCATGTCTGTATGCTGGTTTCTCTGACTCTGAGAGAAATGTTTTCCAAACATACCTTATGGTCAGTGGTGTAATCTACAAACAAGGAGAGGGAACGCTGAGCGGGACTTACGCGTTGATTGGCAGCCCGTCCATTGCATTCCACCGCCTGCCCGCCTGCCGCGCGGGGTGCCCGCGGTTGGCGTGCCCCACCGCTGCTTGCCCAGGCACCTGGCATGCGCCCCCCGCCCCCCCGGTGAGCCGGCACCCCCTCCGAGGCCAGGGCAGCACGTGCAGGCAGCGGAACGCAACGGACGGGCAGCCAATCAGAGCGTAAGTCCCGCCCAGCGTTCCCTCTCCTTGTTTGTAGATTACATCACTGCTTACGGTGTCCCTTGTGCTGGCCAAACTTTGCTGGCTTAGTTTATGCCGGCCTAACTCAATTTAAGATTGTGCCTTGTGACTGTTCTTTTTCCTCCCACTAAGCTCATAAAGCATTATCTCTGTAAGAAGGCATTAATGTATCCATCTCAAGTACAGTCATTAAGAAAGATTTCCTGTTTTAGACACTGATTAACACAAAGAACGGTGTCATGATGACATTGAGGAATTCATGGAGCTTCAAAGCGACACCCGCTTTTTGACGTTCTTGGAGCAGTGTCTCATATGTTTCCCACGGAGGAATTATTATGGGAGATGTAAAGTTATAGCTCAAACTGACAGAAGCAAGCTTATCTACACTATTACAATGGCATTGTACAACAGTAAATGCAAGTACAGATGACGAGGCTTCTAATAATTGGGTGCAAAGCAAGACTCAAACTGTGATATGAGTTCTTTCCTCAAACAGGCAAATCAAGAGTTAGAATTAAAGCCAACACAAAAGACAAATGTCCAGCATTTGTACTGAATTTCAGTAAAGACCCAATCTCAAACATCCTGTCACAATGTGGGCCACTACCACAGTAGTTTTGTTTAACATAGTCAATATTTTTTCTGTTTATTTCTGACAGCTTCAAGGTATGCAGGAGACACACAAACACACATACTCTGTGTTGTGTACCTCCCTAGAGAGCGAAGGGTCTGATCAAGGCCATGGTTATTAGAAGGACTCTTGGAAAGAGGCTACAGATCTACAGGCCAGGCAGATCATACTTGGATCTACTTCCTACAGGCCGGGATCTACTTTCTACATGTTACAAATCCTTTAGTAACTAAAAATACATCTGGTGTTATAGTCAATTTTTGTTATCCACTGGGGTTAGGCTCCTGGAAAACCCAGTGGATACTTAATCTTTAGTACAATGGGATCAATGGGGCTAGTGAGAAGGGTTATTCTATAATAACCTGGAATGCCAGCCACAGATAGCTTCAAAATGGTGTGGATATTTCAGAAGAGGTCGGATACCTTCAGAATGCAGCAGATAGCTTCAGAACAGTTGTGATACCTTCAGAATGGTTGCTGCATATAGCTTCAGGATGGCTATGCATGCAGCAATTATCTTCAGAATGGCCACAGACAGCTTCAAAATGGTAGCCGCAGATACAAAATGGCTGCTATGAATAGATTCAGGATGGCTGTGGATAGCTTCAGAATGCATTGGTTAGCTGAGAACAGGCATGGAGGGCAAGCCATGGGTTATACTCTTGTACCCACAGATAAGCGGAATCCATGAGAATGGAGTGTGCGTAAAGTGAGGAATGACTGTATTTTTTAAAGACAGAAGAATGTGTCTTGAGAATCTCATTGTGCTGTATCTGAAGTATATCAGCATTATCTCAGAGCCTGTTTACCCAACCAGGAGCCAATAGGACTTGGATTTGTCATAGGGGTCTAAAATAAGACCTCAGAACTTTCCAAACATTCATCAGATGTCTTTAACTCTACCCACTAATCCTTCTGGTTACTCCATTTAGTACCCATTTGTCATAATTTCTGTAGGGAAGGTTGGTAAAACTTTGCTCACCCTCCTCCTTTTGCTTTAAACAGCAACTGGGCATGAAGGATTTAAGAAGGTGAAATGTTTTCCATCACTTCATTCTCATGCCAGGGGATAAAGTTTCACCTGCTAAATTTGTGTCACTGAAGACACAAGAAGGGAACCAGTTAAAAAGTTGGCAACTCAATCTGGAAGACAAATTGGAGTGCTTAATTTAAAGCCTATGTGTAAATCTTCACAACATGAGCTTAGAGGCTTACTGTACAGCACAATGTTCCTTTTCGCCATTCGGATTTTAGGTCATCTTACGGCTCCTGCCTGAACTGACTCCTGAAATGACTTTCCCCATAACACCCGGCCTCCTATTTTCATGTTCTAATGTTAATCCCTTGCAGGTGTTTATAAGTAGCTTTCAAGTTGCAGCGCAGTCCTTGCAAGTTTGGCAAACTTATCCCTCAATAAAGATTTTTGTTGTTATCTTCATTGGAACCGCTCCAGTTCAATGCTCATGAGGCTCCTCACCCATTTACCACAATTACCTCCGTTTCTCCTGACCCAATTCTATTTTTATATAGTGCTTTTTCAACATGCTATTTGATAATCCTTTGGCATGTCAGATAGTATTTATGGACAGATTCTAGGGTCTGCATTTATTTCTGGTCTTTTATGCGTTTTCTGTAATAATTCTTTCAATTTATATCTATCTATTTTTTCTCTCAGTTGAGTCTTCTTCTCCCCTCAGGTTTCTCCTCAATGAGGGCCAACCCATTTAATTCCTGACCCAAACAGAAAATGTGTAGGTTTAAAAAAAATCTTTTTGCGAAGGTCAAAACCAGAAATTATGACATGGACAGGTGCTGCCAAACATGGCTACCACATAATTACCATCTTCCCTTTTGATGTACAGGGAAGTATAGAGGTCTGAATAGGGAATGTAAGGCCTGCAGGCTGGATGTGGCCTGGGAAAGCTTTTTACCCTACGATAACTGGATTCTCCCAGCACTTCTTTCCAGTAATGCTGCCTCTGCTGAAGCTCTGGGAGGCAGAAACTGAATGCTTTGTCAAGGAATACTTTGGGAGAAGGGGCAGACCAAGAGGGTGAGAAAGGCAGACACTGCCAAGGCTCTGGACCAGTCCAATTACCATGCAGGCTTCCCCTTCAGCAGCACCACTTCTACAGTGCACTTGAGCTGTGAAGTAATGCCTCTGCAGAAGCAGCACAGCCTGAGTAATAATTGGGTTCTCCCTTAGCTTGAAAATATGGCCAAGATTTTCTCTTCTGTCATTTATCAATTCCTACATGAAAACAAGGTGCTTCTTTCTGGCCATCATCTGCTTAATGACATCACTTCCTGCTTAATGACACCACTTCTGGCCCTCAGCAGGTACAATGAATGCAGTTTGGCCCATGATATGAAACTAGTTTGACACCCCATTCATTTCCTGAGGTTAGGATGATATTTATTTTCTTTTTCCTTCTTCCATGGTACTGGTTCTACTGATGAGAACTGATGGGACCCCACTGTGAGGTTAGGGTATCAGTATGAGCTAGTAATGCCATACAGAAATGTTTTTCAAACTGTGGATCGGGACCCACTTGGTGGGTCTCAACCTGATATAAGGTGGGTGGCATAAAGCTGGGAGCAGCCATCTTGGATGCTACAGACTTTATTCTTGCTATGCAGGTGTGCCCTGGTATCCACTGATTCAGTATCCACGGTTTCAGTTATCCATGGATACCATCAATACTGGGACTCCTATTAAAAAGACAGGGGAACATTAAACAAATCTTTTTTTTTAACTTTTTTTTTTTTTTTAGCAAAACCACTGATATTCCCCTATCTTTAAAAAGTCATCCCCAGTACTAAGGTATCCACTGTGGGGTCTGGAATGGAACCCCAGAAGATACCAGGGTACGTCTATATTCCTTTTGTGAGTGTTAACCGTTTGAATTTTCAAGTGAAGGTTTTGTTGTTGCTGTTAGTTCAGTGTTTTAACATAATATTTTGTCCTAATCTTGCTTTCTGTCATGGTTGTTTCATGGTTGTGCAATTTCTGCACTCCAAGATTACCAGTTTGCATTCCAGGAGTGTAATTTGATCTTTTTACAATGACAGCACTTCCTGCTTGATGATGTCCATTCTGGCCATGACATCATCTCCAGTGGTCCTCGACATGAGTGTCATTCTAAAAAGTGGGTCCCAGTGGGTGGGTCCTGCAAAACGTTTGCGAACCACTGTCATAGAGGGAAGGGAGTATGTCACTACTGTTCTCAGCAGCAATCGCATGTACATCACAGTACCTAATTCTAGCCTGAATGAGCTTGCTGAAGCTTCTTATCTGCTCTCAGAAAAGCTATGCTGATTTCAGAGAAAAGCCTGCAAAACATTCTCTGATTATATAATTTTCAATAGTTGCTTTTTAATCTTTGCAATAGTCTCAGCAGGGATATCAAACACAATCATTTGCAGGTTGCAGAAGATCTTCTCTCCCAACAAAGAAAAAATCCATGGGAAAAGGACTGTATTGTCATCTGATCAATATCCTTGATTAGTCCCCTTATTTTAAGTTACCAGTAGTCCCCATTTCTTTTAAATTTGAGCAGCTCCTTGGCATCCATCACATCCCTTTGGAGCTTATTCCATTAAAAAGTCTGCCTTTATCAGATAAAGATCCAGAAAATCAATGTAGATTTACACTCTCTGAATTTCATACAGTCCCAATTTATACCTTTCTTTATTATGTTAGCTTTTTAACCTCCTCAGAATTTAGAACATTCTCGCCGTTGTGTGTGCTTGCTTTTTGGTGTGTGAGCCAAGATCTATCTATACTTCTATGAATATCGAACACATAATCAGCAGCCCGTTGTGATATGCTTGCTACTGAATTGTACCACATGGTACAATTGCCTGAATGGTGCAAGATTGCAACTTGTACATTCTAAACCAGCAGGTCAGGGAGAAAGCAGAGGTTGGGTAGTCTCCTGCTTCCTCTCCATGAAGAGGAAACATCTAAACAGGGCTTAGACTATGGAGAAATATCAATACACAGGTCTGTTTGTAGTCCTCTCAGGCCTACCGTTTACACAAGCGATCTTCAACTGGTGTGCCATGAATGGTCCGCAGGCATGCCATGGGAGTTTGGAGCACAGAGGTTGAAAAATGAAAAACTCTTCCAGGTTTTTTTGAAAAACTCTTCCAGGTTCTGCAGCCGCCATTTCCAGGTGCCACCATCTTGGTAAGGCAAGATCTCACAAAATCACCTGAGATCTCAGCAGAGAGTGTCAACTGCCTCATCGGGCTCCTGCGCTACAGCACCATCACAACACAATCATTTTGTTGTCACCTGCCAGTGGTGTCACTCAGTGTGATCAGCACCCCTGCACCCCCTAGAGATGTCTGCTCCCTTATATCTGGTCATCCTAGAGAGGAGTTGTATGGTTCAGAAAGAATAAATAACTAATAATAAATATTAATAAAAGAATAAACAAAAGTGACACAGTTAAAAATGAGTTCCAGGTCTCAGGAGAGGGAAGACTTCTGCACTCATGGCATGAGGATGCTCTTGGCTACATTTTAACAAAATACACAAATGTAGTCACTGCCTGCCATGCAAACAGCTCTCAGGCAATGCTGCGTTCTCTGGAATGTCAGGCAGCCGGCCCTGCTTAAGCAGATGCAACTGATGTCTCCACATTGGCCCTGTGTGGAGGGGCCTTGCAAGGAGGCCCCAGCCCCTCTTCCTTCTTGCTGGATGCTCCTGTGCTTGGAGTGCATTTTTTCCCCAGCCGCCATTTCCTTTTTAAATTTCCTTTTAAATTTAAAAGGCTCTGGCAATTGGAGCTGTGAGAGGGATGAGGGACGCAGGCTTATTATCTTGCTTCTTTCCATGTTTGGAAGGAGTTTCAGTAAAAAAGCAGCCTGAGCTAAGGCTTTGTAAAGTGGATGCTAAATCCATTCCACACACACACACACACACACACACACACACACACACACACACACACCCATGAGAAAGGAGATGAGGAAGAAGAGTGCAGCAGCAAGCCACAGAAGCCACCAGCACTAGCGTCCTGAATGCGTTGTATCGAAGTGATGCTTGAGTTTTGACTTCAGTGATTGATTCAGCACTGAGAACAACATTGCACAGAATGTATTGTGGTTTCTTTACGCCATTGCTGATCAAGGTGGTAAAGCCAAATTTTACCTAGACAAAATGAAGTTCCAAAATGGTGGTACCCAGCTTTTTAAGTTGGCTGCCCCAGGCTTTTAGCAACTGCCTAAAAACTGATTCACAACCCTCTTGGGGGTCCCAACCCCCAGGTTGGGAACCATTGCCCTAGTAGGAATAGTTGGTGAGATTCATTCCTGTTCTATAGTGTTCCAGAATAGCCAATAAAGTTACACCAGATTTTAATTTGGTCCGTGATGTCCACCTAATTTCCCTTATCTACTGTGGTAAATATTAGCACAGGTTAATTGGATGTAACCTCCTGCTTACATAATGTTCCTCCCTCATGACTCTATAATGTTCCTCAAGGATTTATTGGAGGATTTTTCCGATCTTATCAAGTCTCAGCAAGTTGACCTGATAGTATAAACTGACTCTTAGAGTCTTCAGCTTAACGTTTCAATAGATACAGCTTCAGTAATATATAGATGCTATACTTTGGCCTAGCTAATTAATTTTTGCCCGCACATTTCAGTGGTCTGCTTTGCATTATGTGACTTGCAAGGCAATCTTTTTTTTCTCAGAAGTTCTGCAGTGGGGCTTACACTCAGGTAAATGAATATAATAGCCTTCCCATATCTGAGGGGTTCTGCACCCGCAGTTTCAGTTAACCTCAGTTCACAAATCCCCCCCATCGTGATCCATCACCCCCTCCCTCCTCTTGACATTCCAGCCTGTCTCAATTTGCATTTCTCCTGTGCTGTTTGCAGTCCTCCAGCCTGCTTCCTGTCTGTCTCTGTTGGCAGCAGCACAGTAAGTGGGATTCACTACTATCCATGGTTTTGGATATTCACAGTGGTAGTGAGAACATGTCCCCCGTGGATACAGGGAGGAGGGATTACTGTGTAAAATGTAGGCCTATTCCATTTGTTCTCAAGCGATCATGTTATGAGCAAAATGTTTCTCTGATTCAGTCTTTTCCCTCCTCTGTGATTTTTTTTGGGGAAAGCATATTGTAGCAGTTTTCTCTCTGCTCCAGCTCCTCATCTACAAAATGAGGGTAATAATACTAATACTGACTTATCTTACAAGGCAGGTATAATATATGCAAAGATAGATAGTGAGATAATATATGTGAAGTGTTTTGAGCACTCACTAAAAAAACCACCGTACAAATGCCATGTTTTAAGTATAATTTCCTTTCAAATGTTCTGTGTACTTTATTTGGAATTATCATCCATGAATATTTAGTCTGGAATTTAATTACAATTAGAGCTCTCATGTGTCAATAACAGTGGCGTTTCTACAGGGATGGCAAAGCTCTAAGTTTTGCAAGAAGCCTTACCTTGCAGTAGAAATCACTCCTCTCCTGCACCGTTTTAGCCAATCCTCACAGGGAACAGCAACATCTTGGCGTTGCTTACTGGCAACAGCAGCAAGGGAGAGGAGGGGTTTACATGACAGGGTAAGGCTTCTTGCAAAACGTAGAGCTTTGCCATCCCTGTAGAAACGCCTCTGGTCAATAAGCCTGTTATTTTACAGTATCTTCTTGATGTGGGAGGTTCCCCCCCCCCCCGGGATTCTCTCAGACATACACCAAGCTCCCCTACCTGGCTGGAAGTGTAGCTCCCCCAGCCATGCCTTGCAACTATTATGAACTCTCCTGGCTCACAGCACAGGGCTGCAGCCATGCTGAAACCACCAAGCTTCTTTTTCATCCAACAGTGCAAGCCTGAACCATTGCAGAACTACAGAACATAACCCTTGTCCACAATAGAGGCCGTGGCAACAGTAAAAACAACTCTGGTGGGAAAGGAACATTTTGGCAAGAACCACTGTTAAGGAACCACTAAGGAACCACTGTCCTTAGGCTGGCTCTGTACCCCATTGTGCTCATTTGGCTTATAGGTAAAATGGTGCTCATTTGCTATCTCATGGTGGTCAGATGAAGGTGTAACCAGATGCACAGGGACCTGTGAAAGTGTTGGGCTAAGACCAGAAATGTAATGAGGACAAGTCTGACTCCATGTTGGATTTCAAATCCTGGGAGTTAAGCTGCTATCCTGCAAGGAGGTCACAAGAGGTAAGCCTCTGTAAAAAGATAGCACAGACATTCCAAAGTCTGCCTTCCCCAGGTCTTGTAATGCAAATCTGATGTCTGAGAAGAGAAGCATTATGAGGACCATTTGAGCTTAAAAATTCAATCGAGTTCTTATCTGCCAAGAGTTCTGCCCATGAGAACTGTAGCTGGCCACACCTCAGGGTAATTTAAGGTACTTAACTGTTATCAAATGTGTCAGGGGCTTGTCTAATCTGAAAGTCTCCTGCCTGCTTTTGTGTTTAAATGTGTCTTAATTGTTCCATATGTCTGCATCTCCTTGACCCTTCCTGGAGTCACAAACAGGGGAGGGGAGGGGAGCAAAAGCCTGAAAACCCACCCATCATGTTTTATTAATTTTACATTTTGCATATTCCATTGTATAACTAACCAAACCCATGTGTACAATTTTACACAAGTCTGGTAGCTCCTTGAGGGGGGAGCACAAGTTCTGTACCTCCTGGGAGACACAGGCTCTGTAATCTCCTTGGAAGCCTCTTGTGTCCGTTTTGCTGATGTCCTACACATAAGTAAAATGTACTTCTCTTTCTGCAACAACGAAGTCCTGCTGGCATTCTTTTCAATCAACGGTTTCTTGGTAAGGCACCATAAGGGAAACCCAGACCGGCCGGGATCAGGGAAGTTGGGTTGGAAACAGCATTAATTCTTAGGATGCAAACAGGATAGGAATGCACATCGGGTAAACGAAAACTCAAATTGATGGCCCCTAAGCTTAAAGGTACAGGGGCTGGAGAAATCACTGTATTGGCTTGATTTCCTCCCGACAACATTCTTATGTCTCCATTCTCACAAACAGGCTCCGAAGGTTTACTCTTAAGGTCCAATGCAGTGCCTGACCCCTTCCCCCCATTTTTCAAGATTTGATGGGGGGTTGCATCTAATCTGGCAACATGAGTCTGCAGGCAACAGCTTGATGAAAACAACCCTATTTCCCATTCCAGAAGTTACTTTCCAGTTTGGCATGAACTTGATTGCCCTCTCTAGTAGATTAAAAGAATATGTACCTGGCCTCGTTTATATATTACTGTCTTATATTTTATTTATACTAAAAAAACACTCAGTACTAGCTTCGTCCTAGTACAGAAGTTACCTTCTTAATGGACCTTCGCCCCTTTCCCAAAGTTAAAAGGTGGTGTTGCTCTACCCCCTAATTATCACTACAGGCACTGCTGCCAAACTGTTCAAAAAGGAAGCTGTGTGTGAACTGAGCTCAGTGCTCCTTTGTCCTTTAAGTAGGGCTAATTTATGGTAAAATGAAAAGCTCAGCCCTAGAAGAATGGATAGGCTGGTTGCATTGCTTATTAGCAGCAGGTGAACACAGGAGGAACTGTGCTCCTGCTCAGTCCAATCAAAGGAAAAGCAGTCATCTCTCTCTCTCTCTCTCTCTCTCTCTCTCCAAAAGCTCCTGGCCTCTTTTGCCTTGGAAAAGAGGAGCACTTTTGCCTTCCCAAGAAACCCTGGAGCACTTTTGCCTTCCCAAGAAACTAGCCCTTGCCAGGAGAACTTTCAAACTTTCAGACAGTCTTCGTGAGACTACAAACCTCTCATCTAGTCTGGGGCCTACCTCTGGCCTGTAATGTCACCAGCTACCTGCATGCTCATCCTCATTGCTGGCCAATGCATTGACACCCAAAAGAAAGGCACAGCCAATTGCAGATCCTTAACTAGCACACATTTGCTTGCAAGTATACACTCCTGCACTTACAGATCACGTTTCTAAGTGCACACTCAAAACATCTTTGATGCCTCCACATTTTTACAAAAAACCATTGGCTGTGGGTAAAATGCATACCCACATCTTTTAGAATCTATACATACATCTGATTTGGCAAGGACTTCCCTATGCATCCATGGTTCCGTATAGTAATCGATGGAGCTACATACAAGTATGATATAGGGAACACCAGAGTAATTGCACTGTCCTTGCAGCAGTTAAGCCAGCTGCTTAAAGTATGAACTGACACATATACACCTATATACATACACATATGTATACACATGAAAAAGAGATGGTGTAAAGGGGACACAAAGCTGATAGAACAGTGGCTCCCAAACATTTTAGGACCGGGACACACATCAAAGGCATAAATAGTGGGAGATCACAGCACTGGGTTTTGCAAGCAGCTGCTGCCCTCCTCTTCGTAGCCAATGTAGCCTCCGTTCTGCCTAGCTGCTGGGAATGGCTCCAAAGGGGAGAGGGAGCAGCTGCTTGCAAAACATAGTGGTTTAGGTATGCCTCTGCCCCACATTGCTTTATGAGACTTAAAACAAAGTTTACCAGCTGCTCAAGCCTCTGTTTTTATCCTTTTTACTATGGTGGGGCAGGGACTGCCTTCTGGATTCTTTGTTGAGCTCCAGGTTCATCAAGCAGGTTCATCAAGCTAATTCTTGTGTTCTTGCATTTCTCCACGCACAGTCACAAAATTGCTAGTGCAGATCTGATAGCACAGATCCAAGCAGCCTGTGTAAGGTCGACCGGGCCAAGAATTGGGGTAAGGATATGGTCTGCTTGCCAGAGGCTAGGCACACACCCCTCCCTGAGCCACTTCACCCATGGGCCCATTTCCCACCTTCCCACCCTGATCCGCCTTCTCTCCCCCCCCCCCCCCCAACCCCCTGCACCTGTCTCCCTAGGCTGGCCTTAGCTGCTCCAGGAAGCAATGCAGGAAGGCTGGCAGTGTGCCTGCCTTCCCGATCCCGAAGGAGGCAAAAACATGCATTATAGACTTGTGCTGGCCCAACTCCCAGATAGGATTTCGCTCTGAGCAGGTATTCTGCAGCAGGTCTGTCACAAGCTCTTTATAAAAATCAGGGAAAGACTGCAACATTAAAATAACAAGGTAACCCTATATCACACAAAGCAGATGTGTATTATTCAGAGAATATTAAAAATGATTTTATTTCTGGATAAAACTTTTATAATTTTCATTTTAATAGCAAGGGAGGGAAGGACAATTTTTACAGAATGTTTTAGTCTCTCCAATAACCAACACTCCTATATAGCTAGATGTTTTTACTAATGCAAAATGCATCTAATCTTTTATTGAAGACAACGGTATAGCTTTACGATGCTGAGAATTGCTTTTAATCTTTTAAAGTTTACTGGGGCAGAGCAATGTACTGATGTTGTCTTATTAAGGATTTGACTTATATGTCAAGATGTAAAGGAATGTGGAGCTGCAGTTGACTGAAAAATACTCCTTTCCACTTTTATAACTGCATATTATGCCCACAAGTTGCTATTTAATCAGTAGCTTTCCTGAATGCAACCACACTGTGATGATGCACGATAAGAAGACATATAAATAGCAATCCATCACATGTCTACTCAGAAGTAAGTTCTAAAAAGTTCCAGGTTTACTCCCTGTATACCATACATAGGACTTGCAGCCATAGGAAAGGATCCAAAGGACAAAATGCTTCCCCCCACCCAAAAAAAAAAAGAAAAAAGTATCATAGGAACAGTGGCATTGCTAGCCATGGGGTGGAGTGGGTGGCATCCCTGGTGCCATGCTCAGGGGAGGTGACACCACCAGGGACCAATAAATAATAATATTATTTAGGAATAATAAACCTACTATATATCAGTGGTTCTCAAACTTTTTAGCACCAGGATCCACTTTTTAGAATGACAATCTGTCTAGAATGACATCAGAAGTGATATAATGGCTGGAAATACTGTCATTGTGATTCCAGAGCCTGCTGCTTTCATAAGAATACTGTACAGCAATTAATTCAGTTATTTCTCAGCCATTTTCCAATAGCAAAGTGAATCAGAAAGAAAAAAAGCTTAATTAGAACCTTGACACAAGCAAAACAACCACAGAGCCCTCCCCCTTTCCAGCACCCTTCTATCTATATTTTCAATATGGCTGCTCTAGGTGCTTTGCGACCCACCTGAAATTGGCTTGTGACCCACTGGTGGGTCCCAACCCACAGTTTGGGAACCACTGATATATATCATTCAACGTGTAATTTAAGGCAGAATGTAATGAAAGAAACCTTACTGAATCATATGTGTTCTATTAAATGTTATAGCCAAGTAAACATAAAAAACACAACTGATGATGATGATGATGATGATGGTGATGATGATGATGATAAGCGTAATAATACCAGGATTTATATACCACCTTTGTGGTCACTGAATTTCTCCCCCAACATTATTAATCAAGATTATTATTAATCACAGATTATTAATCTGTGACAGCTCAGGAGAGAGATCTTGGGGTGTTGGTGGACAATTCAATGAAGGTATCGACCCAGTGTGCGGCAGCAATTAAGAAATCCAATTCCATGCTTGGGGTCATTAAAAAAGGGGTTGAGAATAAAACAGCCAATATTATCATGCCATTGTACAAATCGATGGTAAGGCCGCACCTGGAATATTGTGTCCAGTTCTGGTCGCCGCACCTCAAAAAAGGCATAGTGGAGCTGGAAAAGGTGCAGAAGAGAGCGACAAAAATGATTATGGGGCTGGGGCACCTCCCTTATGAAGAAAAACTGCAGCGTTTGGGGCTCTTCAGCCTAGAAAAAAGGCGCCTGAGGGGGGATGTGATTGAGACATACAAAATTATGCATGGAAGGGATAGTCGATAAAGGGATGTTCTTTTCCCTCTCTCAAAACACCAGAACCAGGGGGCATCCGCTAAAACTGAGGGTTGGGAGAGTTAAAACAGATAAAAGGAAGTACTTTTTTACCCAGCGGGTAGTTAATCTGTGGAACTCTTTGCCACAGGAGGTGGTGATGGCATCTGGTCTTGATGCCTTTAAGAGGGGATTGGACAGATTTCTGGAAGAAAAGTCCATTGTGGGCTATAGGCAATGATGGGTTGTAGCCTCCTAACATTAGTAGTAGGCTACTTCAGAGTACTGGGTGCAAGGGAGTGGCAACAGGATGCAAGCATCTTGTTGTCTCGTGCCTCCCTGGGGCACCTGGTGGGCCGCTGTGAGATACAGGAAGCTGGACTAGATGGGCCTTTGGCCTGATCCAGCAGGGCTCTTCTTATGTTCTTATGTTCTAAGTCAGTTTACATAGGCACGCTTCCACTCTCACTTGGAGGTCATCCTTTCTGCTCTTCTCACCAGCTAGGGAGACTCATCTCTGCCAGCAGCGTTTATTGGCAGTTCACAGTTACTTCTGGCTGTCTCAAACTGCCATCCCAGGTGACCTTCAGGCTTCAGAGGCAGCAGATTTACCACTCAGCCAGACCTCCTGTAACAAAAAGTGAATTTATTTAATTCAAAACTAACCAATGAGACTGCATTCTGAGAGTTCATTCATTCATTCATTCATTCATTCATTCATTCATTCATTCGAATAGTATTTATATACCGTTTTTCAACACAAAGTTCACAAAGCAGTTTACAGGCAAATAGTAATAATAAAGTTAAATGGCTCCCTGTCCCAAAGGGCTCACAATCTAAAAATATGCAAAACACCACCAGCAACAGCCACTAGAAAAGACACTGCACAGGGGTGAAGAGGGACAATTACTCTCCCCCTGCTAAATATAAGAGGAGCACCACGTGAAAAGTGCCTCTTGCCCAGTTAGCAGGGGTATTGAAGCATTATTATGACGCAGCATGGAACCAATAAGTTATTATGTCAGCTCCCTCCTCCATTTATCAGAATACCATAATTCTTATTCAGCTGTGTGAATGTCATCAAGTTGGCCACTGGGTTTTTTGTTGATGACTGACTTGCTGGGTGACCTGTACTGTTTTATATAGTTAAATAAAGTTGATGGGGTGACGCCATATGTTCCCAACTCTGGTGATGTCATTGGTGGGAAGTTTGGGTGTTGTTGGTCGTTGGCTTAGATGACTTTCAAAGTGGAGTCTATCAAGGGTTATTGACCAGGATTGCTATATTACTGAGTACTATGTGCAGGGGTACAGTAGCAGGGGAGGGCACTGATGTTTATCCATTTTGTGGGGAATGCATTTATTCACTGCATTTATTTTCTGGCTAGTACTATTATTCATTTTTTGTCATGACTATTACCATATCTCAGCCTCATCTACCTCACAGGTTTGTTGTGAGGAAAAAAAGAAGGGAGGAACCATGCACACCACCCTGAGAGAAGAAGGGTGGTATAAAATGTGTAAAATATATACAGTGCGGACCTGGCCACTGTGACCCATGCCCTAGTGACATCTAGATTAGATTATTGCAATGCGCTCTACGTGGGGCTGCCTTTGAAGACGGTCCGGAAATTACAACTAGTACAGAACGCGGCGGCTCGGGTGGTTGCTGGAGCACGTCGGTTTGACTCTGTCGAGCCGCTGCTTCGGCGACTACACTGGCTGCCGGTTCTGTTCCGGGCCCAATTCAAAGTGCTAGTTTTGACTTTTAAAGCCCTTTACGGCTTGGGTCCGGGGTATTTGAGGGACCGCCTTCTTCCATATAATCCAACCCGTACTCTTAGATCATCTGGGGGGGCCCTCCTGACTGTGCCGCCACCAGGAGAAGTGAGAGGGGTGGCGGCCAGGAAGAGGGCCTTTTCGGTGGTGGCCCCCCAACTCTGGAACACCCTCCCCTTAGAATTGAGAACTGCTCCATCTTTGTTTATATTTCGGCGGGGGCTGAAGACCTTTTTATTCCAAAAAGCTTTTAATTGTTGACAGGCTGGCTGGTTATTATAACCCACGGGGCTTGTTGTTTTTATATTGTTTTTAAATTTGTTTTTAAATGTGTTCTTAATTTTTGATTGTATTGTTTAATTCTGTTTTAATTGTTTTTAATTGTGAATTGTTATATTGTTTTTATATCTATATTGTAATGCCGCCTTGGGTGCCTTCGGGCACAATAAGGCGGGGTACAAATCTAATAATAAATAAAATAAATAAATAAATAAATAAATAAATAAATAAATTTGTTGTAGATGGGTGTCAAATAACCTAGCTATGCCACTTCACAGGGAATCTCTCAAAGGGCGAAATCCTAAGCTGCGCTGGAACAGGTAGGCCGGGGGGGACACAGGGGACACAGGGGTCAAGGGCACAGTCTTGAATGAGGCCAAACAGATGCAACCCAGCCCCAGCCCTCTTCCCAGGCCAGCACACCCACCAGGGCACCCACCTCACCCAGTTTCTCCCTCCCTCGTCTCAGAATTGGCCCAGCTGGGTTCGGCTGGCGCAATGCCGGCTCTCCACTGGTGCTCTTGGGCCAATGCTTCTCCCAGCATCAGCCCAAGCGCTCTAGTGCTGACATGGGGGTGCCTGTTGGCGCTCCCACATTGGCGCTAGTGATGTTGCATCAACGCTACAACATAACATCAATGCAACATAGGGCATAGGATTGTGCCCAAAGTGTTATATTTCTGTATAACTCAAAGTCATTAAAGCCCTGGAAAAAAATGAACTATATTTTCTTAATGTGTTTTGGGCTCAGCAGGAAATATCTTATTTTCCTGAGCTGACTCTTAATTTGTAAGCATCATGTGAAGTTAAGTCAGTGGCTTTTTTCAGTCCATTCCAGGAACCCTAGAGTTTCTCACTTATGCAGAGTTCCTTGAAGAGGTGGTATGACATGGTGAAATAAACTGCCTGAAAGGCATTCCTGGGCTCATTCTTCATTTGCAAAGCACAACAGGCAGCCTCAGCACACCTGACACTCTGCATGAACTAAGAGTACGTACCCTAGAGCACACCCGAGAATCTTCCGCATTCTCAAGGATTCCATGAGTCATGCAGAGGACTTTTAAGAATTTTAAGAATCACTGTACTGTGTGAACATGACCTACTTCAAAAGCAAAAGCCAATCAATCAACTTTTGACTCAGTGGGAAATTTGAACTTATCCACTGATGGCTGCATTTCTCTTTACCATTACCTGGGAGAAAGTTCTGTTGAAATTAGTGAGACGTACAGTACTCCTCATTAAATACAAAGGACAGTGCTGCTAAATCCATCTTCAAGAAAAAAAAATTGACAAAAAAATTGCAGGTTATGTACTTGGTCCTCCTTTCTTTTTCTTTTTGGTTACATCCCACACCCATCATTTTTTTCTATAAACACAGCAGTCTCTTGAGGTTAAATATGGCTTTCCAACCTTTTACGATATTGCAATCTCTGTACATTTTTTCATGTAGGTTTATGTAACTGAGGGCCCAAATCCAGACATGTCATGTAGTGGGTACATGGGGGTACACGAGTACCCGTTCCTAGGATTAGGGCTGGCCCCGCCCATTCACCCACCCACTCGTTGACTCCGTCGGCGCTCCGCTCCACCCCCTGCAACGTTTGAATTCCCTGCACGTTTGAGTTGCCTGCACGTTCTTAGAGCCAGGCAGGCAGGCAGGCAGGCAGCGGAGCGAGGGAGACCAACGGCAGCAGCAGCTTGAGCAGGTAGGCTGCCTGGGGCTCTCTCGTGAGAAGGCGCGGCGGTTCCTGGAGGGGGAATCGTTAGCCTGCGCGGCGGCCCCAAGAAAGGCCCAGGACTCCCAGGTCTTCTCCCGGGCCGCCGCGCAGCCTACCGAGGAGGCGCGGTGGTTCCTGGGGGCGGTTCCTGTGTTCCGGCTATGACCTCACTTCTGGTGGGCGGGCCCCGACACACGTGCCAATCAAAAGTGAGTACCTATTGCTAAATCTTTTAGATGCCATTACTGCCCAGATCCTATGCTTCCCTAGTGCCCAGTGCTACAGAGGTGCCAAAATGCCCTCTGCTGTATTCTCTAGGGCTAGAGAAGGCGCCAGAGGTGTCCTCAAAGGTATGGCGTTCTGACCAATGGCAGCCTCAGTGGATCTGTTGTGTAGGCACAGAACTGAGGAGACTTGTGTCAGGTTTTTTAGCTTGAGAGGGGGCATAGGATTCACCATCTCTGTCTGCCTCCATCTCCACCCCCATCTAGCCCTGCACTGTCCCATAATCCATCCTCCCTGAACCCAGTTCTGCCTTCTCCCTGCCTTCCCCTGACACCCCCAACCCCAGGAAGCCCACGGAGATACTCATCAACAGGGGCTAGCCTGCAATGTCCTTCTGGCACTGAGGGTGCAATCCTAACCAACCTTCCAGCACTGACATAGCAGTGCCTATGGGGCATGTGCTACATTCTGCAGTGGAGTAGTTGTCATGGAGGCCTATTCAAGGAAAGGGAATGTTTGTTCCCTTACCTCACAGCTGCATTGCACTTACCCCAGTGCTGGAAAATTGGTTAGGATTGTGCCCTGCGGCACAGCACTAACTGGTGGTGGCTTCTTCACCAGTGGTGTCAAGTGCCTCATGGCACTTTTTACAACATCTGGATCCAGTAGGAACCCTGGAGCATGGGCAGTAAGCCCAATGTGATCAGGCTGGATCCGGGGTTCACCAGTGCCAGCAGAGTGCTTGCACTGCTGGCATTGGGTGTCACATTCCCACTGGTGGGAGGCAATGCTGGTGAAGAAGCCAGTGCTCGTTCGTGCTGTGTCCCTGCACTCAATGGACCCTGGAGAAGAGATCCCAGTTATACGTGCCAGGTGGCAGAAGGATTTTCGGGGCAGGGGGAAGGCAGGGAGGGGGCAGATTGGGTAGAGGATATGAGGGGAGGATCAGGCCCGGGAGGGAAGTGGGAATGCTGCCAGGCTACAAAGACTGACACAGGTCTCCTTGGTTCTGTGCCTCTAAATACAACAGGTACAGATCCAGGTAGACCCATTGGTGCCATCAGGACTCAACCCTGGGTAATGGAACCAATATTCCCTTATCCTGAGGAGATTTCTTGCAGCTGTATCCCTGGCCCTACAGGATACAGCAGCGGCCATTTTTGTGTAGCTGTACCACTGGGCTCTGGGGAAGGTTAGGATTGGGTTGTTAAAAAAATACCAAAACCATTAATTGTACTTTCCAGCAAGTTACATCCTTTTTCTTTAGATTTATTTTCTTACTTATTAAGATTTCTTTTTATATATCTTTAAAAATACTTTAACTATTAAAACAACAATGCAATTATCTGTTACACAACATATGTAACATATGCCTTGAGTGCCTCGGGCAATAGGCGGGGTATAAATTCAATAAATAATAATAATAATAATGTGTAAACTTTATTCTGCTCTATTTGAGGAATATTCCTGAATTATTTTGCCCCAGACAGATTTCTTTATTCCCCAGCCCCTTATGGCACCCTATTTTGGGCTATTATTAATTATTGGGAGCTTAAACTTGCATTGAACATGGCTTTGATTTATGCCCCTGTTTTGTTCATTTGTTGCATGAAAGTCTTTCTATTTTGTTTTCTTTACGCATTCTCCCACTTTTTAAAGTTTTACAGTTCTTTCATACAGTTCTTTTCATACAGTTCTTTTATAAAAATTTTCCCACGTTTACTGTCCCTTTCTTGATATTTGGCACTTCTGTCAACAACTTTTTCCTAATGGAAATTATTTTTTGCAGTCACATTTCTTTCTTTTCTCTGTATTTTTAGTTTATTTTCTATAATTAATGGCTGATGTGCTAAACTGGACATGTTAACTGCCGTTTGTGAACTGCCAGTGGCTTATTTTCTTCCCCTTCTTTTTTCCATGGGAAGTCATCTCCATTTCTTTTCCAGTTTTTTCTCCCTCTCATATTCTCTGTTTGTGCAATTTTTAGTTCCTACCCATAGTCGTTTGTGGGGTGGGTGGATCAGGGCTGGAAGGGGCAGGATAGACAGCACCAGAGCACATCATATCCTATCCCAGGACTGTGGGGGGGGGAGAACTGGCTGAGTAGTAAGCTGCCACCTCTGAAGCCTGAATATCACCTGGGACAGCAGTTCGTTAGCAGGAAGTAACCATGAACTGCTGGCAAATGCTGTGGACAGAGAGGAGAGGAGATAACGACCCCTTCAGTGACAGTGGAGGAGTTGCCTATCAAGTCATGTGTGGGAGGTGTGTGCAGCCAGAGAGATGCCAGACTGTGTAGGATACCATCTGGACTGAAGCATTCTATGAATGATTAGAACTTGTGATTGTAATAACCTCTGTAGGGGTTGAGAAAGCCAGCCTAAGTAGACCACCTTGATTGAAACTGGAGGAGAAATCAGATGACAACAAAGTGGTATATAAATACTGGTGGTATCATCATCATCACCCCCTTTCCTGGGCCTGATCCACCTGCATGGACCAACCTGGACCTGAGCCAGCAATTTAGCTGGTGCATGTCTGATTGACCAATAGCAGCTCCTGAGGCTAGCCCCGGAACAAGGGGACAAATATATTACCTCATGGAGACCTCTAGTACCCAAAATTCCCTCCCATGGGATACAGCGGAGCTGCTGCCAGTACCACTGCATTGCCACACAGGAATTTAGTTAGGCTTGTGCTCTCTCTCTCTCTCTCTCTCTCTCTCTCTCTCTCTCTCTCTCTCTCTCTCTC
>JAJKFI010000056.1:1950300-1970283 GCA_029204185.1 Lerista edwardsae
CACACACACACACACACACACACACACACACACACACACACACCCCAAAGCCCCCAACACACATACAGTAATTTTATATTGCAAAACAAATCATACAGCTTAATAATTAGCTATTATATGGCTTCAAATCAACTGAGAGCTGCAAGGAGAAAATGTTTTGAAATTATGTAGAGTACATGCCATATAGCACATGTAAATGATATGCATCTTTCCATTGCCGCATGTAAAAAAACAAACACCAATGCGCTCATCAGGTTGTCTCATTATCTTCTACCATGTTGGCAGCTCACAGAGAAAAAAGGGAGCTCCTGAGGGATGGCCACTTGGCTCGCTGAGAGAAAACGGCTGTGTAATTCAATAATCTTGGTCAACAAGTAATCTTCTCAAGGTCCCAGTTTGACTTAAGCTGCTGAGAGCCATTCTCATAAGGTCTCTTATCTGAGGTTAACTGGGAGCATGAAGTTGTGCAATAAGTGTAAATCTGACACAGAAAATTAAAAACAAAGCAATAGAGAAGTGGAAATGAGAAGACATATCTGAGGAGAATGTCAGGGTAAATAAAAAGGAACAATGCCGAGTGATAGAAGGGGGGCTGAGGTAATTTAAATGCTACAGGATGAAAAGCCACTTCAAAGTAGCTAAATACTGAGTAGTGACAGGCTTCCAGAGGGGGAAAAAAGATATCAAATCATTGCATGTCATTAAACTTAAGAAATCAAAAAGTGAAAAAGTTTGTCTAAAAGATAATTTGGTGTGTGGCATTAAAAATGAATGGTAAGTAATAAAAAGATGAGGAAAAACTGATACATTTTAAAAAGGAAACATTACCAACGTTACCAACTAAGTAGGGCAAAAGAAGCCAGGTACAATGTATAATCCTATACCCACTTTCCTGGGAGTAAGGCCTATTGAACACAATGGGAATTATTTCTGAGTAGACATGCCTAGGATTGGGCTGTGAGAAGCCTCCAAGTTCTGGTCTGCAGTGAAGTTTTCTCATACGCCTCCCTTCCTAGCAATTGTCAAATTGCCAGTCTTTGCCAGGATTAGTTCTGATTTTTCTAGTACCTATTACAGGTAAATCTCTGCTTCTATTTTGTTTTTGGAGAAGATAGTATAAATGGCATTTCTACACTTGTATTACTGTTAGTGTTAGATTAATCTGTTTGTCACTCTTCTGGTTGTAGGCTACGAGCCCACATCTTCCCAAATTAAATCTCTGAGTAGGAAGTGGATGCATCTTGACAGTAATACACATGGATGAAGACCAAAACACCATCAAATGCGTAGTCGGTCAGCAATTCACATTGCAGCTGATGAGGTTCACTTTGAACTGCTGACTGATTTGTTTCAGATATTGATATCCTGTCCTTCCATGTTGGACTCAGGGCTCCAAGCAGCTTACAATAATTAAAAGCACAATATAAAAGCAAGAAACACAGCAAAAAGTACTAGAAGCAGGGCTAATAGAAAGAACATATCAAACAGCAGTTGGAGAAAAATGCTTGCTGGAACAGGAATGTCTTAGCCACCGCCTAGGTGGCCAGCAAGTACCCCTACTTTAGAGATGAAGTACCCCTACTTTAGAGATGAAAATTTATTGCCCAGATGTGACTCCCCAAATCTTAACTAAACAGATGTCTGTTACACGAAGACAACAACTGTTGATACAGGCCAATACAGGAGGAGACAACACATCTAGTAACCTGGTCCCAAACAGTTAAGAGCAGCGGTTCCCAAACTGGTGGGCTGTGACCCACCAGGGAAACTGGAAGCAGAGCATTCCCCCTTAAGGGGCATGCCCTGCAGGGATGGCAGGGATGTGATCCCGAGGATCACGCTGCTGCCAGGGGCAAAGGGGGGTTTTCTGTGTTACTAACAGCAGTGATGGCTGCTAGGGTGTGTGGGGAGCTCCGTGGTTGCATTTGCAGGGCTCCCCAAGCCTCCAATTAACTGAAATGATCAATTGGAAACCAATTGCAAAACCAGATGGCTTATTTCAGTTAACTGGAGGCTTGGGGAGCCCTTCAGAGGCTTCCATGGGACTGCCCCCCCCACATGCACACACACCGATCATGGGGCTTGCCAGCCATCCTCTTCAAGCTGGTAAAGCATCATTACAGCCTACCCACCCTACCCTGCATGCATCATTTGTTGTTGTTGTTCAGTCGCTAAGTCGTGTCCGACGCTTTGCGACCCCATGGACCACAGCACGCCAGGCCTCCCTGTCCTCCACTAGCTTCCGGAGTTCACCCAATTTCATGTTCATCGCTTTGGTGACACTGTCTAACCATCTCATCCCCTGCCGCCCCCTTCTCCTTTTGCCTTCCATCTTTCCCAGCATGAGGGTCTTTTCTAAAGAGTCCTCTCTTGTCATGAGGTGGCCAAAGTATTGGAGCTTCAGCTTCAGGATTTGTCCTTCCAGGGAGCAATCAGGCTTGACTTCCTGGAGGATTGACCGATTGGATCTCCTTGCAGTCCAGGAGACTCTCAAGAGTCTTCTCCAACACCATCATTCAAAAGCATCTATTCTTCGGCGCTCTGCCTTTCTTATGGTCCAGCTCTCACAGCCATACATTGCTACTGGGAAAACCATCGCTTTGACTATGCGAACCTTTGTTGGCAGGGTGATGTCTCGGCTTTTTATTAAGTTGTCTAGGTTCGCCATAGCTTTCCTCCCAAGAAGTAAACGTCTTTTAATTTCATGGCTGCAGTCACCATCTGCAGTGATCTTGGAGCCCAGGAAAATAAACTCTGTTACTGCTTCCATTTCTTCCCCTTCTATTTGCCAGGAAGTGATGGGAGATGTCATGATCTTAGTATTTTTTAATGTTGAGCTTCAAGCCAATTTTTGCACTTGCCTCTTTCACCCTCATCAGAAGGTTAGAAAGCTTTTGCTTAAACACAAAAACCCGTCCCATCCCACAACAGTCTGGGGTAGGAGGAAAAACTGCCGTCCATGGCCAATCAGGATGACAGCAAAAATTTCCAACCCAGCCCTATAACTAGCAGCCAGCTAATCTCAGACTGTATGATAGGGAGGGAGGACGGGGTCATCGATTGGGCCAGCTGAGCTTGGTTGGGAGAAAGTGCGCCAGACCAGAGTTCAGCTCCCACCTCCCCCAGCTCTGCAGTCAATAGGGAGGAAAGACTCAGCTTGGCTGCCTGAGATGGGGCAGGAGCAAATGGCCGCTACTACTGATAGCCCTAACAGTTTATCTTTAAAAAGGCATGCCCCAGTATCCTCTGGGGTTCCATTCCAGACCTCACCATGGATACTTGAAACCGTGGATACTGGGGATGCCTATACTGTTCTTTCGCTTTCAGAAGTGTAACATATTGGATGAAGCTGACCCACCCAGAAATGCAATGAATCCCTTTTTGTTCCTTCTCTTATTTTTTTCCCTAGTGCTTTCACAAATGAGGCAAGAACAGGGGTTGATACAAGTACACAGAAGGGTCCTTTTTTAACCTGTGATGTTTTGGAGGTGAAATGTGCCTGAGATGAAAAGGAACACTATGAAATCCGATTAAGGTGAGAAGGCACATTATGGCCTTGGGCCTTACTAGCTCACTACAATCATTGCTGCAGGTTCTGTCTAGAGAAGACATTCATAAGTACAAATTTCAGAAATATTCACTAAATAAACAGTTGAGTTGACCTTCATAGACTGCCTCCTCAGGGAACTGCTGCTGCCAAATGCATTACTGAAGAGTGGAATGAGAGAGAGAGAGAGAGAGAGAGAGAGAGAGAGAGAGAGAGAGAGAGTTCCTCAACTCATTTGTATGGAGCTTCCAAAAGGCACAACAGGGAGTTAATTGGAACAGACAGAGAATGGCAACTTCCACATGTGGAAAAAAGATTATTATTTATTATTCATTCATCTTTATTCCACCTTCTCCATGAGGGCTTGAGGCAGCTTACATTTCATTTACTGAGTGCATTTCTACCCACCTATATGCCAAAGAGCTCAAAGCAATATATATTTGGATTATCCCATTTTATTTCCACAAATACCTTTGTGAGAAGGTTCAGTTGAGAAGCAGCAACTTGCCGAAGCACACCCACTGAGCTTTGTGGCCAACACTCACAACACTGCAATTATTCCTTAAATAAAGCACAGTACAATATCATTAACACCTGTAGAATTCAAGGATAGCACCAAAAGTAACAAAGCAAAGATCACAGCCACCATAAATATTACTTCACCAAGACAACCACCACTAATCAACTTTGTTGGACCTACAACAAAGCCCCTGAAAAGCTCTTGCTGGCTGTGAACCAAAGTAAAGGGCAGAAATGTCACTGTTATTTAATACTTGAGAATGACATACACATTTCATTTCAGAATCTTCATAACCCTGAGATCCTACAGTGTTTTAACTTTCACAAAGGTCATGTATTTATTACACTGTCACCCACTGTTCTTCTGAGGAGCTCAGTGCAGCTGGATTCTTGGGTGGTTATCTTAAAAGCGTATAAATCAGATCCACCTCGCTTCAGCAGTAGAAATGCAGTATGAATTTTTTCTCTGTTCATTTTGATAAAGTAAGTGCCACGTCACCTCTTGGAAATGTGCTCAGTTGGACCATATTTATTTTCCTAACCAGCTAAATTAAAGCTCTTAAGAACAGATTCAATTGACTGACATGTTGACAGGTTAACATGGCTGACAGTCTAATGGTGGCAGTGGCTCTCCTTGCAATGTCTTTGGCCTGGCTGACACCAGCAGCATCGTAGGTGAGAATAAAGTGGCAGAATGAATCAGACTGCAAGTGGATGATCACTTTTTGGAACACCATCTCTCTGTACAAAAAAATCACCCATGTGTTTACTGTTATCATAGCAGCCGGAGAGTTGATCTAGAACCCTTTTCTGTGATGTGCTACTATGTCACTTGCAATGCTATTCTTTTTATATGGGGTAAGACAATTTCATCTTCCAGCCTCCTTCTGTGATAGAGTCCACTCTACCTACTCAGAATTCTACCAGATTCTGCTGAATACTCTTGACTTAGCCTTTCTCTTGCACACGAACATATGAAGCTATATTATATCAAGTTAGACCATTGGTCCATGCAGTAGAGTAGCCAGAGGCAGGCAGCATGCTAAGTATTGCAGGTGCTTCAAGGTGCTGTGTAAGTGGTCGCTCCCCCCGCCCCATGCCATTGGAGCTACTCCAGGCAGTGAAAGCAATGTGCAGGAGATACCTCTGCATTGCTTTTACCACACAGAATGGCTCTGATGGTGAGGGGGAGGAGCAGCTTACATAGTGCCTTGGGGCGCCTGCATGTGTGCCGCCCGCCAGCTACACTATTGGGTCTGTGTCACTTTCTGTGCTGACTCAGGGCCAGCCCACTGATGTGGTAATATGAGCATTGCATGAGGCAGAGGCTTGGGGGGGGTGTGAATTGATGAGCACCCCTGTCTACCTGCTGCAATCCTCCAGCCTGCTGTGAATGGAGCTACTCTATTTGGCTCTTTGATCACTGAAAGAGAGCAAGAAGAAACTTGGAATGGGGCAATCCCCTTCTCCCACCACTGGTGCTGGAAGGAGGAACAAGAAAGTGCCATGGGTGCCTCCATCACGTTTTCCTCCTGTCCATTTTAATGAAGCCGCTTAGGAAGGAAGTACAAGGAGATGATGCAGAAGGGGAAGTAAGGCATGGGTGCGTCATGCCCCATCTCACAGCAAAGAGCAAGGAGCACTGCTAGAGGGAGAAGGGGATGATTTGACTCCCTCCCTCTTCTCTCCTCCCTTCCCATGCGTCTTCTCCATCCCTTTTTTGAAGGGGGGTTGGTGGGGAATAAGGTGCTCACAGAGATGGGCCGAGGCGTTTATGGAGCAAGATCTCAAGTGTCTTTTAGGCTCAGGTCACACATGCACCGAGTGGTAGCAGCTCCAGGAGTTGGTCTTTCCCAGCTATCTCTGGAGAAGCTGAAGTATGACTCTGGAACTCTGTGCATTCAAAGAAGATGCTCTGCTGTGCTGTTTAGATCATGTAGAGCAGTGGTCAGGGAACAGGGGTAAATTACCCCAAATGGGGTAAAAATGAAATTCCTGGGGGTAATGGACAGATAGGAGTATGCCCCGCCCCCTTTTCCCTCATCCTTCCTTCATGACCAACGTTCTCTCTTCTGACCAATGGGAAGTTCCTCTCATGCTTGATGGATTTCCCTTGCTTCCAATAGGAGATTAGAAGGGGCAAGGTACTTGGCCCCCAATAGGCAGCATTCTCCTCTCTTCCCAGGTGGCGAAGAAGGCCGTGGTTATCGATCCCGCTGCTGGTAGAGGGAGAAGGAAGCAACAGCAGAGAAAATGGCTGCCGTGGCTGCAACTGCGGCGGTGCCGGGTGATGGGGGAGCCGGCAAGGCCAAGCCTATTCCGGGCAGCAAGGCCGGCGCAGACCTGCTCCCGGCTGGCACTCATGCAACCATGGAGTCGGTGGTGCTCGACACCAGGGAAGAGCCCGAACCAGCTCCGGGTGGGGAGGCCGAGGAGCTGCTGCTGTCGCCGCCACCCAGGAGCCCGGCAGGGACGCGAGACGTGCAGGCATGGGGGAGGCTCTGGTGAGCGGCTGAGGTGTGTGTGTGTGCATGTGCCCACAGGCACGTGTGTGTGTATGTGTGTGTGTGTGTGTGTTGAGAGGACTTCTGTGGACGTGCCTCTTTGCTTGTGAGCAGCTAGGGCTCTCCCTTGGTTTGCCTTGTCTTGCTGTCCCAAGGAGTGGGGCAGGTGGGCGGGCAAGCGAGCAGGGGGAGGGCTGGGGTGCCTGCACCTGTGCAAGGAGTCAGGGACACAAAGAGAGGCGGGAGGCAACGAGGCAAGGCGAACAGCAGAAAACAGAAACAAAATCAGAACTGCTGTTGCTGGCCTCTGTGAGAGCCACAGCCAGAGCCAGAGCCAGCCAGCCAGCCCCAATCTGAATTCATTATAGAGAGAAATCTTAAGTCCAAGTACCTAAACCTGTTGTCAAAAAGGTAAGCTAGTTGTAACCCAGAAAGGTTGAATTCTATTCTCTCAAGGTCTGCAGGTGTACCCAAACTCTTTACAACTTCATATTTACATAGCATTAATTAAGCTCATTAATTAATCAAATACAAAGCAATGGGTTCCAATATGTAATTTTTTTCTTTTGTTCTGGCGGGCGGGGGGTTAACGTCAAGGGGGTAATGTTGGTGTATCTAAATATATTTTGGGGTAAAAGGTAAAAAAGTTCCCTGACCCCTGATGTAGAGAAAGAAGGATCTGGCCTCTGCTTGATGCAAGCTGTAGAATTTTGGGGCTTGTGAGACCCAGCAGTGGGGTGCCCAGTGTAGCAGCAGTTTGGCTGGAGAGGAAACTTTATACAAGATCTCAACAGAGCAACTCTTCACCATGTTCCTTGCCATGCATGCGGGTGCAATATTACATTCATTGTGAAAATGTACAGTACATGTCCAGGTTCAGTTTTAGCAAGTTTTCTGAGAAAATATGGGAAAGGCATCTTGGAGGAAATTAACAGAGGAGCTGGCCTTATACATAAGATTATGGGATGAAAGAAAGTGATTGCATGAAGAAGAGAAATGGAGCAAGGGGGTTCTCAGCAGGGAAGGAAGTAGGACAGAGATGAATAGCTCAGCATCAGGAATGGCACTCAGCCCCATTGTTCTATGTATAGATCAGTCCGCTTTCTATTGTTTAGGTAGTCCATTCATTTCTCAATAATCTTTGCTTTCTTTGAGCCACTTTTGTTGTCTTGTCCAATACTGAATTCATTTCAGAATGCAACAACCTACTGTCCTATATCTTTTATTTCAAAGGATATTGTGTGCTATATTCCTTGGTGACAGCAATAATACATTAGGGCAAGTCAGCCCTTACAGCTCAAACTGTCAGGAATAAGGAGTTAGGGGCTACTCCAGGCTTTTTGGAGGATTCTCATCTTGGAGCCACACTGGCAAAGAGCGAGCAGTGCTTTTGGCACACAGAGCTGTCTCTCGCAGCTCCCGGGAAGGAATATCAAGATCAAAAGCAAACCCTTCATATAAGCTGAACAGGAGGTCCAGCCACAAGCCCTTCATAGACATATAGAATCCATACAATCAACTCCCAGCAACCAAGTAAGAGGCAGACTTTCTCAGGACCCAGATAGCATCCAGTTGTGCATTTGGTAGTTAAGTTTCTATGCAGTCAAGATCATTCTCTTACCACAGCACAGGCCTAGAAACGTGGGAGAAAATGGTACAATACATTGATCCACTGCCTTATTACAGGAATTCCGTACCATGTTGCTTAAAAATGTCCCCAGTTTCCCAAACAAAAATGGATTCGTGGTAAGCCTTGGCTCCCAGTATGACTGAAGCCTACTGACAGTGACAAGAGGCTAGTGTCACAATACCTCGCTCATCATCGGGTACAATAATGGTCAACCAATGTGGTCCCTGTATATAATTCCATGGGGGCTTCTCAGGAAAAAACAACAACACAGAGATAACCAATAGTTCATTTTGCTGCCAAGGCTGGGAAGAACTGTCTTTCACACAGACCTCAGAGATTGCCAAAACAGCATCCTGGTCCCAGAGAACAAGGATGGTGTAGGTTTTCAATGTTTTCCATGCTGCAACTGAGCTAGTTAGCTCAGCATCCTGGTCCCAGAGAGCAAGGATGGTTTAGGTATTCAATGTTTTCCATGCTACAACTTCTCAGTTGTGAAACAGCTTGCTAGCTTGCTAGCTGCTAGATAGATAGCTAGATAGGGAACCCATTGCTGATCCTGCCCCCTCCTAGGACCCAAGCCATCCACCCTGCCCCATTACTGCCTACTCCACCTGCCCTACTGCTTGCATCTTCACAACAACCCTGTGAGGTAGCAGCCTGAGCAGGACTGGCCTTAGGAGCTGTAGAGCAAGACAGCGAGAAGAGTTTGTTCAGGATTATATCAAGAACTCCGTTTTGATAAGGCAGTACCATGATTGGACTGGATCCAAGCCCTCTCTTGCACAGGCTTTGAAAGGATGCTTGTGACCCCCTAAATGAGGTCTCATGACTCCATTGGGTTTGCGACCCACAGATTAAAGAACACTGGTTCAGGAGTTGGATTTCAACCTGGATGATCCAGGTTCAAATTCCCGCTCAGTATGAAGCTTCCTGGGTGACCTTGGGCCAGTCACTCTCTCTCAGCCTCACCTACCTCACAGGGTTGTTGTGAGGACAAAAGGAGGGGAGGAACCATGTGTACCGTCTTGAGCTCTTTGGAGAAAAGGTGATATAAAAATATGAAAATTAAATACATATTTAATTAGGACAGGCTTGTCTCTCATGGTTGACAAAAGATACCACCATAGACACAACACACTTCGTATTAATGCAGCTAAGCATCAAATTCATGTTTGCCACTGATAGCAAATATTTATTGAATTTTGTCCAGAAAACCAGCTCTTCAGGCTAAGCACAGAGAGCATAATACTAAGCACAGAGCGCATAAGACCCAGTATATGCCTGGGTCAACAGTATAGCAGTTATGTGAATTTTCTACCTTAAAAGAAAAGGTTAATTTTAAATGCAAATTTTTACATTGGCAAATCCAACTGTTGGGGGAATATCACGTAAAGAAAACAATGTCATCTTTCATGAAACCCATTTACATATAAAGCTCTGCACCAGCAGGAGCTCCTTCAAGCAGAAAAGTTTTAAAAATGAAGTCTGCCACCTCCTTGAATATTTTTATAGTGGCTGATGTCACAAAAGGGGTGAAACAACAAGGCAATCATATACTTATTAACATTTCCAGAAGCATCAAAAATTCAGCAAGGTCCCCCTGCTTTACAGAGGTGTGAGAGGAAAAAAAATAGAAAGTTGAACATGACAAAAACATTATACCATGAGATACAAATAATTAGTGACTTCTCTACTGAATAATGTATAGTAGTGGAAGTCACTGGCAAAGTGACAGAAGAATGGAGCAACATAATGAGATCTGAATTGTTTTAGCAATGTCCGTTTCATATGAGTCATTATGCTCTACAATAAATGAATGTTATATGTGTGCTATTAAAGGCATAGCTTGGCCACCATAACTCATGACCGTCGCAGAAAGTCATTAATGTGGTCGATCAGTTGCAAGGAAGCATCCTTCATGAGATCAAAACAGAATGCCTCTTGTACAGGTCCACTGCATCATTTAGCAGGAGCGCGTGAGGATGGATGCTCTGGGAAATGGGGAAATACATTATGTATGTGTCTACCTAATATCAGGTCAGAGGAATTGGGATTCACCCCCACAACAGAAGCGGGCAACTGAATATAAGCCAATTCCATGGATGTTGGCTGAAGCAGAATCTGCTGCCACCTCTGCCAGAATGAGACCGTAATGATTTCTAATCCCTCATATAGTAGTCACTTGAGGCTACGCCAAAGAGGCCCCTTCCTGTTGCCACCCTGTTCCTCCCTGATCGTGTCTGTGTGCTGCCTCTTACAGGAAACAAACAAGGGCAGGGATAGCTCCTATTTGTGACAGTTGGCTGATGCGGAGATCCAAGTCCAGGGACACGACTTTCAAAGCAGGGGCCAAACTGTGGCACCAAACTACAAAATTGCTTTTAATGCTATTCAAGATGGGCAGTAGCTCTGTGCTGGAGGACAGGCTTTGGCATGCAGAAGGTCCCAGATTTACAGCCCAATCCTAACTAAAGCCCCACCAGCCGCAATGGATCAACCTGCAGCAGTTCCTGCAACTTGGATCTGTGCCAGGGGATCAGGCCTGGGAAGGGGGATAGGATATAGTGCACATTGTTGTCCCTGATCCCACTCCCATCTCAATTTGCTCACCCGTCGCCACCCTCCTGCTACCCCCATTCCATCTCCTCCCTGCCGTCTCCAACCTGCCCCCTGCCCTTATGCTGGACTTACCATATACTGTATATTCATGTATGACAAAAATGTATGTCTTAAAATTGCCCCTGAAAACCTGAAGTCAACTTATACACGGGTTAATATGGTAAATGCATTGTGTCATATGGTGGGCAGAGCAAGGCCCTAGACCTCTGGAAGAGCAAGACAGGCTGCAGAACAGCCTTGTAACCCCCACAAATTGCTTTTAACATGCTGCTTTGCCCTACATTGCCAAGAAAGACTACAAGTCTTTAGGGGTGGCCAGAAATGTGGGCTGATGAACACATCCAAAAGTCCTGCATTGCCAGAGCTGGTGAGGACTCCTCAGCTTCAAACAGGAGCTGGTTGGATTGGGGGAATTGGGCTGTGAAGCAGGTGGAGGGAAAACAGGAAGCTGCCTGCAAGCGGCATTTACTTGCTAGTGAGAAGGCTGGCTTAGTGCTTTCTGCTTAGGGCAGGCAGTAGGCACAGTAGGCAAGGCAGGGATAAAGCAGGGAAGGAAGGGCTAGTCTCAGTGGTGGGATTCAGGGGGTTCGCCCAGGTTCTATAGAACCGGTTGTTAAATGGCCGGGCCCCGCCCACTCGCTTACCTCGGCTGGCTTCGGGGGTTTTTTTTCGCTCCGGCTATGACGTCATAGAACCAGTTGTTAATTTATTTGAATCCCACCACTGGCTAGTCTCCTATCCCAGCATCTCATAGGCTCCTGCCCATTCTTGGGAGCACTTTGAAAAACCTTTCCAGTAGGCAAAGTGAGGAGGAGGAAGAGCTAGACTCATAAATTATCTTCTTCTGCACACTTTTTATTTGGAGACACTAATAAAGAATCAGATTCTGAAGGATTTCCAGAAAGCATTTAGCACCAATTTCAACATCTCTTAGGATATAGCAACAAGAAAGAAAGCACTTTGATTCTGACTCACAGGCTTGGTTTAGTATTCTGTGTTAAAATGAAAATGCACCTTATAATTTTTTTTTTTACTTTTTTACTTTTTTTACTTCTCTTCAATAAATTAGGAAGACAGTACAGCCCTTAGGTAGCAATTCCTGGTAGATCATTTTTCAGGATCTGACTTCAGGCTTAAAACATGTCCTCGACTTATCCGTGAGATTGACTTATACAGAGTATATATGGTATCTAGTTTGGTGGGCATCCTCACAAGCACTAGCACATGTGGGACAGCTCTGGCCTTCTCGCTGGTGTGCTTGAAATGCACCAGGCAGCTAGAAGCACTGTTGGAAAGAGCCTTAACATGCTTTACAACAGCACATGTTGACAGCACATGTGAGAAATATTGTTGTAGACCAGTGGTTCTCAAAGTCATCAGGACCCACTTTTTAGAATGACAATCCATCCAGTACCCACCAGTAGTGATGTCATGGCCTGAAGTGCTCTCATTGTGACTCCAGAGCCTGTTGTGTTCCAGAGAATTCAGCAAAAAGTTGGATTATTTCTCTAATAGCAAAGTTAATCAGAAAGGGGGGAAAAAACCTATATACAATCATGACACAAGCAAAACAACCACATTAGTCCAGCGCAGTTACGCCAAAAGAAGCCCTCAGATCAAAAGAATTCAAACGAAAGCCCTCTCAACTGGATTCGACAGTACTAGGTGTGCATATTGCCAGGATGAAACCCCGGGAAACTCCGAGTACCAGAAGTGGGCCATTTACAAGATGCCATTCTGAGAATAGGCCAAAATGCATTGAAAAGTCCTATACGTAAACTGCGCCAGTCCCAAGCTCGGACACAGTCCAACCACAGGTATGACTGCAGTTTTTCTCAGAGCTGGGTGTGCACATTGCAGGAAAGACAGTCCGGGAACTTTGGAGTACCCGGGGTGGGCCATTTCCACCAGGTCCCAATCTGTAAATGGGCCAAAATGCATGCAAAATCCTAAAACCTCAGACTGGAACCTGGTGGATACCACTGTGTGATACAGGAAGCTGGACTAGATGGGCCCTTGGCCTGATTCCATAACAAGGAAACTTATGTTCTTACCTTTGTGTTGCTCTCCAGATCTATGCCAGCTCTTTTGCTGGCATAGATATGAAAATCCTACCGGGGATCTATGAGGCCCAGAAGAGGAGCATGGATATAGTGGTGCTTGTGATCCTCCCCATCCCACTGCGATCTGCCCCCCCCATCCTGGCCCCAACTCACCCTGATCCACCCCTACCTCCAGCAGAACCCGCCACTGGCTGGTCTGTAGGGTGCCACTGGTAGTGTGCAGCCTCCTAGGCTTTGCACTGGCAGCAGTCACAGCAGACCAGAGGAGAGACTATCATGCCAGATAGTCTGGCATGCCAGATAGTCTGGACTGTTCAGATAGGATTGGGCTATAAATATAGCTCTGCCAATTAGACCAGGAACTCCATGTTTCATATAATAGACACATTCAGAGCGCAATCCTAGGCAGTGCTGGAATGGTGCGGCCAATGGAGCTTTCCTGCAGAGCTGGAGCCTCCCCTATGCACTCCTTGGATCTGCACCAACTAAACAGCAGGCACAGATCTGAGGAGACTGCACGGCCTGAATCGGGCCACACAGCCTCCCGAACGGGCTTAGTATTCGGCCCACAGCCCACCTAGTTACCCCTCCCACTCCCTCCCTTGCGCCAAAATGGCGCCTCCTCTGCACCAGCTGGCTTCAGCCGGAGCAAAGGAGGTGCAGTTCGGGCACAACAGGACCAGCGCTGCCTGCAGTGCCGGTCCCGTTGCCTTAGCACTGATGCAGGGGTGCCACTCAGCGCGACGGGCAAGCAGGGACTCAACCAGTGGTACTCGTATCACCATGGTACATGAGATAGTGTCCGGTGGTATATTCAGGACACTCAGACCCCCACCACCCGGCAGCAAAACCAGCAATCAACAGGACAAGCAGAAGTAGGAGGCTTGGCAGCAGGCAGAGCTCCAGCATGTAATTTTTGCACACCCAAAAAAGCCCTCCTATCCACCCTGATCATCTTAACTGCATTGGTTGCATTGCATCTGGCCTCCCAATCTGGAAATAATCCAGATGGCATAATGGCCAGTTACCTCTGGTGGTATTTCCAATAGGTGGACCATGCAAAGTGGTACAGCAGGGGACAAACACTGAGAAATGCAGGATTAACTGTATTCGCCAGACCATTGGTCTACCTGCCGTCGTATTGTCTACACTGGAGTAGACAATGTTGCAAACAAGGTCTTCCCAGGAGATGCCAGGAACTGAGCTTGAGGTCTCCTGCATGCAAAACAAGGAGTTCCACTGAACTCCTTCCCCAAGGTGTATGGTATAGTATGATTCACACTGAAGGAAGAGCTATTGGCATTCATGCTCTCATCTCACTGATTTTATAATGAAATAGTATTAAGTGCTTTGGTTCCCTTATTTAGCAGTCAGGAAATAATCATTAGTTTTTAATATAGTACTACCTTTTTTTTCCAAGCAAAAACCTTTCTTCAAGTGGAAATGCAGTTTCTCTAGCTCTCCTTACAGTGTAATCCTATGCATGTCTCCTCAGAAATAAGTCCCATTCAGTTCAGTGAGACATACTTCCAGGTAAGTGTGGGTATGGCCCAATCGTACTGAGAGGTGCATCGGCAGAACAGGCATTCACTGAAAAGCACCATAAAACACTTTGTGGCAGCACTTCTAGCTGGTACACCAGCAGGAAGGCTACCGCCTTCCCACATGTGCCAGCAGTCCCAGAGTTGCCCACTGGACCAGGTAGATCTGGTACAGATGCAGGGAGAAGGTAGGGAGGGGCTAGAACAGGGCAGGGGGCAGGTGGTGACATCTACTATTCCCCTTCCCAGGCTCAATCTACCTTCATGGATCAACTCAGAGCGCAATCCTAACCTGGAGTTAGGCCGGCACAGTTAGGCCAGTAAAGTTTGGCTGGCAAAAGTGACACCATAAAGTATGTTTGGACAACCTTCTGAGTCCGAAGGGCCAGAATACAGATGTGCACCATCCTCCCCAACTCTGAGAGTGGTCCAAACACGCTTTACAGTGGCCCTTGTGCCAGCCAAACCTTGCTAGCCTAACTGTGCCAGCTTAACTCCAGGTTAGGATTGCACCCTCAGGCTTGCGCCAGCGATATTGTGGCTGCTGGGGCTTACCCTGGGGCAAGGGGACAAAAGTCCCCTATCTTGAGGAGACCTCCAGCAGCTGAAATCCTTCCACAGGGTGCAGAATAGCACCCCTGCATTGCTGTGCAGGGATTTCTTTCATCTCTACTGCAAACTTTCCTTACCATCTATGTCCTTGCAGACTTACATAGGAATCAGCTCCTCTGGGTCAGTGAATCTGACTTCCACATAAACATTCTGCCACTCTGTGTTCCTTCCTGAGGCACACCCCATTCACTTCAATTCTCATCAGTCAAGACTGATGACTCTCTCCAAACGATGCTTACACAGGATAATGTACTAATGACTTCCTAATGATGACTGTCAGTCAACCTGCTACCATGGCAATATTCAGCAAGAGTATTCAGGACGCAAGTTCATATCCAGGGCTTAGGAAAAGCAGTACGGCAATCGTCCAGCAGTGAATGCGCTGGCAAAGCTTTTTACTGATGGCAACAACGTTATATTTTCACAATACATGGCCAAAGTTACCCAGGGATCCACTCTTGCCGGCTTCTTGTTCAAGAGGAAAGGAAGAAAGAACACATTTCATCGCTCCCTGTAAAGGTGCTTGTTAAAGCTGTATCTCTTTTTAAGCACATTTAAATATAAAGCATTTTCTTGGTTTAGACACACTTTTCTCCCAGATGCATGAAATTCAGCACTTTTCAGACTGTTTTAATTCATTTCCAGAATTCCCCTCTTTCCTAGTTTAAAGCAATTGTCTGTATTTTTTAACTCCAGAAAAGGTTGCTAAACATTAGCATCCATATGGATTTCATTCTCCCTACCTCATCATTTTCTTGTTTCCTGCCCATGGCTTAGCTGCTGGAGTTTAAGTAGAGACAGCTTTAATGTCTGTGACTGACACATTTTTTTTTTTTTTGCTTACTTTAAAGCTTTTTCTCTCTTTCCCCTTCCCAATTTTTCCTTTTATAATATTCTCTCCCATCTATAATCACAAAGCTACATAAGCTCTTTTGTGGTTTAAATAAATATTGTCAATTTTTTAGAGCTCAACATGGTGTATTCTTCTTCAAAAGGTAGCTATTAGGCATATAAAACGAAGCCTGCTAGATTTTTAGAATCATTTTGAGAGTATTATTCTGAGTGCTGATATTCAAATAAGAAAAAGGAAATCCATTAAAACTGTCAAAGAATTCTGTCCCATCTATAATTAAGTATAACCCTCCTGTGTTTAAATATAACACAGCAGTTGTGACACCAACCATGGAAACCCTCTTCATATGTGGAATTATTTGACTTTCAGAGAGAGAGAGAGAGAGAGAGAGAGAGAGAGAGAGAGAGAGAGAGAGTCAGTCTAATGCTGTAATGCTGTGTGAGCAAAAAACAGAACTGTCAGTACATGGCTATTGCACTGGGAAAGCTAATTATGAAAACAGATTTTTTTAAAAGTCTATAAAGGGTGTTTGAATATACAGTGCACAGAGTCTTCTCTATTATGAGGGGAGTTTTGATGCAAATTAATTTTATCCAAAAAGCCAAAAAACAGGCTCACCAGTTACAGTCATTCTAATCTACTGGCTTGTTTTGGCCCCATCAGTTGCCCAAAGCAAGGCTGCATAGTTTAAGAAACGCCCTATATATGCTGCATATATTGTAATTGTTGCTGAGCTGAAACCACCTGCCTCATTTCATATTCGTTTTCACGTGTAAAGAAGCAGGCTCCCGTAGTCCCGTTGTTAATAATATTCATTGTTCATTGCAAATATTTCATGTTGTTTCAGTGATGTCTGCTCTGCCGGCTTTTACCTTCTTTGCCCTCATTGCCCTTGTCCTAACGTGCTCTCACTGCAATTTAATCAGAACGGCTTTCACAACCTACACAATTCTGCCACTGAACTTACAATGTTACATCTTTCACCCGATGTTATGTCACAGACACCCAGAAATGAGATCACAAGAGTTGTCACAGCTAATTGAATTCAAGAGCAGTATTGGCAAGTGACACTGACTAGGACAGGGTGAAGAGGAAGGAAAATGAATCTGAGAGTGCAATCCTACCACACTCTTAGGATGGCACAAGTCCCTTGTGCCGGCTCAGTGCTGTCGACTTGGAATTCGATGTGCAACGCTCCACGAAGGTAGAATCCAGCCTCTGTTCCACCCTCTCAGTAAGTTTGCGCCTGCCAAATTCAGCCAGCATGTGGGTGGGTGGGGTTGGATCCTGCATGGCAGAAAAGAGCTGGCTGGTAGACAGACCGAGTCCAGGAGTGGGATGGGACTGGTCTCTGGCAGGTAGGCCATAGCCTAACCCCCCCCCCCCGCCCAGGCAGGCAGGCCATACACCAGCCTGCTCAGATCTGCACCGGCAACTTCACTGGTGCAAGTAGCCCTATTGGTGAGGCTGGGACATTACTCGAGGTAAGGGGACATATGCCCACTTACTCTGAGTTGCACCACAGCTGCCTCTCAACTGGGGCTGAAAATGGCACAGGCTAGCTAGCCTGCTTATTCCAGCCCAGGTCTGGATTATGCTGCTGGAGGGAAAACGTTGCCAATTGCAATTTTTCCCTTCATAGTGTTATAGTAGAATTGTACTTGATAGATGCCTTCCCTGGTGGAATTTTCTGTTGTATGGAAGTTACAAGAGACTTTTCATGGCCTGGACCTGCCAACAGTGTGTATATTTTTAACATACAGGCATGTCTCCATGGAGGAATATATTAATTTACATTTCCTGCACAAGCCTTCCCCCCCCCCCCCCCACACACACACCCAAAAAAAAGAAGTCCTCAAGAATGCTCTAATACAGTGGTTCTCAAACCTTTTAGCACCGGAACCCACTCTTTAGAATGACAATCTGTCTAGGACCCACCAGATGTGCTGTTATGGCTCAAAGTGCCGTCATTGTGACACCAGAGCCTGCCACTTTCCTGAGAATGCAGCAAAAAGTGGGGTTATTTCTCAGCCATTTTCCAATAGCAAAGTGAATCAGAAAGAACAAAGCCTATTTACAACCCTGACACAACCAAAACAACCACACAGCCTTTCCCCTTTCCAGCATCCCATCGTCCCATATTTTCAATATGACAGTTTCAGGTGCTTTGTGACCCGCCTAAAATTGGCTCGCGACGCACAGGTGGGTCCCAACCCACAGTTTGGGAACCACTGCTCTAATGCATTTACAATATGTGAAGAAGTGTAAAATTGATACAATTTGTCATATACCTTGTATTTGTTTAAATCATCATTCTTTTTCAGCCTGCTAAAGCATGCTGTATCAAACTGAATAGCTGGTGCACTTAGCTCCCACTGAAAGAAAAATTATGTTCTTATTAGTTTAAAATGTATAAGTTGCAATATCTGTTGCAATAATAATAATAATAAAATCTGACAGTGTTGATCATTAAGATATTTCAAAGCACAGAGGGAATGTGTTCTTTCAAACATAAAATGACAATGAGCTTAAATCGTGGTTTTGTTTCTGTCCAAACAAGGCAGTTTTGAATTGAAGCTTCCCAGTCATCAAGCAAGTATCCTGTGAAGTACAAAGGAGCAAGCACTCCAATTAATCTGTGATTCACTGATAGGGTTGGAGAGGCCAGGGCAGCAATTGTCAACCCTTTTCATCTCATGGCATACTGACAATGCGCTGAAATTGTCAAGGCACACCACTGATTTTTTTGACATTTGACAAAGCACACCGCAATGCTGGCTGGGAGTCTCAATCCCCCCAATGGCCCTACTAGTCAATGACCCTCCCCTCAAATTCCCATGACACACCTACAGACCATTTGTGGCACACCGATATTCTGTGGCTCATGGGTTGAAAATCATTGGGCTAGGAAGAGGAGGCTGCAAGGTACAGGTGGATCCAGAGACGTCATCCGGGCGTGCAAGGAGCTAGAATGCCCGGATGATTGGCAGCCCTCCGCCCCTATGGCGGAGGGCAGCCACGCCTCCCTGCGCCTCCCTACGCCTCGAATCGTTCCATTTCAGAGCGATTTGGGGCGCGAGGGAGGGAGGGCGGGCCCAGGAGCAGCTCGCCCATCCTTGGGAGAGGCGGCACGGCACGGGCCCATCCGGGGAACTGGCGGAACGGCGTACTGGGCCGTTCCGCCAGAATGACACCACTGGGTGGATCTGCTTGAACTTGGCCTTAAAATTACATTCTAGTACCATAGCTGTGGAACATCTGCAGCTCAGCAAATACATTCCCGGTTGAGTCAGTGCGGTTCTCTTTCCATGGGACCCTCATGAGCCACCCTGGACACTGCTTATCATGAAGATACATTATTTATACACATTTCCATTCACAGTATTAGCTTAGGGCCCAATCCTTGTACCAGCAGGGCTGGGTGTTGTAAAAGTGCTGTGAGGCACTTTCCCGCAGTCAGGAGACACTCTGCGCTGGCAGAGAGGCCTGCGCCAGTTGGTGTTGAGCCTCAGCACCGGCAAGATGCCAAACTGGAGTGGGCTGTGCTGTGGTAAGTGTTCCCACTGACTGGCAGTGAGGCTTTTCAGGGTGGGGAAAGGAAGGGTAGGGCAGGTAGAAGGAGGATTGGATCGGGAGGAGGCAACAAGCTGCTGCTGCTGCTGCTGCTGCTGCTGCTGCTGAATCCTGTGCTGCCTCCTGACCCACTTTGCCCAACATGGACCTCCTTGATCTGCATCCACTAAAAAGTGGGTGCAGTTCCGAGGAAACGCATTGCCAACAGCAGAGCTTCTCCTTTCAAGGGCCCTGGCTCTTAGGATTGGGCCGCCTTTCTTTGAAAGACATTTCAGGTTTCAGTACAGATCATTGGAGATATACAGAACTTCCAACAACTGTACCACTGCACATTGGTTTGCCATGAATGGTCTGCAGGTGTGCTAGTGGAGTTAAAGGGAGGATAATGTATTAGCAGGGCAGGCCATTGGGGGATGTGAGCCCTGGGTCAGCAGTGTGGTGTGCGAAGAAGAAGAAGAAGAAGAAGAAGAAGAAGAAGAAGAAGAAGAAGAAGAAGAAGAAGAAGAAGAAGAAGAAGAAGAA
>JAJKFI010000056.1:1970293-1988463 GCA_029204185.1 Lerista edwardsae
AAGAAGAAGAAGAAGAAGAAGAAGAAGAAGAAGAAGAAGAAGAAGAATTTGGGAGTCTCTGGGAGAAAAAGGTCAATACTGAGTCAACTCAGTGGCATAGCTTCCTATGGGGCAGGGGACAGCGCGCCCCAGCTGCCAGCCTCAGGGGGACGTCATCACTGAAAGTTTTAAAATTGCTGTTTTACAGAATAATACCATCATGTTATATACTGTTCAATGCGGAATTTCACCATTGAAAAACCAGAGTGTAATACCTTTCTAGCAAAAGTTCAGGAACACAGAGCAAGCAAAACCTAATTAGAAGAAGCCGTGCGTGCGTGTCCTCCTCAGGTCTCCTGCCTGGCTCTTCCTGCCAGCTTTCATCCAGGCCATTATTATGCATTTCATGACTATTGCCAGGCTCACCTCCCCGACCTAGTTGCAAGGTCAAAAGAAGTGGAGGAACCATACACACCATTTTGAGCTCCTTGGAGGAAGGGTGGTAGAAAATGTGAATAATTAATTAATTACTTTTGCCATGGTGGGGTATCAAAAATTTATGGGCCCCGGGTACAAAATGACCTAGCTCCTCCACTGAGCCAAATGTCATTGAATGCAATCTGAAGAAACACCTCGACATTCTTGACCTTGAGCAAATTGCACCAGCTCAGCTCCAGAAAACAATGTTATTTCAAAAAAAAAACAAAACACAAATCCTATGAAGATCTCTCTGTGATTCCCCGGATCTTGGCTAGATCCTGAATGACAGATTATCACCAGCCCAGCACAGGCTATGATGAAATACAAAGTATTAGCACTCTCTACTGTAGGTGCACGGCATTTTAAAAAACAAAACCAGACTGGCTGCAGATTAGAGACTTATTTGCAAAATGTACCCATTACAACATTCACCTTGTTTTGACACAGAGTCTGGGCGACCTTAGCTCTGTATTTTAATTATATCCCTGATGAGAAATTATGTTCCTGGATACAGAGCCTGCAAGTCAGCCCCCTGCTTTCCCTGTGCAGCAGACCAACGCTGTTATAGGGACAGGGGTACATGGCCACGGAGCATATAGGCCCTAATGTGACTGACTTGCTCATGTTAACCCTGTACCTGTATACACAACTCCCAAACAAGATTTGTGTTTTCAGTGCAAACTGAAAACTATATCCATGTATATATAATATATGCATACAGCTCTATTTATTGCCCTCCCCAAATGCACACACTCTTACAGCGCAATCCAGATGCTCTCCTGAGCCAGCACAAGTCCCTCACCATAAAGCACATTCACAGCTACTTGGGAGCAGGCTAGATCAGTGCAAGGACATGTCCAGCTGCAGTACCGGATCCTGCCCTGGAGGGGGTACGTTTGCACAGGGGGTAGGCGAGGGTGGGTTGGAGGACAGGTGTGGAGGAGGTGCTTCCAGGAGAAGTGGATTGGGCTGGCGGGGGGGGACTTGCTGCAGCAGAGTAGGCTGGCCCCAGCCTGACCGGTGTTACACGGGCTGCTCAGATTTGTGCAGTTTGCTATCTCTTTGTCTTTGTACTGTGAAATTCTTGTTAGTGTTGGACTCCAATCCATTAACATAGTTTCTCCCCCCCCCCCAGTCCCTTTCTTTATTTACTGCATTTTTAGGTAGCCTGCTCTGATTTAAGATCTCCTGAGCAAGCAGCCAGGAGACCCAGTAAACAAATAGAAGAACATTTCAGATAAGCAGCTGAAATGTTCAGCGAAAACAAGGGCAGAACCATCAAGAAGATGGAATGAAATGCTCAAGAGTATGGATTTTGCATGGTAACACACACACACACACACACACACACACACACACACACACACCCCTTTTGGCTAGATCTATTAGTTTTTCATATCACAAACTGAATAATGTAGTATAAAATATAGGTATCAGAGAGTTAAAACCTGCTGCTAAACACCATTTATCACTGATCATAAACTTGTTAGTTCTTTAATGTTGCATTCTGTTTATCTCCTAATGAACCTTCAAGGCTTCAGTTGTATCGACAAAGCCTACCACTTTAGACAGTCCATCAAATGTGCATCTGGAAGTCTGATCGACCACCCTGAGATATAAGAAGCTGGATTAGATGGGCCTTTGGCTGATTCAGCAGGGCTCTTCTTACGTTGTTAAAAACATTGTATTTTTGTAATGTGTGGTACAATGCAAACAAAGTAAAGATACTGAAACTGGGTGGCCTCCCTGTAGTCCCATCTATATATATATATATATATAAGAGAATGTATGTATGTATGTATGTATGTATGTATGTATGTATGTATGTATGTATGTATGTATGTATGTATGTATGTTCCGCATAGGCTCTGGAACGCCTGGAGCAATTGACATCAAACTTGGTACACGTATGCCTTGCGGTCTGGTGACAAAGACCCCCTAGCACCCTGGTCAGACCCCCCCCTAGCACCCCCAGGGGTGGGGGTACAAAGGGGGTGCCATGTAAAAATGATCGAAAACGGCCGATATCTGTGTTGAATCCATAGTTTCTGGGGTCGCCGAGACGAGCAGTGACGCTCCCGATGCCATCTGAGTCCGGGTTCGGCCCCCCCTCGGTGTGGGGGGCGAGAAGGGGTGCAAAACAAAATGTCCACAATGACCGGCATTAGTGTCAAATCCATAGTTTCCGGGGTCGCTGAACTGATTGGTGACAATCCTGATGACATTGAAGCCCAAGTTTAGTCAAATAGGACAAATAGAACTCTGTAGAACCTTCTGGAAATTTTTAGAAATCATTATGCCCCAGTCTTGGACTCATGATGTTCGACAGAATTCCAGCACCCACTTGAATCTCAGATGGTCGTATTTAAGGGGAGCTAACTCGGCAAGTCTTCTAGTTTATCATCCTTCAGTGAATGTGACAGTTTCATTTCGCTGTTTTAGTTGATTGTATAAGTCATGTGCTAGGATAGCAGTAACTGAGCTGAATACACAGCAGTACTATAAATAAAAGGGAAATACTTCCAAGTGCCTGAGCTGGCCAGGCTTGGGGGGGGGGGGCTTCTTGATCAATTACAGGTCTTCCAGGGGGGTGGCAGAGCATGTCGAAAAGCAATGCGATTCTACTGGAGTAAAATTGTGCTGCCACCCTGTGGTCACAAATGATTCTGCAGGTCATGTGCTAGGATAGCAGTAACCAAGCTGAATACACAGGAAATAAACAGAAAAGCGAAAGCGAAAATACTCCCAAGTGCCTGAGCTGGCCAGGCTTGAGAGATGATGTTCGAGAGAATTCCAGCACCCACTCGAAACCTAGATGGTCATATTTAAGGGGAGCTAACTCAGCAAGTCTTCCAGTTTATCATCCTTCAGTGCTATCCTAGCACATGACCTGCAGAATCAGTGACATCGTTCAGTGAGTGTAACAGTTTCATTTTGCTCTTTTAGTTTATTGTGTGTTTCCTACTTAATTTGACAGTGATAGTGTGCATTTCGGATTCAAGTTCATTAATACTTTTTTATTTCAGTGAAGAGTTTCATATTTCTACACAGATGTAAGTACTTCATAATTTTAATGGATGTTTGTATGTTTGTGTGTCTGTTCCAGCATAACTCTGAAGCGCCTGGAGCAATGTGCACCAAACTTGGTACACATATGCCTTACAATCTGGAAAGAAATACTGTGGGGTATGTATTGGAAAAGGCAGGAGCTACCCCAAGGAGTGAGGGAATGGTATCAGCAATGGCCCCTTTTCCTGGTAAACCAGGGATTATGGGGTTAATCCCAGAACTCCTGTAGTAGGAACACAGCTGCAGGCTGATGAGGGCTCTGGCTCTGAAGGGAGGTTAGCACAGGTGCAGATGAGCATGGCTGATGAATTAAAGCCTGCCCACTGATTGGCTGGCCTCAGTATAAAGTTGGAGGCAGAAGCTGTAAGAGAGGCACCTGGGAAGGTGCTGGATAAGGACCTGGATAGGTGCTGGAGGAGGGCACCAGGTAGGTGCTGGATGGATGGACTGCTGGATGGACTGACTGCCTGCCTGCCTGCCTGCCGGCCTGCCGGCTAAGGTCAGGTTGTTTTGGGACCATTGGGAATTGTTGTATGTCTGCCACGCCCCTGGAGCCACCAAGTGGAGGAGGCAGTTATGGCTTGGGCAAGCTGACTGCTTATTGTTTGGTGGCTTATTATTTTTTGGTGCTACACTTACAGTAGTTTGGAGCTTAGCCAGTGATGAGGGCAGTCTGGAGGAGGCTGGCCAGCCGGTGATCCCAAACAAAGCTGCTGGAAGTGAGGAGGCCCAGTGGGTGAATGAACCCCCTCTCCCTCTTGCCTATCTCTGAGGCAGCTCTGTGGGAAAACTACTTAGCCTAGTGTGGGCATTAGGGCCCTTGGGGTGGCCCGCAGTGATGTCATGCAGGGGGAACGCAGGGGAACTCAGTTCCACTTGTTAAAATTAGGGCTGACTCCGCCCACTTCACTCTCCCCCCTCCCCCCTCCCGATTCCTCTGCAAAGAGCTTTTCCTCTTGGTTGTCCGGCACTCAGAGGGTTAAAGGGAGCGACTCTGGATTCCTAGGGGGGCCAAGGGGGAAGGGCTGCAGTGGGGAAGTCCCATCCTGCACAGCCCCCTTCCTCGCTCCCTCCAGGCACACACATGGAGTCAGCAGCCACTCTGGTGAGTCTGCAGCCCACTGGGGAGAAGGGGCATCCTGGGGGTGTGGTGGTGAATCGAGGGGGGCCCTGGAGGGGAGCCGGGACTTTTTGAAGCTGTCCTCCTGACCTGCCCGGCATAAGCGGGCTTTGGTGTGGGGAAGCGCCCAAGGGCGCCATCCGGAGTGTTGCCGCCCCTCAGCCCCTTCCACATGTTCCTGCCTCATTCTGCTCAGCCAGCCTTGGCTTCGAGGCTGCTGCCCCATGCCAATTTTCAACTTCCCTGGCAATTTTGAATAACTCCACCTCGCCTAGCCACGAAGACCAAGGAAAGGCTTTCGCCGCTGTCTCTCCAGTCCAGAGCGTTTCACTGGCGCTCTGGGTGTGAGGTTTCTTTGGGAGACTGTCCCCATTGCTACTGGAGCTGCAATTGGGGAGGGGGGAATTCTTCGCTTTCTGTTCTGTAGGCGCCAGGTGCTGTACAGAACTGGCTGGCTCTGCCCACTCGTCACTGACGTCGTCACTGGCTAGGAACCAGCCACGGGTAGACCTGGGCTCCACCAGCCTCCGGAGCCCAGGTCTACCCATAGGAACCAGCCGCGGGTAGACCTGCGCTCCGCCATCCTCCGGCTTATGACGTCATTTCCGGTGGGCGGTTCCTGACACGTGCCAATCAAAAGTGAGTTCCTGTTCTTAAATCATTTAGATGACACCACTGGTGGCCCGGCACGGAGTCTCTGGCAGAACAGGGTATGACCCCCCTAGTGCCTCTAGGGGTGGGGGTGCACAGGGGGTGCCATGTAAAAATGATCAAAAACGCCTGACATTGGTGTCAAATCCATAGTTTTCGGGGTCACTGAGCTGATTGGTAGAATTCATTCCTTTTCATGTCTAATAGAAGCTTGGGATAAATAAATACCCAGACAACGCCGGGTAAGGAAAAGCTAATTCCCTATAATTAATCTGTGTAACTCCTTGCCACAGCAGATGGTGATGGCATCTGGCTTAGATGCCTTTATAAAGAGATTGGACAGATTTCTGGAGGAGAAATACATTGCAGGCCACTGGCCATGACGGCTGGTGCAACCTCCTTATTTTAGAAGCAGGCTACTTCAGAATTCCAGGTGCAAGGGAGTTGCAACAGAATGCACATATCTTATGTGCTCCCTGAGGCATCTGTTGGGCCATTGCGAGAAGCAACAAGTTGGACTAGATGGGACTTTGGCCTGATCCAGCGAGGCTCTTCTTATGTTCTTATGTCCCTTCCTTTGGCCAGCTTCATGGTGGTACATCAGCAGAAACCCTTACTCCTCTCACCCCAAGCACTGACACCAGGCAAGCCTGTATGATTTCAAGCCATGAGACCAGAACTTTAATTTTAGCAACATTGTGAAGCCAGAGAGAGTTTAAACCAGGGGTGGGAAACTCATTTCATGTAGTGGGCCAAATAGTGACATCATGAAGCAGAATGTGACATCATGAAGCAGACATTGGCCAGGAATAAGGACTTTGTTCTCACATAGAGACACATTAGCTGCAAATGACAGAAGAGAACATTTGCAAATCTTGTTCATAATTTCAAGATATGAGACAGCCCAATTATTGCTTTAAGAGAGCCCAATTATAACAGGGGCCAGATAAATTGCTTCTGGGGGGCACATCAGGCCTGCGGGCCTTACATTTGCTACCCCTTGTTTATAGTCTACGGCTTCTGTCCTACCCACAGTTATGCACACATAACTTCTATTAAAACTGGGGGGAGGGTGAGCACACACACTATGTGGGGAAGTGCAGCCTAAGCATTTTAAACATGGTTACAAGCATAATTAATTCTGCGTCATTTGAGCTGAAAACCTTCTGTAGTAAATGGCTCAAGCAGCCAAAGCAGTTAACTTCTGCAATGTTTATCAGGGGGAGACCTGTACTTCTGAAGCAGGGAGAGACACTGCATATTAGTGGCACTATCATATATAAAATAGACAGACTTGTTGTTCCCAATTACTCATTATGAAACAAGGCTCTCTAATGGGAATAAGCTGAGCTGGCAAAACGCTACTTCAGCAATTTACATTCACATCTGAATCCAGTTGCAACAATGAGATAAATCATGCACAGATACTTTCAGAGAACAAAGTTTCAGGTGAATTTCAGAAGTTCCTCTGCAAGGCTGGTTGAATGAGGATGATTGTGGCTTGTGGTGCAAATCCTTGTTCACCAAAGTACTTCTAGAAAACCTAGGGCACCATTCATAATATTGCCTACAGAAGACCCTTTTAAATGAATGGGAGGTAATTTAGGTGCAATTAAAGGAATTTAAGTCACAGCGCAATCCTATGAACCGTGCAGCATCGGCGCAATGGGGTTGTGCTGATGCTGCACACTTAGTGCTGATGCAGGGGTGCCAATTGGCACCCCCGCATTGTTGCTAAGGCAACGGGACTGGTTCTGCAGGCAGCGCCGGTCCTGTTGCACCCGCGCAGCTCCTCCCTCGCGTTGGCCGAAGCCGGCCGGTGCAAGAGAGGTACCATGATGGGGCAGCTCGGGGATTGGTGGGAGGAGGGCGGGACCAGGATTTGGCTATAAGGCCGAATCCTAGACCTGTTTGGGAGGCTGCGCGACCCTGAATCGGGGCCGCGTGGTCTCCTCAGATCTGTGCTTGCTAAGTAGTGGGCACAGATACGAGGAGCGCATAGGGGAGGCTGGAGCCTCCCCTACAGTAAGGGAGCGAATGCTCCCTTGCCGCAGGGAGGCTTCAGCTTCTCCTATACTGCACTGGATATGGCATTGGCTGGCTACTGCTAAAACCTATGTGTGCTGGGAAGCTGCCACAGGTCTCCTTGAGGTAAGGGAGCGCTTGCGATTGCCTTAACTGAGTAGACTGCAACTGGCAGCAATGGGTCTCCTTGGCTCTATGCCTGTTTAATAGCTCACTTAAAAGGTGACCCATATTGGGCTTCCCGGCCAAGGAGGGAGCAGAGGATATGGCCACACAGATTGCCGGGATCCAGTATCCATGAGTCAAGTTATCTGTGGAAGTCCCATTGAGTTAAATAGGGTTTGCTCCCAGATTATTGTGGAAGCATGTACAATTCAGGTCACCGAATCTCAAAAAGGACATAGTAGAATTAGAAAAGGTGCAGAAGCGACCAAAATGATAACTGGGCAGGGGCACTTCCTTTATGAGGAAAGGCTACAGTGTCTGGGGCTATTCTGTCCTGGTAAAAAGTGCCTAAGGGGGATAGGATGGGCAGCGCAATCCTGCTCTGTGCATAAAATGTTGATGCAATGATGTTGCGGCAACACTACGCTCTTAGCACCGATGCAGGGGTACCAAGCGGCACCCCCGCATCAGTGCTAACACAATGAGACTGGAGCTGCAAGCAGTGCCATTCCCACTGCACTCATGCCGCGCCACCCTTGCGCCAGCTGGCTGGTGCAGGGGAGGCGCCATGTAGGCGCAAGGGAGGGAGTGGGCACGGGGAGTGCATAACTGGGCAGGCTAAGGGTGAGCTATGGGCAAGGGTGCCAGCCCAGGAGGGGGGCAGGCTTCTGATTTGCATGGCCGAATCCTAGGAGGTTGCATGGCCCTAATTTGGGCCATGCAGTCTCCTCGGATCTGCGCCTGCTATTTAGCAGGTGCAGATCTGAGGAGCACATTGGGAAGGCTGGAGTCTCCCCTACAATAAGTGCACGAACGTGCCCTTGAGCAGGGGAGGCTCCAGCCTCGCCGATACTGCGCTGGATATGGTGCAGGCCCATTGGCTTCACCATTCCAGCACAGTATAGGCTCACGCTCTGAGACGTACAAAATTATGCATGGGAGAGACATAGTACACAGAGTGATGTCCTTTTCCCTCTCTCACAACACCAGAACCAGGGATCATCTAATCCACTAAAAATGAATGTTGGAAGAGTGAGAACAGATAAAAGAACATTCTTTTTGCACCCAGCCGGTAAATAATCTGTGGAATTTGTCACAGCATGTGGTGATGGCATCTGGCCAGGATGCTTTCAAAAGGGGGTTGGACAGATACCTGGAAGAAAAGTCCATCACAAGTTACAATCCATGAAGGGTATGTGCAATCTTCTGGTTATAGAAGTAGGCGGTCTCAAAATGCCAGGTGCAGGGAAGAGGCAACACGAAGCAAATATCCTGTTATCTTGTGTGCTCCCTGAGGCATCTGGTGGGCCATGGTGCAATACAGGAAGCTGGACTAGATGGGTTTTTGACCTGATTCAGCAGGGCTCGTATGATTTTAAGCACCCACTATTCGAAAACCTCAAGCCTAATTTATACCTGGAAATGCCACACATATCCAAACATTAGATGAAAGCTTTTCCTTTTTGTCCCCTGGACAGCCCAATGGGCTCTTTTTATCTTTCCCTCTTTAGGCTTTTTTAATTAAAATATTGTGGGAGCCACAGAACAGGTTTCTGTTGTCAGCACACAACACCACATTCAGAAGGATGGAGAACTCCGTACTTCATATTTCCAGACCTGTTCATTATAAACCCGTTTCTTATAGATTTTGCATGCTGGAGAATGTAGCCTGGCTGAACCTTTGGGATACAAAATACCCCCCAAAAAAGGGGGGAGTGGGGATGGAAGAGAAATTCTGGAGGCTTCACAAAACTGCAAACTTCATCACACCTCCATTAATGGGAGTTATGACCCTGAGATATGGGAGCCAGGCTGAAGGTAAACATTTTTAAGCGGTTGCCAAGCCTATTATTTTTACTTATGACACAGCTACCTAGGCGCTAACAGCCTCATCACTCAGGGAAGTGTGGCCTGCAGTCTGCCAGCCGGGTAGTCTATGGACGTATTACATGCATTATTAATCACCTCCTTGTTTGTAAGCCTCCAGATGAGCTTGCTGGATTCCGGGCGGGCTGTGCGTGGTTCTGAGGGTGGCATCCCCTCCCCTCCAATGCCTTGCCTCTTTTCGAGAGGCAGGCGAGGCGAGGCAGTTAATTGGATGGGCCTCTAGCTGACCTCACCACACTGCCATTACTGACTGGCCAGCTCAGCAGTTATGCTTTTTCCACATTTTCACCGCATTTGCTGCACCGCCACTCTGAGCGAGATCACCTTCCGTCAGCCTGAATCAGCGGAACCAGAGGAAGAACAGGAAAAAGCACACAGGCAGCATTAAGGAGGTTTAATGCTGAAATCGATGTCCTGTGCAGCATCCCTTCTATCTTCAAAAAAATCAAAAAAATCCATAGAAACCAAAGCTCAGACATGGTGAAAAGACCAGATTTGTCCCATTCCCATTCCTGAACTCAGCATTAAATATCTTTTTATTCTCCCCACCACCACCACCACAACCCCCTGATTTGATAGAGATACCTACACTGTGACATTCTCATGAATACATTACGTTAGAATGAATACAAATGAATTAGTGATGAGGTGGGAATTATGAACATCATTTACAGTGTTTTAGACACAATACTCTTCTTTGGAAACTTTTTCAACCGCAGTGTAGAATCCCCATCAGTGAAGAGTCCAAAATGATAAATTCAAGCCTCTAGCTCATTAGTGCCATCTGCAGCACCTTAACAGAACAGCAGCCTTTTCCACGAGAAAAGTCAATTTCTATATATTCTCGTATTTCCCAAACTTTTTTTTTCTTTATGCAAATAGTGCTACCCATGACTGTTTATTCTGGAAGGGGAAATAACCCTGTATATTCACATCTATTAGGCATCCTGAATGAAGCAACAGATTTCTGGGAAATTTACAGCCGGATCAGCTTCACCAGGTAGGGGTTAGAGAAAGGATTGTATCTTGTTGTATAAGATTTTTCTCAGTTAAGCAAGCAGCACTAAATTGGAAAGTATGTGTGAAGCAGGCAGAAGCAGGAGGGGGGCTTTCAGTGGCAGCAGTGGCTCCTGGGATCCTATCCCCCTTGGCCTGGGCCCAATACACCCCTTGCACCCAAGGGATTTATGCCAACAAAAGAGCCAGTGTAGATCAAGGTAGGCCCACCGGAGACCAGAGAGCAGTAGATAAGCAAAAAAAAAAAGTCTTTACATACCTGTCTGCCGCTGCCTGGTCTCAAACCAGCCAATGTGATGGAGCAGATGTGACATAAGCACCACTGCATTAACCCCTGCTAACTGGGCAAGAGGCACTTTTTCAAGTGGTGTCCTCTTATATTTAGCAGGGGGAGAGCAATTGTCCCTCTTCACCCCAGCACAGTGTCTTTCTCGTGGCTGTTGCTGGTGGTGTTCTCCATTCTTCTAGATTGTGAGCCCTTTTGGGACAGGGAGCCATTTAGCTTTATTATTACTATTTGCCTGTAAACCGCTTTGTGAACTTTGTGTTGAAAAGCGGTATATAAACTAGTGATTGATTGATTGATTGATTGATTGATTGATTGATTGATTGATTGATTGATTGATTGATTATGCAGGATAGCCAAATATAGGGCTGGGGGCAGTGATGTCATTCAGGGGGAACGGACCAGAACGGGCGTTCCGGATCCTAACGGGCTCCATGGCTGGTTCCGGGTTCCCGACAAGTGCCAATCAAAAGTGAGTTCCTGTTCCTAAATCATTTGAATGACACCACTGGCTGGGGGTACAAACACCCAAAGGAGAATAGTTACCACTTGAATGTCTCTGGAGAAAGGATTCCAGTTCTGGCCATGGAGTGCCACTGTAGAAAACATCAAGCTCTGGTCATCATTCACCTAATCTTTGAAGGGCCTCTGGATATGCAGGTGGATCAGGCTTGAGAAGGGCCTCAAAATTTGAGGTCCACCCTCCTCTCTGCCCCATTACTGCCCAATTCCACTCAGCCCATTCAACCCCCTCCCCACCCCCATCCAATCAGGCTCACCTTCTCCAATGGGCATCCACTGTGCTTCAGTGTGCGGAGGTGGCTGCTTGCAATGGTGGGCAGCCTGTGTGTACGGGCTGAGTTGCATTAGTAGCAGCCATAACAGAGGTTACACCAGTGGAACGTCTTCCCACGGCATAATCTGTAACACACTACCAAAAAATTCGGAGCACCAGCCCTTGCTTTCCGCCAAGGCAGAGACCTATTTTCTACCAAACACCACAGACTGCATTGAATTAATTAGCTTATGACTAGCCAACAGCGAGCGATCCATGCCATGATGACAGAATGCAGCAGCCTGTGTTGTCATTGGAGATAGGTAGTTCAACTCTGTCGCGCCGCTTCTCCGTTGGCTTCACTAGCTGCCAATTTGCTTCCAGGCCCAAATCAAGGGGCTAGTTTTGACCTTCAAAGCCCTATATGACTCAGGGGGCAGAATACTGAGAGACTGCCTACTTCTGTGCAATATGGCCCGTTCCCTCAGGTTATCAGAGAAGGCCCTCTTATAAGTGCTTTTGCTAGGGAGGTGCAAGGGGCAGCTCCCTTTGGAGACTTTCCAGAGAGACTTTCCAAAGACAATTTTTTTTCCAGACAAGCCTTCTGAGTTCTCAGTTTTTTTTTAATAAGGCTATCTGGCTTTTCCAGGCTTGGTCCTTCTTTAATAAGGCATTTGCTGCTGCTCTTGTGCTCTATTGCAATTGTGTTTTACTGTTGTTTCAAGATTGTTTTAAAGTTTCATGGTTTTCTCAGTTAAAATGTTTGTTTTAATTTTGATTTTATGAGTTTTCCTTCTATTTGTTTTGTAAGCCGCTTTGGGTCCCTTCGGGGTGTTGTTGTTGTTCAGTCGCTAAGTCGTGTCCGACTCTTCGCGACCCCATGGACCACAGCACGCCAGGCCTCCCTGTCCTCCACTAGCTTCCTGAGTTCGCCCAATTTCATATTCATTGCTTCGGTGACACTATCTAACCATCTCATCCTCTGTCGCCCCCTTCTCCTTTTGCCTTCAATCTTTCCCAGCATGAGGGTCTTTTCTAAAGAGTCCTCTCTTCTCATCAGGTGGCCAAAGTATTGGAGCTTCAGCTTCAGCATTTGTCCTTCCAGGGAGCAATCAGGGGTGTATGTCAGAGTAAAAATGCTGTAAATAAATAAATAAGCAAATGACATAATGTGGCTGTTGCTTGTGATGTTTTGCATTTTTTTTTTTTTTTTAGATTGTGAGGCCTTTTGGGGCAGGGAGCCATTTTAGCTTCATTAATGTTTTGCCTGCAAACTGCTTTGTGAACTTTTTGTTGACAAGCAGTATATAAAGATTGTTGATTGATAATTGGTCAGGCAGCCCAATCGTAACCTGCATGGGAGCAGGCCGGCTGGTTGGCCTGTACTACATCCTACGCAGGGTAGGAGCCAGCTGGAGCTCACCACGGGGCAAGGGGACGTTTGTGCCCTTACCCTGGGGCTGCTTGGATATGTGCCAGCGAAATAACTGGCACAAGGCTGAACAGCCAGAATTGGGGCTGGCCGGACAAGGGATGGGGGTTAAGATCCAGCCTAATGGCCAGATCCTGACTCCATTCCAGTGATGTCATGCACCCACTACGCACCACTATGCGAGTACCGGTTCCTAGAAGTTGAGCTGGCCCCGCCCACTTGAAGCTGGTCCCGTCAGCTGGTTGGCTCAGCAGCTGCGCATGCGTACTACACGCCCACAGCCATTGCCTGCACTTTCTGCAGCGGCAGCAGTGGAGCGAGAGGACCGGAGGCAGCGGCAGCAGTGGCAGCAGCAGCAGCAGCAGCAAGGGAGACCCAGGAATAAGGCAGCAAGCGTGAGAAGGTAGGCTGCCTGGGGCTCCCGCTCCCTCCAGCCGCGCAAATCCAGCGTCCCGGTTCCTCCTGCAGCTTCCCCCCAGCCCCAGCCCCCACGCAGTCTTTTTATGGATGCCCGTTCCCCCTCCTGCTCCTTGCCGGCTCCTTGCATTTAACATTAAAGTTAAATGGCTCCCTGCCTCCCTGTACTAGCTCACAATCTAGTACAGTCTAGCCTGCTATTTAACCGGGAAACAGTTGAAGCAAAATATGTATATACACATCTCTAGAAAGCAAAGCAATAGAAGTCAAATCAACACTAACCACAAGCTGAAGTTATTACAAACATGATCACATCCACGGCAACAATCACGACCTCACTTCTGGCTATGACCTCACTTCCTGCCACGACATCACTTTCAACTTATGATGTCACTTCCGGTGGGCGGACCCGGACAAATGCCAATCAAAAGTGAGTACCTGTTCCTAAATCATTTGGATGACACCACTGCTCCATTCCCCCTCCCCGGGCCAGGTTGGGCCACCCACGGGGCCACTCTCCCTCTGTCCTCCCCCTGCTCTGTTCCGCCTCTCTCTCACCTTCCCCCCTTGCCATCCCAAGCACCTTCTCTGGCTGAATCCAGCTGCCACCTGCGGCATGGCTGCATCAGGGTGAGTCCTCGCACCAGCCCAGCACCTCCTGCACTGATGTGGACCTACCTAAACTTCAAAAGCTAGGCCTTACACTGGAATCTTTAGTCGATGCTGGCCTTAACTGGGCCCACCAAACTATCAAGACAAGACTATGGGAAGTTGAATCACATTTGTTATTTCAGAACATCAAACCCACTTGCTAACTGGGTTAACTGCCCCTGCTAAACTTCCCCACTTGCTAAACTTCCCCTGCTAACTGGGCAAGAGGCACTTTTCCAAGTGGTGTTTCTCTTATGTTTAGCAAGGGGAGAGTAATTGTCCCTCTTCACCCCTGCGCAGTCTTTCTAGTGGCTGTTGCTGGTGGTTTGCCTTTTTTTTTTTTTTAGATTGTGAGCCCTTTGGGACAGGGAGCCATTTAATTTTATTATTATTACTATTTGCCTGTAAACGGCTTTGTGAACTTCGTGTTGAAAAGCGGTATATAAGTACCTGTTGATTGATTGATTGATTGACTTGCTCTCCATGTTATTTTGGTTTGTTCCCCTCTTTGGATCATGATTTTAATTAGTTTCAGAGACTAATAAACCTCAATAAAAGGCGAGCTTTTATGCTTGCCAGGTTTAACATTTTCCCCTCTGCAGTCCTTTCAGGTAGGTTTTTGAACATCCCGCCTGAAAGCAGGATTTGTAAATTCTGCTCTCAGGAACCTGATACCATTGACCATATTCTGTGCCATTGCCCTACCCATAAGTCACTCCGTGAATTTTTTTTAGTTCCAATACTATCTACCTTTTCTGGGCCCCAGGGAGGTAATTTGGGTTTTTCTTGAAGAGAGCTCTGAGACAATCACTGACCTAGTCGCAGAATTTTTGACAGCAGTCATCCATAAAAGTACCCGTACTTGAGTTCCTATTTGAACAAAACTAACAGGAGTAGAATTTTAACAATGATTCTTATGTTTTAATTGTGATTTAACTTTGCATTTATGCCAATAAAGGTATATGAAAATGAATGAATGACATACCTTACAGCATGTTTGCGACAGCACTGGGCCAACGCAAGGGGCTGATGTCAGCTGAAGGGCAACGGAGGATTGCACCCTAAACCAGTGACTGCAATCTTATCTATTCTCAAGAGCCACTCTGTTCTCCAGACACTAGTTCAGGAACAAAAGGTTCAAGCCCCCTCATATTGACTAGGCATTACAATTACAGATGACATAGTCTGTTCATAAAGTTTTTGCAGACAGACGGACTCTGACATACCACATGCCCACACGTTGGGACAAAAAGAATGAACGTTCTTCCTGAAATAACTTCTCAGGAGGCAAATTGACAGCAGTCTTTTGTCTTACAATATTAGATGATTTTTTTGGGGGGGGGAGGGGGGAGATGTGTGTGTGCCTTATATAGAGTGATTAATTAGTTTTTTTCCCCCTTCAGGAGGAAGTGAGCAAGTGGGACACCGTCGCTTCTCCAAAAATTCAATAATTTTAATCTGCTCTTCCAAATAAGAAACTCTGTTCCATAAGCAGCAGGTTAACAAAAGTGTTGCTAAGTAACTAGATTCTAAGGTCAGTTTAATGCCATACCACGAGAAACACTATAATTACCTACAAGGGACAAACAAACAGAGACAAAAACCATGGCTAAAAAGTTGGGCAAACAATATCGAATCTTAATTTGGAGAAGACTGCAATTGCTTTGACAATTAGGACACTCAACAGACTAATGAATTTGAGCTAATTGATCTTCTGCTTTTTAACAGATGAAGCAAAAATGAATGTACATGTTGAACAAATACATGTCCTTTTTTATACAAGGAGGGATAAGTTACAATTTAATAACCCAAAGCCATCCCCCATTGTTAGAAAGATTGTGAGTGCAACCAGTGATGTCATTCAGGGGGAACGGACCAGAACGGGCGTTCCGGATCCTAACGGGCTCCAAGGCTGGTTCCAGGTTCCCAACAAGTGCCAATCAAAAGTGAGTTCCTATTCCTAAATCATTTGAATGACACCACTGAGTGCAACCCTACCCAGCGCTGGAATGGCAAGGCCGGACTGGCAAGGAAGGTGGAACAGGAAGGCAATGGAGCAGGGTAGGCAGTTCGGCTCTAGGAAGGGGGTGGGTTTGGCAGCAGTGGCAGCCACCAAATCCTAGCCCCCTTCCCAGACCCGGTCTTGTAGCCCAGGTCCAGCCAGACCTGCATCATCAGCTACTTTAATAGCTCAGGTCCAGGTAGATCTCTCTGCACTGCTAAGGCTTATGAGGGAATGAGTGTTCCCTTACCCAGGGGAGACCTCTGCGATTGCCCCTGCAGGGCACAGCAGTAGCCATTGTGGAATTGCTGCATCAGCGGGATGTGGGGAGTCATAGGATTGAGCTGTCAATATTGTAATGGCAGCTTCCCACTTACTGCCAGCAGACAAGAGTCAATAAACGAGGAAAGTCCCTACTGCCTCCTTCAAATGCACAAGCCCCTCTTTGTTGCCCTTTTTGCACAAGTAAGGAAAGCTAATTTTGAAGGAAACTTCTTTTATTATTAAACATCAGGCATTTGACTTTGTTCCAGTACAAAGCTGTAGCACAGGAACATTTCATTCTTTTTGCGTTATTTGTCCTTCGCCGTCTCCCCTCTGGTCTCTTGATACCAAATATATTTTCTGCTTCTAACTCTTGTCTTTTACCTGTCCATCACCTTCTAGACTACAGATCCAAGTACTATTCCCCCCTCTCTCTCCCTCCCTTTTTCTACAGACCAAAAGGAACTTCTGTGTTTGATCTTTTCACAGTAAAAAGAGAAGGGGGGGTTAATGGTTTTAATAAAACCTCCAGCCTATGCTCCAAAGTTAAGTTATCCTTCCCTGCAAAACTACACTTTCCTGTGCTAAAAAAAATATGCTTTGCACAAGGAATGTTTTCTTCCCATTTTCCACCTGCAGTTGGCAGAGGCTTTCTACATGTCATACATATTAGCTAAATTTTTGGCTAAATTACTACTTCATTAACAACATCAATTTATTGCAATGGGTCCTAACTAAGGGGTTCCAACTGCCACAGGTATCTATCCTGGAGGAGACGGAAAGCCTGGTGTGTCCCCCGCTGGAAATACCATCCTGGTTGAAACCTGGGGCCGCCAAATTCCACCAGTTTTTCCATTCCAACCCCAGTGCCAAAGGGGGGTTGAACAATTCCTACCCAGCCCCAAATGGCAACCAGATAACCAGTGGTGTTCCTACTAGCAGTCGTGGATCTAGGGGATGCTAGGGATGGCACGAGCCATGGGCGGTGCCATCTTGGGTGGGCACCATTAGCATGGTGCGCCAGCCACACCCCCAAGATGGCGCACGCCCCGCCCCCGCAACTGCCCAGGCCTTGCGCCGCATTCTCCTAGCTCCCGCTGGCCTTAAAGAGCTGACAGGAGCGAGGAGAACGCGGCGCTGCCTGGCGCCCCCTCCTGCTTCTTAGAGCAGGGTGGGGTGGGGCGCCACGTCATGACATCACGATGTCACGACATCATGACATTGCGTGCCCCCTGGGGGCACATTTTCATTGGGCGCCATGGGCACAATTTCAAGTAGGTCCGCCCCTGCCTACTAGGGAGGGAAAATGCTAAATTTTGCAAGAGCCTCAGCTCATACGTAATGCAGCACCTCAACCTCAACCAATGCAGCATTTGTGGCTCAGAGAGCAAAGCCTCTGAGCCAGCTCTCCAAGCCACTAATGGCTGTAAAGGTGAGGGAGAGGGGACCTGTTAGACAGGAGCTTAGACTCCTGCAAAACATAGCATTTTGCCCCCTCCCTTGTACGAACACCACTGCAGCTAACCTCAGACTGCATTTTAGGATGGGCAGGTTGAGTCTGTGTTATAACCCAACTCTGGAATGACTGGTAAGAGCTCAACATTAGAGCTCCCAGTTTGCTCAGCATCACTATGATGTCCAGGCACCGACTATGATGTCCAGGCACATTATATCTGCCTCATGCAGGGTGTGGGGCCAGAGAAAGAATGCTCCCAGCCAATGGCTGTGGAGGGGTGGTAATCTACCTTTCATCTGCCAGGAAGAGGAGGAAAGGCAACAAAATATAGAGGTGAGCTATTTCTGTGACACACATTTATATTTAATTTCAGTTGAGGCTGAGGAGTTCTCTGACTTTGTTGCATTTGTTTTGTTTACACACACACACACACACACACACACACACAGAGAGAGAGAGAGAGAGAGAGAGAGAGAGAGAGAGAGAGAGAGAGA